>JAMPIV010004731.1:152500-236111 GCA_024509875.1 Oreohelix idahoensis
CCTAGTATAAGGTGATCTATAACACTTCACTCACCTACATTAGTATCAGCGGCGGGACTACCTTAAGCTTTCACTTTTAAAAACGGGAGCGATTTCGTAACACATTTTATGACACGTATAAAAAAAAGACAAATGTTTGGTCAGAAAAATGGGACCGAAGACGCAGCAAAAGTGATGAATGCAGTCAGCGACCCATAGCTTGACTGCTTGCGTCAGGGTCAGCGAACCAGAGCTGACCAAGACCCTACTCCACCTCCAAGTGGTGGTCCTGGAAACAGGCTGCATCACTGCAGTCTGGCTGAGAGAGTAGGGATCGAAGAGGGAAGGCAAACCCGGTCCCAAAAAATGCCGTGCTGAAGTCGGATGTATCGGCCGAAAGATGCAAATACCGCAGCTTCGCTGTAAACGGACACAACGTAACCAACGTCCTTTTCTTGACGAACGAAGAAGAAGAAGAAGGTCAGAAAAATTAGATATTTTTTATTCATTCTATTTATTTTTTAATCCTGAAATAAATTCAACTTAAAAAATTTATTTACAACAGCCTTAACCTTTTGTATGCCATAGACCACTTCGGAGCGTCCGAGTGACAGAATGGTTTGAGCGTTGATCTCTCACGGCAAGGGTTCCGGGTTCAAATCACGTTACCAACACGCTCCAGTCTACCCAGGTGTAAATGGGTACCTGACTCTTCTCTATAAGTTAGGGAAGGAAAAAGCAGCGAGGAAGGGAACTGGTCACTCCACATTTCGATGCTGGACCTAGTATGGTGTAGTCTCTAACACTTCACTCCCCTATAGCAGTATCTGCTATGGGACTACGTTTACGTTTACGTTAGACCCCTTCGATATCCCATAAAGGATATGGACTCCTTTTAGTGTCCATTAAAGGCTATGTACACCGTTTTGATAATATTTTTTACCTAAAAACATAATACAAATCATTACATTTTTAAATGTCACGTGATATACATGGATCCCTTGAATCTATTTATAGATCCCCAAGGAGTCCGTGGGCCACAGGTTAGAAAACCCCTGATTTAGAGAGACCTCTTTCCTGACAACGTGAAGTAAAAGAGAAAGTACAATTATAATGGTAGGCAGCTGCAGCTGAATTGAATTTAACACTCACAGTTTGTTTTGGTTTGGTTTTTAAAGACTATCTTCTTTGCACACGGTCAACGCCATCAGTGCTCCGATCTCCTCCGATCACACAAGGAGGATCTCAGCGCAGTGCGCGAACTCCGTAGCACCGGCGAGAATCCCAATGTGTGTATATAATGTATAGGAATCACACATTCTATAAAATATTTTTGTGGTGGGTAGGTTTCCTAATTTTTAAATTTTGTCAGGGCAGCGGCCTGATAAGCCTACTCTTTACGATTTCCAACTGCCATGGGATTTTTAACCTCCTATTTTTAAATAGGAGGTCCCGTGCGCAACTTGTCCGAGAAGGCTAGGCATCTGATCGCACGACCGATGAGACCAGGGGGGAGTATGACGTAATTAGGACCATTAGTTCTGAAAAAATATTTCTACAAATTATAATACCTCAACTGGGATTCGAACCCGGTACCTCTTGAAAACGAGGCGGACGCCATACCTCTGAGCCACTCCTACCTCTATCACTCACAGTAAAGCAATATCTCGTATTCCTTGCACCTCACGGCATGCTTGTGGGAGCAGTAGTCCTATTCTTTCCCCCTTTGTCCCCCTCGAAGACCCCCGGGAAACTGCACGGGACTTATCTGATAGTACTGTCACATAATTTTTGGTCGATCTCTTCTCTCCGGTAGTAGTCAGTTACATTTGTTGTGAGTACTGATTACGTGGAATTTTCAGTGGTCGGCATATTTTCTTTCTCTGCTATCAAGCAGATATTTGGTATTTTCATATCATTGTACACTTCCTTCAGTGATAATTCGTCATGTTGCTTTAAGCTTCTCGGCTTTGCTAAGGTTAGGCACAGGTAAAAAACCCAGATGGGCCGGTCAGTTTGCGTATAGTGACCAAGTGTTTACCTAAGGCGTCCTGGGCGATAAATCATCCGCTTGCGGATAGATTACAGACACGCACTTGACAGTCGAAATGCTGTAATAAGCTTCCCGCAGAATTATTACGAAGATATTACTTTAGATAAAAGTAAGACGTTATTTGTAATCACTGACGAAAATAGTACGGAAAACTCACTTCCATATTTGGAAGACATGACCTTTGCATTAACGCACAGACTTTTCCTAGTGGAAATATTTTGAATTATCCCACCAAAACACACAGGTTTTGAAACGACTGGAGGGCATTCGAAACATAGGAAGCACTAAATTCCTGATTGGACCCTACCTAAATCGTAACAAAGTACTGCGGGGAGAGCGAAGTGTAATATAACCTGACACTTTAGTGAGTTTAGAACACTGTGAAAATTCACCTCATGCCAAGAAGAAAACCAGACCTTGCCACAGTTAAGAATAACAGCAGATTTCATGTACCAGACCGGACCTAGTTTGAGCATCTTGAGGACTTACGGCCCAGGAAAACTATCATTTTAATACGGAAAACCGGAATCTGAGGAAACTGTAACACAAGGACAAAGTGGGAACTTATTCCTAAAATAACAACTCCCCAGACCACGTGTAAGAGGCATCGTCAAGCTGCCTTAAACTATTTCTCTGAGCCAGCAGTCTGTGAGCCTAAAGATTGGCTTGGTGGTACCAGTTGAGGGTACTTTCTCTGGAACAAATGAGGGTATAAGTGGCCTGAAGTTGACGATAGACACCGTCATCAGACGGGTCTTAGAGACGCGGGACCAGCTAGGTAGCTTCTTGGAACGTGCTACAACTTTCAAACTTGACCAGTGACGAGTGTGAATCAGTCATCCATCTACAAAGACCCAAACTTCAGCTGGAGCAGAAACTCATTGGCAGCTAAAAAGAAACATAAAAGCTGCCAAGTTAACTATCCGATTATTAACGCCATAACATCACACAGTGATGATAACTTTTTCTGTAAGGAATTATTCATTTTTATAATTGCTGAAACATAATTGATTATTAAATTAGTTACTTGTATAAAGACAAATCTAAAGTTGATTTTATCATTTTGAATGTACTATATCCGTATGTCTCAGACAATTTCTTAAATACACTTAAACAGAGCTATATAATAATAAGAGGAATTTCGCTGACTTAACTCAGCTGGGGGCTTGAACGAGCTAACGAATTATAAGAAAACCCTATCCTTCACAAAAGTTGACGGCAGATACTAGAGTTAACATTTGCTCAGCCTCATGCAGCATTGTTCTCGCTTTTCTGAATATCTTGTGAACACTCCCATGAGATAGAAGCATTATTATCCTTCTACCTACAACTCTGCCAAGAGTAATAATGTGCGACGGTAGACACCTTTGAAGACCCACATTAGTTACTCTTGAGTTTTGGCCACTGTTGGACCACTACTACAGAGTTAAGGAGAGGCAATCCGTGACAAGTAGTTAGAGGTAAGTTGTTTAGATAATCTCTTTGAATCCCCCTGAAGGTAAATCCTTATTTTCTGTAGTTGAATAACTTGTAGTTTCAACACAATTCGCCCAGTCGTAGCGACGCATAATATATACCTCCAACAGTTAAAAAAACAAAAAGCATTATTCTCTCTCTCTCTTTGAAGACCGCACATTGTCTCTAATGCAGGGATTCTTTACCCGTGGAGTGTGCCTCCCCATGGGAGTTGCAAAGGGGATGCAGGTAAGATTCTGAGGTTGCCTCCCAGAAAATGTATGACAATTGCTTTCTCATTGGATATGTCTCTAATGTTTGGAATTAAACTATATAGTTTCTAAATGGAAACATAGCTGCTTTCCAGCAAAAGCTGGCTCTGTGGAAGAGACACACTTTGCATGACTAAAAACATATTTTAATCTATACTGATTTTAAAGATAAAATCTCTAAGCGCAGCTGTTAGGTTTAAAGCCTTGAAACTCCTAAGCGTCACCGTGAAATTACTTTGAAATAAAGTTCATCTTTACCTTCAATTTCCTCCTCCTCCCCCCCCCCCCTCTCTCTCTCTCTCTCTCTCTCTCTCTCTCTCTCTCTCTCTCTCTCTCTCTCTCTCTCTCTCTCTCTCTCTCTCTCTCTCTCTCTCTCTCTCTCTCTCTCTCTCTCTCCAACACACACAATAAAATTCAGAACCATGTCGTAAAACCAGGGCTGTGGAGTCGGCCAAATAAAATTCTGACTCCGGAAGTTTTAGAAGTCAGACTTCGACTACATTTTTTTTTTGGTTTTAAACTAGTGATATGGCATACAATTATGCACTTATATGGAGTTATATGTATAAGTATGGTATGTGTATGAATAAATGAATAGGTGGCTTTCGTAGACTACATTTTAAACTATTCATTCATTCATACAGTAATACAAAATAACAAATCATCCACACCTGCCCAAAGATGACTGCTGTACCAAACACCATGAGGCAAAATAGTTTCGTTTTAACAATGACGGTAAAATTGACAGTGGGTACAGTTTATTTTCATTTCTTGTGTGCTTTATCTAAATGTGCCAACAAATTTCCAATTGTAATAAAAACTTTATTTTGATCAGAAGCAACTGAAATGTTCCTACATTATGTAGAAACGGATGTACTTTAACATGAAAGTGGTTTTAGGAGTTCTACTACATTAAAATGTTATTTCAAATTTGTAAAGTAACTGACTCCACGACCCCGACTTCACAGCCCTGTAAAACAAAGAAAAATAGACGCAGTGGCCAAATTAATTTTTACTCCTCATTAAGTAACCTATGCTCTTGTAGTTCCATGGAACTTTGCTGCGCCGTTCTGTCCGCACAAAAGGATTTCTGTAAGGCACGTGGGCCACCACGCTTGTAGGTGACAGTCAGAACTGGTCAAATGTTTGGTCGGCAAGCGTGTAATTGTCACACTGTGCAGGTCATTTATACCAGTCTCGTTACTGACAATGCTATTGGCACAATGTAGGCGAGCACCGAGCGGCAGAATGGTTATAGCGTTTGCATCTAAAAGAAAAGTAACCTAGTTCGAAACCTTGTAATGTCACCAAAGGCCGATCTACTAGGAAGCTAATAAAGCTTAAGCCCCCAAGTTCAGATTTATATATAATACGTTCTTTCCCATCCCCCAACACTTTTTTAAATAAAAAGGGCCCCTCCAAGAGTTCAAGTTTCAGGCCCCCCCCCCCCCCCAAAAGTAGCCCGCCACTGAGTTTCACCTTCCAATCTTTCCAGCTATAAATGAGTAACCAACCACTCCTGAGTTAGGGAATACAAAGGCAGCGAGCCATGTCATAAAACAGATGGGCGTCGAGTGGCAGAATGGATAGAAAGGCAGCGAGGAAGGACAGCTCATAAAATTAAAACCTAGTATTGAGAAGTTTCTCCCACTTCGCTATCCTACGGCAGTTCTCAATGAGTTTACCTCTACCTTATTTTCATATACAACAACAATCATAACACACTCTTGAAGTACATGGGGACCTGAAGCTCACAACCAGTATTGGAATGACACTGACAACACATCGAAAGCTCGAAGCGTTTTCAGATACATGTGTAATTATTCCTGACGTTATGCTAGCGTTTATTTAATGCTCATCATTTGTGTTGTTTGATGTCCGATTATCTGTCTTAGTTTAGTTTTGGTTCGGTTTTAAGGATCATCTTCATTGCACACGGACAACTCCATCAGTGCTCCGATCTCTTTCTTTAGATCGCACAGATGACCTCATCACAGTGCACGAACACCGTAGCACCGGCGAGGATCCAAATGTGTGTATACATCAATCACATATTCTATAAATATTTTTGTGATGGGTAGGTTTCCCAATTTAAAATGTGTCTTAACTGTGCTAAACCTTTCCCGAGGACTGTCCTTTATTGTACGTCTACAACAGTGACATAATACTATTTTGTCTTTCTGTCGATCTCATATAGTTGACTACTGGTAGAGGTCTCTGCAGCTAATATCCTCAGTGTAAAGGTTTCTCCGGAGGAAATAACAGTAAGATATCTAGATCGAAATAATAAAGAACAGACAGTATTTCAGCCCAGAAGCTTGAAAGGCTAAAGAAGTACTTACCTTCATAATGATTCTATGATACACAGTTAGCTTCTCCAAAGTTAGGTCAGTATCCCAAAAATTAACTTTTTTTTAAAAATAGAAAAACTGTTCTATCTAAAAACTATGTCCTCAAAAGTATCGAATTTCGGAGCAAAACTGAAAACTTTATAGCATTCATGTTGTCTACACTTCCAAAAAAAGAAAAAGAAATTCAGAAACAAAGAAAACTTCTTAGACAGGAGGCAGAACTTCTGAAAATAGAAAAGATCGAGAAACTAATGGCGGCTTCCAGACGAAAGAGCGGCAAAACACCTGAAAACGGCCGAAAGCGTTTGGTAACCAGTTCCAGACGATGAAAGATATCGTTGATTTTTTGCTACATGTACTTGCACCTGTAAGCTTCCGCTACTCTCGTTGCCTTAGACGTAGCTACTTATACCACACTTTACCGCAACTACCACACGGTTATATTGCTATGGTGCCGGTTTCGCTCTCCTTTACCACCTGAAGGGAAGCATTATCAATACCCCCACCCCTCCCTTGCCAATCCTCATCTATCTATATTTTCGTGTTGTATCTGACGTTTGAACTGGTTCAAGGATTAAATACATCGTATACCAAATTTACAAACGTTGTTGTTTTTTCGATAATCTTTTCGGAGTGCTCACACTCAAGTCTAATATTTTGCACACTACGAGAATTACTCACAAAAAAGGCACCTCAACCATAAACTGCTATAAAGAACACTATTCCAACCATGTTAATGTTAATGATAATCAGAATCGACATCATTGCACTCCGGGCAAACCCACTGGTGCTCAGTCTCCCTCAGCAAATGCCGAAGGGCATGAATGCTAATTGTTCCTGTTGCGCACTGGTTGTATACACGCCAGATGCGTCCTCTCATACGCCCATCCCTGCTGATCTTACGTTTGATGCCGAATTCCAGCAATCTTAGCCTTGGTGATTCATCGATTGCAGTGTCATTCTCTAATAGGCGATCATGAATTGCCTTCAGTATTTCTCTCTTAACCATGTTCAATTCACCATCTATGGGTGCTCTTGAAGCTAGTCTGTCAGCTCTTTCATTGCCGCGTACCCCTGCATGACCAGGACAGTAGATCCATATCAGTTCTTGGAGATTCGATGCTTCTATGGAGATTTTCCATTCATGTCGGAGCCATCCTTTTTTGACCTTTCAAAACATGGATTGTGAGTCTGATACAATAACTGCCTTTGTTAATAAAGTCTCAGACAGCCATCTTAAGGCAGCAGTAACTGCCTCTACTTCCATTCTCATGCTGGAGGTTGTTATCATGTAAGCCTCGCTATGTTCAGCGGCGGTTCTGCCCTTTACTCTAGCAGAAAGGTTCCACCCTGATTTATTACCACGGATTACAGACCCATCAGTGTACACAATGGCATCATCATCCCCAGCATAAACATGTATAAGCTGATCAATTTCCAGCTCCGCTCTCCCATTGGCCCAAGTTCTGCACTCTCTACCAAGGCTGATGATGACTTGCTGGTAGTTCATCCAGCTATCATCTGACTTACTCCACTCGTCTCCCCTGAAAATATTTTCAACTGTGGCCACCTGTCTAATAGTCTCCTCTGCCTGCGCCATCCATGACATCCCCCACTTTATTCTTGCTCCTTTGATGTCACCTATGTTCCCATGCAGGGATGCCTTTTGTATTTGGTTATTCGCATGTATGCTTTTACCTGGGCCATCGTATATCTGGATCTAATTGAAATCCAAGCAAACCATCACAAAGGGGGTATCTCACGTACAGCCCAAGACTATACGCATCCTTTCGTTTTGAATGCGTTCCAGTCGTTCACACTGTGATATTGACAGCGTGAGTATTCCCAGGCAATAGTCGATTACAGACAAGACCAGCTGATGATACAAGAGAGACAGTAGTCTCTGCTCTAGGTGTGCTGCAGCCATTGTTTGTAGGGCTGCCAGACCTCTCTTGCACTTCTGTATGATGTTATCAACATGTTGCTTATACAAGTATGATAGCCCACGATCGAATGTTACTCCAAAGTATTTCAACTTGTTCTGCCTTTCAATTTTCCATCCACTGAGAGTAATGTCTGGAAAATCAACTTTCAATATGGAGTTGTTCAAGGGGCACCAAAGCACACATGCTATTAAATATTCCAACCATACTTAATAAAACGTTTTTCGTGATAATAGCAACTGACGAAAAATAATTGTTGACATAGCAATTAAGCGAATTTCTCTCGCGATAGGTTACAGAAGAGGAAACAGGCTAACGCGTGGTGTATTCATGAAGTGTAAAGAGGCGGAAAGAGGAGTAATTGTCGATTAGTTGACTGAAGGCAAACGGGTGAAGAGGGCGTAGAACTGGAGTGAGCTAAAGAATATCTCTTTAATCTCCTCGGCATCAGCAATCTGTTTTAACAAGAGAAATATAACCTGACATTGTAAAATGTGGGTTATATAGCGCTGACAAGATCTGTAGAAATTCTCAATTTTTTTTTTAACTGTCTAGAATTCTTCCGTTTTCTCTCACGCAGAAATTAACAAGGCTCCACGAGTTAATTAAGAACGCATTATACACGACCCAAGTGCTAGCAGTTCTTTTCAGGACTTCGCCGCCATGCTAGCTGATAGACACTAGCAGTCCTTTTCAGGGATTAGTATTTATCAACAGCATACTTGAGTTGATAGAGTTTACATATTTCTGAATGGCCACTGCGCGCTTAGAGAACCAAAAGACTTCAAGTTAGGCCGAAAGGAACATATCTCGCCAATAACAGGCAAAAATTGAAATAAAAAGTGTATTTAGCTTTTAATCCTTTTCAGTATTGTTGCCATTTACTTCTGTATTGTTAAAAATATGTTCGTGGTTGTCGAACATTAGCTTGATAGTTATCATGATGTGACATAATTGTCCGTTCTCTTTTCCTGGTATTCATGTTTATCACTGACATTATTGCGCCACGTCTCATTTTCTGTATTAAATCTCTCAATTCATGTCATGTCGGGACTTCAGCGACCATCTTCTGCTGATTAGGGTAATCAATCACTTTCGTTTCAACCCATATTGACACATGGGATCTGTGAGGTCAAATGTTGTATCACATTTCCGAGCAGACCGTGAGTGGGAGCGACCGAATTAGTCATTAACAACCTTGGGATGACCACAGTCGATTATCTTATCAACGGATAATAGTGATGTCTGACCAGTTTGTTGATTGTTGGCTAGACCGGTTAAAGACATAACCATTTCCGGACAAGTCTGGTCGGAGAAGAAGTATGCATTTTGAAAGAGATCCCCTGTGATAGATTATGAAGTCGTGAGTGTAAACATGATCGATAACAGACGGAGGCTGGCAAACCATACCATCGTATATGGTGAAGCGACTTGTAAACAACACATTTTCTTTGTAGATGTCCCGCAGAAAATTTTCCGTGACAGGTAGGTGTGGTGAAGTGGGATGTTATAAATATTTATAGGGGACTTAGTGTACTGACTGAGATCAGCTGTGAAGGTATCTATATCTATTAAGAGTAGTGTATTATAGATAACCTTACTTGCTACCACATATCTATATATCTCAGTCAGAATTATTCTGCAATAGTGTGATGACTACGTTATGTGTCTAGGGTATGTGTAGGATGAAGTGTAAGTCAAAACAACAACAGACAGATAAACAATTTAATTTATTCCACTATACTTGACAACACTGGGACACTCACATACATATAACACTCTAAAGGATATCTTAAGGAGTCACTGATAACTTTTCAAATAACAATATGTATTCATTGCTGATATGTAATGAATATGTGTCCTGATTCAATTACAAAGGAACCAGGAATCACAATCAATTTTCATTACAAGTTATGTACAGAATGGATTAATATGAATATTGTAGTGACATATATTATTAAAAATATCCTATGTGTGTCAGTTGTGTAGTGGTAAAATGAGGTAATACTGGTTTTGTTTTGTTCAAGCTCTGTTGGTATTTGTCATCATGACTTCAATAGTTTGTCTTAAGGAAACTAGTATTTGAGATGTTCTCAGTTCCTGATATTAAGACAATTAAATTCCCCTCTGAATGTTATTTTTATAAAGTCATTTCAAGATGAGGGGACATAATGTTGAGCTCAGCTGGCCAAATTAGCTTATCTTGCGTGATGGCGGCAGGAAAGGACTCCTCTGCTCGAATTCTCCCCTGGGCTCTGGAGACACCTCACTGATAGCTAAATGGACCAAGGAGTATGCTGTCCGACTCTGGATTCAGCAAAGCTCTGACCAGGTGCTGCTCAGTACCATCAAGACCACGGTCCCTGAAAACAAGAAGGATATACCTTCTACTTCATAACTAATTGATACTCTAGTTCTACACTGAACACAATACAACACAAACATTGAGTTCAGAGCGTTAGGCCAACTGTCAGCTTCATCTGAAATACTTTATACCAGCATTACCCTCCTTAATGGTCACTACGCCTCTGCACTTCCAGCATTATTTCTGTCTAATCAATCATCCAGGTGTCAGTGTACTATTTGGCCATTCCATGCCGTTTTACTTCCCTCCGACACCCTCTGTTCAGGCTGGAGCATTATAGGCTTTATCTCCTGTTTGCCACTGAACTACACATATATATACAGGCATAAATTAACAATTTACATTCAATTTTCATTAAAAGATACTGAATGGTTCAAGCTTACCACAATTTCATGGAAATAAACACAGATACGTTGATTAGCAATGAATTCTGGCACAATTACTGGCACAAATTCCCATCTGCTTATGTTCCAGGCTTTTATTTTAGCAAAAATGTGAGCTGGCTTCAACGCACTGTCGCTTTATCAAGATTATTTGCACTAGTGGTCTCGAACTAACGCTCCTAAGTGAGTATATCAGCAAGTCTAGCCAATGAGGCCACGTTTCGACAAGTGTTTGAAAAAATGTTACCTTTCTACGTCTCCCTAACAACCAAGATAGTATTTATAGTCCGACCAATCGTGGTTCGTCTTTCATTTGTTGCGCTCCAATCAATTTGGAGTTTACATGGTAGGCTATTTCTGTAACGCAAGGTTTTTTCAAACATGTTATAAAAAAAATTTTATGAGCAGAAATGATTTCATGCTGTCAGGCATCCCCAATATTTTATTTTGGTTATAACTTGTTAATTCCTAGACTATTTGCGTAACGTTTTACATATTCTTTGTCAGCAAACCCTAAGGAACCCAAATATCCAAATTTAAAAGAGCTACGTGGCTGCGTTCAAAATATGTATTTTCTACCTCCTGTTTCGAAGATGTGCTGTCTGGGTACTGTTATGTTTTCAACCGTAAGCCCATCTAATGTTATCTTTTCTAATAAGCGTTTTTTTTATGATTTTAAAACCTAACTCTGGGAAGGGTAGTGAATTTATCACTGTCCGTCCGAAAAAGTTAGTGCTTGTAGTCTTACACGCGTGATGGCAGCATTTGTGTATCGCGCGAAGCGTGTTTAGTGTTCGGCTTTCTGCCTCTCCCTTCCCGCTATCCTTTTGTCCATCTGTCTCGTTCGTTTTGGTAACGCAGTGTAGAAAAAGACATGAATGGAATTTAAAATTTAGGTCAACTTGCATATTTCAAGGTTTTTCTTAGAAAGGCAGCACATTTTATTGTGTGTTTGGGAAACGCGTGTATGTTGCAGAAGGCCTTTAATATCAACGTGAAACGTTACAATTTGCTTACGCAGTAGAAAACAAGGGGATTTCGAGTACAGTCTTTGTGACAGCACTGTTATTTACCATTGCTCTTTTCTTTATTAATTTTATTTGTTAGGCTTAATATTTAACTAATAATTTATATATGTGGATTAGAATATTCCACGACACCTCCCCTCTTAAAACAGACATTATATGTCAGTCCTTTATTCTATATACACATAGAGAAATTTATTATTATTTCTGGGGTTTACGGTGATTCTCATCACACGGATGGCGGCTTAAAAAATCCGCTCCCAAATTGGTTTTTTCCAGATATATACTCAATGCTAAAATTATATGGAGCCAAAAGTAAAGACCATCGGAGTAACCTGGAGTTCTCATGCTTAGCCTGTGCTAGAAACGATAAAGGTTTGTGATCTGTTTGCAACTTAAATGCCTTCCCATATAGATAAATATTGAATTTCTTTATCGCCCATATTACTGCAAGACATTCTTTTTCGCTAGTTGAGTAGTTGATTTCAGCTTTATTCAACTTTCTGCTAGCATATGCCACTGGGCTTAATTCTCCATCCAAGGCATCTGATTTCTGTAGTAGAGTTGCACCTAACCCAATATTACTTGCATCCGTCCTTACAATGAATTCTTGACTTAAGTCAGGTAATTTCAAAATGGGTTTACTTGTGAGCTTTTCCTTCAATTCTTGGTAAGTCATTTCACATTGTGGTGTCCATGTAATGCGATCTGGATGTCCTTTACGTGTCAATTCAGTTAACGGTGCACATATGGAATTAAAGTTTTTGATATATTTCTGGTAGAAACCACATAATGAGACAAAGGATCTCACGTCCTTCTTGGTTTGTGGTCTCGGGGCTTTCTGTAGTTTCTCTAAATTCTTTGGGTCAGGGGTCATGTTTCCCTGATAAACTGTGTGTCCCAAAAATTCCAATTCTTTACATCCAACGCAACATTTGGTTGGTCGGGCTGTTAAATTTGCCTCCCTAAGTCGATTAAACAGCATGTTCAGAGAGTCAATGTGTTCCTCAAATGTTTCTGTTGCTATCTCATCATTCTAGAGAAGACACTAGGCGCATTCTTCAATCCAAATGGCAATCTATTAAACTCATAGTGTCCTTCTGAGGTACTAAAAGCTAGGTATGGTCTAACCTCAGGCTTTACTGGGATCTGATAGTATCCTTTACTCAGATCCACTTTTGAGAAATATTTAGCTTTATTTAGTCTGGCAAACAGCTGATTTGTATCCGGCAATGGATCCACCTGTCCTTCTGTAATAGCATTCAGTCTCCTGTAATCTATACAGAGTCTATGTTCTCCAGAGGGCTTCCTTAAGAGTACAACACCGGAACTATACGAAGATTCACTGTGTGAAATAATTCCTTCCTTCAATAGATAGTCTATCTCTTCCTTCAAAGCTTTCTCCTTAGCAAACGGAATCGAATATGGTTTCATACAGACAGGTGTGGAGTCTATCAGTTTCATATCATATTCCAATAGGTTTGTATGCCCTGGTCGGTCTGTTAACACCTCTGCATGATTATTTAGAACCTGTTGCACTCTCTCTTCTGAGTTTTCGTTAAATGTGTACTGATTTTCACCTGTGCTGCTGTCTCACAGGGGTGTAATGGATATTCAAATGATGAAAGTGGTTCCTTTTTCATCTCCATGGCGATGGACAAGGTCAACAAGTGTGTCTCTTCCTGATGTTCCTTTCCAAATATTTCTTCAGGAGATTCACATGATAGATTTTTTCTTTCCCCTTCTTATCTATCTTATAATTTGTTCTAGACACCTTCTCTAGAACTGTATATGGACCCTGCCATCCAATTTGTAACTTATTCTGACTCCCAGGCAAAAGAAGCAGTACTTTCTCTCCCACAGCCAAATTTCTGTCTTTCGCCTTCCTGTTATAATAGGCAGCATGTTTCTTCCTGGCTTGTTTCAAATTTTCATTGGCAAGTTTCCAGCCAGTTTTTAACCGAGTGGTCAGCTCATTCACATATTGGTATGAAGATGTAATGTTTTCCTCTGCCTTTTCATCAGTCCACGGTCTTAACAAAGCTACATATGGACCTTTAATTGTGTGGACCTATTTGTCCATGCACCGGTATGGTCTCTTCCACTCGAAGCTTTATAGTGATGATTTTTCCTCCCAGAATTATCATTCACAAAACGACCGCTACAAATTTTTCTTTTGGGGCTTTCTCCCCACTTAAAATTCTTGATGAGAGATTTCCTCCCTACATCCTCTTCCTCCAGTTTGTTTAAGTCCGATTGAGGGATTGTCGGCTTATCCTGGGGTAAGACATCTCTTTGCACTCTCCGCATAGTGGCCATTGTAAAACAGTTAAGTGAAGCTTGTCCGTGAAAAGGGGCTTCCCATTCCATTTGGTCCACTTTTTCAAATTTATATTTCTTTTTATTATCAGGCCTAATTTTGCCCCGTGGCGTGACCAGGTCCTGATCCATGTTCCCACTTGTGGGTGTTCCCTCATGTGCTATGCTACACCTTTCTACAAAGTTCTCAATGTCCCATCTTGCTTTGGGCCAATAATAATTGTGAGCCACCTTTTGAATGATGGTACCTATTTTCTCATGGTCCCCATCTGGTTTCACATGTAGGCTCCTTATTAAGTCTGCCCTATATCTTTTAGGAAGTACCAGCTGTCCGTGACCTTTGGATCTAGCTCCAGTCTTCCTATACATCAACTTGTTTTTCATGTAAAAATCTCCCTTGCCTGGAGTTGTATGACAAGTTGACAATTTTCTGAAACAAGGCTTGAGTGTTTTATCCCCAGCCTGTGCCTTCCTCATCTCTTCTGGAGTGGTATCTAACATAATATCCTTCTCCTGTCTTGAGGTCGACCTGACCTGAAGGGTTGCCATATACACAGGTTTCCTTCTGCAACGGTCAGTGTCATGATTGTCCATCTGACAATTCTTACACCACCTTTTTCCTTGGTTGAAAGATTTTCTTTCATTATATTTCCTTTCATCGAATTGTGGGAATTTATTTTTATTTTCATACCGTGGCCTATCAAATTGGTGCTTACCTTTGTTTTGATCCCTAGGATCAAATTTATTAAAGTTCTGTGGTGCCCTAAAGTTGTCCACCTGTTTCTTTTTATTACCTGTTACCTCTGCTTGAGCTGCTTGATACCTTTCAGCAACATTAAGCAACTCACCCAGCCTCTCTGCACCTTGTTCCATGAGAAACTTTCTCAGGTCTGGAGCCATGGACTCTCTTAGTTGCTCTATAAGGACCATTTCCTTAAGATCTTGGGTTTTCCCCAGAGAAGTCCATTTCTCCAAGTATGTCTCTATTCGTGCAGAGAACTGGTGATATGTTTCACCTGACAGTAGTTTAGCATTCCTAAATTTTTTCCTATAAAATTCTGCATTCTTTTCATACCTTAACAAAAGAGCCTGCTTTAGCATGTCATAATTTTCCTGATCACCTCTGCTCATTTTTGCAAAAACTTCATAAGCTGCCCCACGAAGTCCCTGAGATAACTTTAAGCTCCACCTTTCTCTCTCTAACCCATACGTGGTAGCTAATAGTTCATATCTATTTATATAGCTCTCAATATCATCGTCTTTCTCAACAAAATGATCTAAATGAAAGTTCATAGCTGAGGTTGAGGCTCCCTGAGTAACCGTAGCATCAGAGGCAAAGGGGCTGGCACCATTTTCAGGAGCATGGCCTTGAAACTCAAACTCCCTTAGTCGTAACTCATGTTCCCTTTGTAATCTTTTCTCCTCCTTTTCTGCTTCCCTCTCTGCAGCTAATCTCTTCTCTTCCCTTTCTGCAGCTAATTTCTTCTCTTCCCTTTCTGCAGCTAATTTCTTCTCTTCCCTTTCTGCAGCCTGCCTTCTTTCCTCGGCTTCCAATGCTTTAGCCTCTTTGTCAGCCTCAATCTGCAACCTCTTAGTCTCAGCCTCAGCTTCAAATTGCAACCTCTTAATTTCCCTTTCAGCCTCTAACTTTCTTTCGGCTTCAAACCTTCTTTCTTCGCGTTCAATAAATTTGTCACATTCCGTAGTAACATAGGCAACCATAACTTGCCCATCTAATCCTAACTCTTTTGCAGTCTGTACAGCAGCAGATCGAAACTTGGCCAGGTCCGCCATTGTCTATCAGGTAAATTTCTACAATGTCTAACCAACAATTTAATCTCTAAGTATATCTAATGGACAACACAGGCACCGTGAGCTCAACCTTATTTAATTCCACCCAAGGATACCTTTTTAATTCTTATATTCCCTGAAGTGAATTACCCCCAATATTTTTAATAGGGAAAGATTCAAAATCCCAAGAGCGAGACCCCAATATATGTGGTGAAGTGGGATGTTATAAATATTTATAGGGGACTTAGTGTACTGACTGAGATCAGCTGTGAAGGTATCTATATCTATTAAGAGTAGTGTATTATAGATAACCTTACTTGCTACCACATATCTATATATCTCAGTCAGAATTATTCTGCAATAGTGTGATGACTACGTTATGTGTCTAGGGTATGTGTAGGATGAAGTGTAAGTCAAAACAACAACAGACAGATAAACAATTTAATTTATTCCACTATACTTGACAACACTGGGACACTCACATACATATAACACTCTAAAGGATATCTTAAGGAGTCACTGATAACTTTTCAAATAACAATATGTATTCATTGCTGATATGAATGAATATGTGTCCTGATTCAATTACAAAGGAACCAGGAATCACAATCAATTTTCATTACAAGTTATGTACAGAATGGATTAATATGAATATTGTAGTGACATATATTATTAAAAATATCCTATGTGTGTCAGTTGTGTAGTGGTAAAATGAGGTAATACTGGTTTTGTTTTGTTCAAGCTCTGTTGGTATTTGTCATCATGACTTCAATAGTTTGTCTTAAGGAAACTAGTATTTGAGATGTTCTCAGTTCCTGATATTAAGACAATTAAATCCCCCTCTGAATGTTATTTTTATAAAGTCATTTCAAGATGAGGGGACATAATGTTGAGCTCAGCTGGCCAAATTAGCTTATCTTGCGTGATGGCGGCAGGAAAGGACTCCTCTGCTCGAATTCTCCCCTGGGCTCTGGAGACACCTCACTGATAGCTAAATGGACCAAGGAGTATGCTGTCCGACTCTGGATTCAGCAAAGCTCTGACCAGGTGCTGCTCAGTACCATCAAGACCACGGTCCCTGAAAACAAGAAGGATATACCTTCTACTTCATAACTAATCGATACTCTAGTTCTACACTGAACACAATACAACACAAACATTGAGTTCAGAGCGTTAGGCCAACTGTCAGCTTCATCTGAAATACTTTATACCAGCATTACCCTCCTTAATGGTCACTACGCCTCTGCACTTCCAGCATTATTTCTGTCTAATCAATCATCCAGGTGTCAGTGTACTATTTGGCCATTCCATGCCGTTTTACTTCCCTCCGACACCCTCTGTTCAGGCTGGAGCATTATAGGCTTTATCTCCTGTTTGCCACTGAACTACACATATATATACAGGCATAAATTAACAATTTACATTCAATTTTCATTAAAAGATACTGAATGGTTCAAGCTTACCACAATTTCATGGAAATAAACACAGATACGTTGATTAGCAATGAATTCTGGCACAATTACTGGCACAAATTCCCATCTGCTTATGTTCCAGGCTTTTATTTTAGCAAAAATGTGAGCTGGCTTCAACGCACTGTCGCTTTATCAAGATTATTTGCACTAGTGGTCTCGAACTAACGCTCCTAAGTGAGTATATCAGCAAGTCTAGCCAATGAGGCCACGTTTCGACAAGTGTTTGAAAAAATGTTACCTTTCTACGTCTCCCTAACAACCAAGATAGTATTTATAGTCCGACCAATCGTGGTTCGTCTTTCATTTGTTGCGCTCCAATCAATTTGGAGTTTACATGGTAGGCTATTTCTGTAACGCAAGGTTTTTTCAAACATGTTATAAAAAAAATTTTATGAGCAGAAATGATTTCATGCTGTCAGGCATCCCCAATATTTTATTTTGGTTATAACTTGTTAATTCCTAGACTATTTGCGTAACGTTTTACATATTCTTTGTCAGCAAACCCTAAGGAACCCAAATATCCAAATTTAAAAGAGCTACGTGGCTGCGTTCAAAATATGTATTTTCTACCTCCTGTTTCGAAGATGTGCTGTCTGGGTACTGTTATGTTTTCAACCGTAAGCCCATCTATTGTTATCTTTTCTAATAAGCGTTTTTTTATGATTTTTAAAACCTAACTCTGGGAAGGGTAGTGAATTTATCACTGTCCGTCCGAAAAAGTTAGTGCTTGTAGTCTTACACGCGTGATGGCAGCATTTGTGTATCGCGCGAAGCGTGTTTAGTGTTCGGCTTTCTGCCTCTCCCTTCCCGCTATCCTTTTGTCCATCTGTCTCGTTCGTTTTGGTAACGCAGTGTAGAAAAAGACATGAATGGAATTTAAAATTTAGGTCAACTTGCATATTTCAAGGTTTTTCTTAGAAAGGCAGCACATTTTATTGTGTGTTTGGGAAACGCGTGTATGTTGCAGAAGGCCTTTAATATCAACGTGAAACGTTACAATTTGCTTACGCAGTAGAAAACAAGGGGATTTCGAGTACAGTCTTTGTGACAGCACTGTTATTTACCATTGCTCTTTTCTTTATTAATTTTATTTGTTAGGCTTAATATTTAACTAATAATTTATATATGTGGATTAGAATATTCCACGACAGTAGGGAGAATAGATCCCATCAAAATATGCGCACATTGCGTGCTATTGGCTTGGCATTTGAGATGTAAAAACACAACATTTCTGGTTGGAGCCTTGTCATTTAGTAGCAATCTGGATATGGGACAAATGCTGCCTTATAATTTAGCAACGTGTGAGTTAATGGCATTGTGAAATTCAACTCGTCAAGAAGACAGCCAGACAAGCCAGAGTAAGGAATAGGATAAAGATTCCATGTTAAAGGACCGGGCAATGTGTTTGAGCATCTTATGTATTTTCACAACGACAACTCTACCTTTATTAATACGGATAGCCCGGAATCCTAGGAATCTGAACGCTAAGTCAATGTGGGTGTCACGGGTTGCCTCCCCTTGCTCTGCAGTTGTGGTCCAACAGTGACCAAAAACTAAAGTATCTAATGTGGTTCTTCAAAGGTGTCTACCTTCGCACACGATTATTATAGCCAGAGTTGTAGATAGAAGGATAATGATGCTTCTACCTCGAGGGAGTTTTCACAAGATATTTCAGAAGTCAAGAACAATGCTGAATTATTCTGAGAACGTTAACTTTTTTTCTGACCCGCCGCCTTTTGTGAAGATGTATATTGTATGATTTAGCTCGTACAAGCCCCCAGCTAATTTAATTCAAGGAAATTCTTCTTATTAGCTCGATGTGTGTGTGTGTGTGTGTGTGTGTGTGTGTGTGTGTGTGTGTGTATATATATATATATATATATATATATATATATATATATATATATATATATATATATATATATATATATATATATATATATATATATATATATATATATATATATATATATATATATATATATATATATATATATATATATATACACTAGAGGTTCTGGATCATACGTATGCCTTTTTCGCTGTAATGATTAATTCAACTATGAATTTGTCAAAATAAACGTATACAAATTTAATTATCAATTACTTTGAAACAAATGTAAATAATTATGACTGGTGATGGAAGCCGCGCTAGCGTAGTGGTTACCACACTGCTCTGGCGACCGGGTGATTCAGGATCAAACCCGGGTGACGGCATTTGAGGATTTTTCGTCGACCGGGATTTGGACTGGATTAACTTGAGACCTGGCGAGGACATTTGAAGGAGTGTCGTCGACCAGGGACTGGCGGCTCCTGAGACGACCCAGCTGTAATGGATACCTCCGAAATCGGCGAGTATCTGCCTGAATGGATAGGGACACCTGTCTCTGTACAAGAAAAACGGGATACTTACGTAAAATCAATGTCAGGTTAGACATTAATAATAACCTGAGATTTCGCCTCGAGTATTAGCGGGCATACGAAAAAAAAAATGACTGGTGATTATGAAAAATAATTACGTTTCTTCACCGAAAAGTCTTTAGGCTTGATGAATTTAGCAAAATAGAGTTCGGTTGTTTTTGTCCTGCTAAAATTGGGACTTTGCTAAAACGCTGAAGTGCCAATGCTGCTTTTCTGTTAATTCGTCTGTGTGGTGAGGGACACGTTTCCAGATCAGTTCAAGAAGTAACCGCTCCGGGTCAAGGCAAGAATCTTCAAGTGTCGATGTCAAGCTTCGAACCACAGTCTAGTAGTACAGCAAATGGTCTCTCCAGGTTGTACCACAAATAGTCGGGTAGCCTCGTACTGGTACCACAAACTCAATAATTGAGAAATCTTAGACTTCTTGCTCAGTATAATAGTCTTGGCAACTTAACACAGATGCCTCGAACACACGTCTTGAGTATTATTTCTATTTCATAATCTTTCTGTGACTCATGAGTGGTCCTGTAGAATTCCGGGTTCCGTATTAATATTGGCGAGTTTTCTACTGATGGACAGAGATGTTTATAATACGTTTTGTCCGGTCCTATAAATTCAGAATCAAACTCTATTCTTTTATTTGGCAAGGTCCGAGCTGTCCACGTTGACGGTTTCTGGAATGCAGTCCCGTATGTCAAACGTTTTTTACGTTATATTGTAGGTTCCTGGCCTACGCTTCTACCTGGCGTTTTCGACAAAACTACTAATCAGAGCGATTGTTTATTGGTGCCTAAAATGTTGTTGATGTTGTTGATTTTAGGACCTTACACATACCACTGAATTTTGATTTGTGCATGGGATACCCGGTTCAACTCCATATGGGTTATAATTTGGGTACATAGTACATACATTCAAAGTATATTTTATGATAACTTTTCCTCATGTAATATTTTCCATGACTGATGCGTTTGAAAAATTCAAACAGTTATCGTCCATATATGAAGTTGTGATATCCGTAAAATGTTGTTAAAGTTGACTTATATCACACTTCCTGCTCACTCTTCCAAATGTCTTTCAATTTCATTTATCTATAATCATCTGTCCCAAACAGTCGAGTCGGAAGTGATTATGCAATCTTAAGCAAACACATCATGCTAGCATCTACCTGGAGTCAATGTGGTATTAACACGTTTTAGTGATTCAATTAATCTCTCAGGGATGGGCGATACGCTGGTCTGGACATACGAAGTGAAGTGTGACAAATGGAAGCAATGACTGTAGTACGGAGTTCTGTGCAGCGAAAATGAGACATAATAGAAAGGGGGGAGAGAGAGGAAAATGGAAGAAAAATTGAACGGTCCAATTTCGTGACAGTGGGAGTCCATTGTAAAGTAATGCCCTATACCACGTGTAAGAGGTTAAGATACCTTAATTATTTCTCTGAGCCAGAAGTCGATAATCCCAAAGATATTTGGGGTGAGTTGTACATTTTATAATTCTATATTTTGCATTTATTAACATGTGAAAAGTGCTAGTGGAAGTCCAAGTCATTCGAGGCTGGCAACTTCAGCATATAGATTGATGGTTTCATAAACCCCCACTGCGAGAGCTGGTGTCTGCTTTATGCGGGTTTCTCATAGAGATCCAATAGCAGAATTAGTCTCAAGTTCCATATGGAGCAGGGAGTGGATGATGACAGAACTGATGTACATACTTATTATATTAACCCTTTCAACCGGTGCATATGTAAATGTAAACATGTTCAATTTAAATGCAATGGATATTTTCCACTCACTGGGATTAACATTAATGCTCAGAGAGTGTAAAGTTCTGAGGCAGATGTGATGGTGGAATGAAAGAAAAAAAAGGGGGGGGGGGGTTTACACTTGATTTTGTGTGAAGAAACTCAATACTGAGGAGGATATTTGTTTTCCTCTTTTTTCATGATACTCGTCTGTGGTACCAATTGGTGGTGCTATCTGTGGAACAAATGTGTGATATAAGTGACTTTCAGTCAAAGTTGGACACCAACAGCAGACAGGTCTTATCAGACGATGGACCATCCTCGCAATTACCCCACGATACTACGAGGAATATGTTGCGGCTACCACACTTGACCAGCGACGAGAGTGAACCAGTCCATAATCTGCAAAGAACAAGCATCGGTTGGAGCAGAAACCAACCGACATCTTACTGACAGCTGAGTACCCATTCAAAGCTGCCAAGTGAACTCTCTAATAACGAACTTTTCAAATCAGACCATTCCCTGTGATAAAGTTTTAAAGACGCTATATAATTCACCACACCCTTATTTATTTTACAATTGTTAATGATAATTGACTATTAAATTTTGTTATCTGTAAATATACAAATTTATAGCTGATTTAGTCATTTTGAGTGAATTGCACCCGTATGTCCCAGTCATTTAAATACTTATAACAGAGCTATTAAAGTAATATTTTACTGAGTTAAATCAGTTGGGGGCTCATCAAAACGAGCAAAGTCCTTACTCATAGTAAGGTTTACACGGCCTGTATCATATGAGCCGTAGTACTTGATTTCTTAAATTCCTATGAGGCTCCCTAGGATTGAAGCACCATTCTTCAATTCACATCTCTGCCAATAGTAATCTTGAGCGAAAGGTAGTCATCTTTGAAGACCCTCAGTAGATACTCTGAATTTTGGCCACTGTTCGACCATCACTGAATAGCAAGGGGAGTAAATCCCGTGAAAACTTCAATTTGCTGTACTAACTCTTTCAGGACCCAGCAAACATGCCGCGATATCGGTTTATGGTCGCGATAGAACAATCATCGGAACCGATATAACGTTCACTGGTAGTTAAATACTTAATAGAGCTTGCAGGTTAATTATTGTTCTCCTTCTCTTCTCCTCTTCTTCTTCATAAAACACTCCCAGATGTCAACTTGAAAGTGCTTGAAGAAATCAAGATATTGAGACCCATATATCGCAGTTGTTTCAATAAAGGAAAAATAATTAGATCTGTGGAGTACAAAGGAACAGTAAGATAAGTGTCAAATGTAGAGCTTTTCTCTGACAAAGGATGAAAGGAGGACAATGAAGTGCAGCTGATAACGGATTAAAAACCCTGTCACGTATTGTGCACCCCTCTTCTTCAAGTATAATATCTGATGGCGTTGGCGATCATGCCTCTCTATAGCTTCCTATAGTACTATTTCCTCAATTCTGTTGTTGACTTCTTTCCATGCTGTGATGTCAAACTGTCCATTATCTTCTCCCTTTGTCGTCCTCTGTCTCCTTTACCTTCAATCATTCCTGTTGTCACGATATATTCCAGCTGTCTCCTTTACCTTCAATCATTCCTGTTGTCACGATATTCCAGCTTTCTTCTTCTCATAACATGTCCAAGAAGGCGGGATATCTTCCTTCCAATATGAGTGATAAACTTCCTTTGTCCATTGCTTTCTTTCAGGATATCCTCATTACTCTTGTCTATTATTGTATATATTATCTGAGCAATACGTTTTTTCGAAAGCCGTGAACAAAAAGTTTCAAAACTACTACAGGCTAACGTTCAGCCTACAGCTGTTACGCTGGAGTTAAGTATGTCAAGTGTTAAAACAATTATCGGTGAACAGTTATTGATTAAGAAAATGTGTGTTGGTGGATCTCAAAGATGTTGAGAGGGGCCAGAAACCATGGAGCCGACTCTGACAAAGATATATATATAATTTATACAATGGTTGGTTTAGATTGTGCGAGGCTCTATGCATGCGTGAACTTGTGGGGCCCTTTTTAAATAGATTCCTGTTATGTCAACAAAGATATATTTATGCGTGATGCCCCTAAAAGCGTGAGGCCCTGGACAAAAGCTTAGGTTGCTCATAACTTGTCTTGTTGTATTGTGTTTCCTCTTTTACGGAGTTTTAATACCATAATTAATAGATTTGGTTCTAACTGGGGTATATTGTGTGATTCCATTCTTTATGCTATGTCGATATTAGCGCTGAAAAGGGCTGGTACTGAGAAGGACCCCTAACTGCCGTCTGTAGTCGTCACTTCGTTTGCTTGTTCCCAACTTTGTGCTGTTCTTTTTGTCGATCAATGCGTGTTCTTTTTTGGTAAATGTGTTGTTGTTTTCCCTTTACGTTCTCGCTAGTTTGCTGACAGCCCTGAAAAAGACTAGTCCTTCAAAGGACTACTAGCTGGAATGTAGATAAGAGTGTGCTTTTGTTTTGTGCTGTTTGCGTTTATTTGTATTGATTACTAGTTGTGTCGTTCTAGATTATGTTGGATTTTGTTGATTATGGTTAGCGGTGTTTCCTTTCGTATTTCAGTTGGTGTTTTTTCTTTAGCCTATGCTTTGTTGTTGTTGTTGTTAACTAGGACTGCTGAGTTTCTCACTCTTTAGCAGCCAATACCAAGTTGAAGACTCCTTGGTGTTATCTACACTGTAGATCTAGGCTTTTTCTGTGGCTTTTGTGCCATTCCGAAACATGTTGAGTTGAAGTCGTGAGCACTGGTTTCTCCAGCTTGGCTTGCATTTAAAGGATTGTCGCATCTGTTCCCAAACTAGGAGTAAGAAGTGCGTGGCATACTGTCCATTCCCCGCCATCCAAGGGGGCTCTCCAACTATGCTGAGCTAAAATACTGTACTCTGGTTCTGGGCTCTCCCAAGGAATTGTCACGTCCTGCACAGAGTCACTTCTCAGCTTCCCTCTTCTCCCCCCAATCACTGGGTCCATTGTGAGATCCTTCTGCATGCAGTCAACCAAGTCAAAGCCAAAGAATTATGCCTGGGGCTCAAGTGACTTCTCCAATCTTAGTGTGCAATGCTGCGTTCTCAATAAGTTTTACCACAGGGGGAATCCCTGGAAGTGTGTGGATGATTTCACGAGTCAATGAGAATGTAATTAGCCTCAGAGAAAGAGGTTCACTTGTACATACATATACTGTAGCATTGTTGGACCCACAATAATAACAGCTACTTTTAAAACAGCTAAAAAGAAAATAAATCTAAATGTCATCCAATGCTATGCACCAACTAATGACAAAGAAGAGTCTGTGAAAGAAGCATTTTATACTAGACTACATAAAATTATGGAGAAAGAGGGAGCCGCGCTAGCGTAGTGGTTACCACACTGCGCTGGCGACTGGGTGACCCAGGATCAAACCCGGGCGAGAACATTTGAAGATTTTTCGTCGACCGGGATTTGGACTGGATTAACTCGAGCCCTGGCGAGAACATTTGAAGGAGTATCGTCGACCAGGGACTGGCGGCTCCTGAGCCGACCTAGCTCTAATGGGTACCTCCGAAATCGGCGAGTATCTGCCTGAATGGCGAGGGACACCTGTCTCTGTGCAAGAAAAAAGGGATACTCACGTAAAATCAATATCAGGTTAGACATACTAACCTGAGATTTAGCCTCGAGTAATAGCGGGCGTACGGGGAAAAAAATGGAGAAAGTAAAAAGAAGAGAGATAACAATTTTGATGGGTGACATGAATGCAAAGATAGGTACAGTCAACACCGGCTTTGAAGAAGTCATGGGAAAACATGGGCTAGGAATAATGAATGAAAATGGGGAACTATCCTCAAACTTCTGTGCTTCAAATCAACTGGCTATAGGAGGAAGCATGTTTCCACATAAGAGAATACACAAGGCAACATGGACATCACCAGACCATAGGACAGAAAATCAGATTGATCATATATGCATAAACAAGAAGTTTAGATCATCATTGCAGGATGTAAAGGTATATAGAGGAGCAGATGTGGCATCAGATCACCACCTTCTGATAGCCAAAGTAAAAATGAAACTCAAGAGATATGCAACAATGCAAAATTATAGACAACAATTTAATGTAGGACATCTAAGAAATCAAGAACAAGAGACAAATTTGCGGTCACAATATCCAACAAATTCCAAGGGATTAAAATGGCATGACAAGGTTACCAACGTGGAACTGATGACAAGAACTAGACAAGTGCCAGTGGAACAAGAGATGAGAAGAAGACGATGGCGATTTGTGATGGGGCCGAAAAGGAGACGCCCGCCCCCTACCTGTTTCTAGGCAGATTTATCGCCCATATTTTCGATGTGCGCGAAGCATGCTTGGATGTAAATTATTCAAGATTGATGAAAATGCCATAATAATGCATTTAAATTAAGTTGTGGTGTAGAATTGTGTTATATTAAATAGCTGTAGGTTTTATTTGTGTTTTCGCTATTCCTAAAGCAATATATCGCGAGTGTTATTTAAGTAGCGCGATTACGGCGCGCGCGGACTAAGTTGAGTGTTTAGGCTTAGCAGTCTATATAAAGCATACGAAGGCCAGCAGCGACTAGTCAGAAGTATCAGTCCAGAAGAGATAACAAACAAGACGAGAGAGATACGAAGTTAGGCTAGCCCTGTGTCGGTAGAAGGGGAACAAAGACATGATAGATTAGCATCGGGCACTGTTGGGTGTTTTGTTTTTTTGGTTTTGTGATGTTCGCTAGTTTATTTGTTTAATGTTTGCTTTGTCACTGAATGGGCTGTAAAAATAAATATAGCCCCTGCCTCTAGAATCAAGAGTTTTATTGTTGTTCGGGTCGGTGCGAGTGTGGCAAGAGAGTGATCACACATCACAATACAATCATCATCATCATCTCGCCCACCCTATCACAATTGGCGTCGTCGACAGGATAAGGCAGACAGTGACACCGAGCAGACAGCGAACGAACAAATATAGTAAACACCCAGCAGTGCATTCCTGCAGCAAGATGGCTAATGCGCCTGTGAAGATATTGTACGTGAAGGAGCCAGAGATAAGGTTGTTTAGTGGAGAGGGGAGACCCACTTGGCAAGAGTTTGAGGAAGATGTGGAAGCCGCGTGGAAGGTGGCGCCTTTTTGTGCAGAAGACAAGTTAGACATGATATGGAACAACGTTACACCAATGGTATCTAGAGAGTTACGGATACATGGTGGAGCCAAGGCCAGCCCTGAGAAGTTACTGGAAATTGTAAAAAAAAGCCTACAGCGAGCAACCACAAGTCAGTGAGGTGAACAGGAATTTCCCTTGGGAATATGCTGTTTATGGTGAAAGTAAAAAGCCTGAGACACGGGTCCAGATATCAAGTGCAGAAGTTAAGAAGGAGGAGGAGGCACTCAGAGCAGAGTTATCCTTCCTAAAGTCCCAGATAGCACAGATGTCAGAGTCCAGTTTGCCAGCACAAGAGGAGGTGCAGAGAAAAAAAGCACCAAGCCAACCGCGGAAGCAGCCAAAGCACAACGAGGAGGTGTGTCCGCGGGAACAGCCAACGCAAGACGAGGAGGTGTGTCCGCGGGAACAGCCAACGCAAGACGAGGAGGTGTGCCCGCAGGAACCGCAACTAGCCCTTCTTGTATGTGAGAGTCAGGCTGTCGTCAAGGGAAGCTGTGAGCTGACAGCACCAATAAAAGCAGTGGCACCGACAAGGCGAAAAGGGATGTGCAAGTGGTACAGTGTCCGCAGGGGATGGGGATTCATCACGCCAGATGATGGAGGTATTGATGTATTTGTACATCAGACCAAGATCTTCAGAAAGGGATTCCGGAGTCTGGCGAGAAATGAGAGAGTAGAGTTTCACAGCAAACCATCGGTCCAGGGCATGGAAGCAATTTATGTATGCGGCATTGGCGGTCAAGAGTGTAAGGGCAGCAGAAAGCGACCCATGGCACAGAGGAAGCCCAGAAAGATAAGATGCTACAATTGTGGAGACTTGTCAGACCACATGGCAGCCAAGTGCCCTCAAGGCCCGCTTCCGAAGAGATGTTTTCGATGCAAGTCAACTGAACATTTGATAGCCGCCTGTCCCTCAAAGAGCTCTTTCCCGAGACGTGCTACCACAACCAGGTTTCCTTCCGGGTGCAAGCCAAGAGATGACCGTGACAACTGTCACCCTAAGGGCGCCGAGAAGATTGGTAGTCGGTTAGGGGAGGAAACTCGTCTTAAGCAGAGAGGAGGGAGTGCAAGTCAAGGTTCAGAGGAGGAGACACATCAAAAGCAGATAGTGGGGAATGTTGGCCACCGTCCACGCAAAACGAGTGTCAAGCACGTCAGGAGCAATCCCCCTACAGATTTGACAGCTACAAGCACTGACAGGCAGACGTCACGGGCAGGCAGCGATGCGGCACAGGTGTGCGAGTCTTCTAGACCACAGCAACTGCCAGCCCGACAACGTACAACTGGGGACATAACGACCAAGAGGGTTCCCAGCCGAGTTGTACCGGATACAGAATCTAAGCCCAAAACATCGCCGCTGAGAAATAATCAAACGCAGCACCAACGATCTAAGAGATTTCGACAGAAGTGTCGGAGGTAGTGATGTTGTCGGGACGACAACAAAATCAGGAGGGAGATGTGTGATGGGGCCGAAAAGGAGACGCCCGCCCCCTACCTGTTTCTAGGCAGATTTATCGCCCATATTTTCGATGTGCGCGAAGCATGCTTGGATGTAAATTATTCAAGATTGATGAAAATGCCATAATAATGCATTTAAATTAAGTTGTGGTGTAGAATTGTGTTATATTAAATAGCTGTAGGTTTTATTTGTGTTTTCGCTATTCCTAAAGCAATATATCGCGAGTGTTATTTAAGTAGCGCGATTACGGCGCGCGCGGACTAAGTTGAGTGTTTAGGCTTAGCAGTCTATATAAAGCATACGAAGGCCAGCAGCGACTAGTCAGAAGTATCAGTCCAGAAGAGATAACAAACAAGACGAGAGAGATACGAAGTTAGGCTAGCCCTGTGTCGGTAGAAGGGGAACAAAGACATGATAGATTAGCATCGGGCACTGTTGGGTGTTTTGTTTTGTTTGGTTTTGTGATGTTCGCTAGTTTATTTGTTTAATGTTTGCTTTGTCACTGAATGGGCTGTAAAAATAAATATAGCCCCTGCCTCTAGAATCAAGAGTTTTATTGTTGTTCGGGTCGGTGCGAGTGTGGCAAGAGAGTGATCACACATCACAATACAATCATCATCATCATCTCGCCCACCCTATCACAGATGGATAGGACACACACTGAGGAAATCTGTTGATAGCATTACAAGGCAGTCCTTGTTCTGGAACTCCCAGGACTAGAGAGGCAGAGGTAGACCAAGAAGCACACGGAGAAGAGAGCTGGAAACAGAGGTGAAAATGATGAGGAGAACGTGGACAGAACTTGAGATGATGGCACGTGACAGGAGGACTTGGCTTGTGTTTGTTGAGGGCCTATGCTCTTTTGGGAGTGGAGGGTTATGATGATGATGACTGTGCATAGCCTATGCCTAAAACCGCCATTGAATATATAAGTATACAACATACAAATTCTCATAACGAAAGAAAGTGAGAGAGAGCGAGAGAGAGAGAGAGAGACAGACAGACAGACAGACAGACAGACAGACAGACAGACAGACAGACAGACAGACAGAGAGAAACAGACAGTTGAACAGACAGACGGACAGACAGACAAATAGAAGGTCAATTACTCAGTTAATCAAATGTGTACCTCCATAGTCAGTGTCAAGTAGGTCATACCTTCAACAAAATAAATGTCAAGAATGGTCCCACGTGACCTATGAGTACATTCCTGACCTATTTGCACGCGGCTGAAGTACGATTCATCCAACTCAGCTTTTTTTATTTTTATTTTTTTTTATTTTAAGTTTTTATTTTAAGTTTTTATTTTAAGAAAAGTGAGGAAGGTGCAATAGTGTCAGATAAAGCTTCTTAGCCTCAGATCATCCCCCGTCTTTGAAATTAGTCTACCATGTTCAACACAATTTATGGTTAAACGGTTTTCCGTAGCTTTATTCGTAGTTTCATATGTTCTTTATGGCATAATATTATTTACAACGAGTAAGTTACCCACCAAAATATGTCGGGAAATAATTACGCTGGGCCCTTTCCTGAATGCCCTGGTGAAGGCACTACATTCCCCTGTGGTGATTTCATTCATTTCCATTTTGCTTCAGAAGTGCGGACACACAGAAACAGTGTGGCACGAAAGTACTGAAGCTTCATCTAGGATGAGCAACGAGGCTTCACTGGCTAAATATATAAATATATATGACAGAGACACTTTTTTGATACTTAAATGAGCTGCTTAATTCAAATGTGGGTGGGGTACCAAAAATGTGATCAACGTTTTATTGTAGTTACATATCTTCCTTATCGCACTTTGGACATCTTCTTTTGTGATATCAGCACTTCGGATGTGTTTCTCTTCTACTCGGTTCAAGTAGACATTAACTTGACCACAAGATCTTTTATATTTGGACACGCGCCCTATTATAACCGACGGACCCGTATTTTGGTTGAACGAGACGTGCCTCGCAAAAATGAGGCAAATTTTTATTTTAACTAAAAAAAATCTACCGAGTTAGGTACAACCTTGTTCAGTTTTATTAACACTCGTCTTTATCTTCTCTGATTACATTCCTGTCAAAGACTACATCTGTTCTGATTTTATATAACAATGTTGCTAGATCATTAGCCTTTTTTTTTTTTTATTCTACTCTCTTAAGCAGTTTATTGGTTTGTATCGTTATTTTCTTGTGTTTTCCTTTGATTGTTTATTCTTTGGATTTCCTTAAGGATGTACTTTTTAATCTGATTGACAGGGCGTTTAGTGCGCTTGGCTATCGCAGCAAAAGTTACTGGGTTTAATACCTGGTAATGTCACGCTCGAAACTCATTAAAATTTACTCATTTTAAAATAATATATGAGAATTGTGTATTGTAGAATTGCATACGTCTATTTACAAGTGTATACTGCACAAGTTTTATTATATATATGTCTGCGTGTGTGTGCGTTAACAGCAAATATTATATATGCTTTAGTGTAAATAAAAAAGTATCATTAAAATTACTCTTAAATTATCTTCGCTCGAGAGAGGTACACCGTAAGATTAAACGAACGAACTTCATTTTCAAAGGGTTGAGAATTGGGCATGCAGGCCCATCTAACATTCTGCCCTTCCTTTCTCTCGTCTTGTGTACTGTATTCATGCACTCTCACCCGCAATGAACTCTCATAAAGTGTACGCCAGTAAAACTGAACTCTCATGCGTGGGTCCGCAATTATTGTTAAGTTTGGGACAGACTGTCTTAATTTATCCAAAAAAGTTAGTTGCTTATCCTTTACAGGACGTGGCAATCAACCCCAGCTTTTATTGGCTGTTTGTGATTTTTCTAGGCAATTTTTTCATTCAGTAGTTTGCCATTGCTTTCTGAACGGTACGGCGCTTATACCATTGTTTAAAATCCACACAAAGCGATCTGCTACCAAACCGCCTGAAGCAGGTTTCAAACCTGGTATATCTGGATTATGAAACTGCGTTCATATCCATTAGGCCACAGACGCCGATTTATCCAAAGCACGCCAAAATGTAATTAGTATCCCATAGCACCTTTGAAACATACCTGTGCCCCAATTAAGATGAGATACCGGTCTAGATAATCTAAATAGGTTTTTTTTTTTTTTAAACTGACCGGCAAAGTAACCATTCAGTGAGATCATATCACCCCGCGTCATCAGTCTATAAACGGTCAGATTGTGAGCTGGATAGCTGCAACAGAAAGAAGGGATCAACTCGACGACGAATATTGGATTTCAGCAACGACCGAAGGCTCCACAGGTGAACGTCAAACTAACAATTGAATAGGAGATTTCAGTGGATGTTAGTCCCCGCTCCGGACACAGTCGTTAGCCGTCTGGGAGGTCTTTCAAACCGTTCGAATAATGACATTTATCTCAACAGGTTAGTAGATACAGGAAATAATCTCTCTTTAACAGGTATTGCCGGTACGGGGAACAATCATAACAAGGCAAGAACGAATAGCCAACAAGAAGTGGAACTGAACGGGTCAGAATATCATGCAGTGGTCGGCAACTCAGGAGCTGTGGGGATCTACTTTTAAAACATTGAGGTCGCTAAAGATCTACTATGATAAAATCATGTGAGTTTTCTAGTTTCAGGATATCTGTATTTTGGAACAAATGCCAGACGATCTCGTTCCTGTCATGCCATCAACAGAGCAGTGAACAATTCAAATACACTGATATTTTACCGCGTGTTAGCTTCACTGTCGTACGAACTTTACGTATAAAGTGAATGTTAGTAGCAAGCTCGTGGGATTTTCCCGTTGTGACGATACGGCTATGCGATCTCAAGTCCACTCCGGCAGGATTGCATTACATTCCCGTGTGAGTGATATTTTCTTATTTTTCTCTCAACTGTCATTATTATGTGGCATATTTTATGCACCATTATTTACTCTCTATGCTGGATCAGTAGGGTGAAGTCTCTAACACTTCACTCCCCTACGGAAGTATTTGCTATGGGACTGTCTTTATCTTGTTTACCACTCCTCAGACTTATTTACGTTCCGCCAGGTGAACTGGGTATTATCTTAACAATACCCAGTCATTATCACCGGTCAGCGAGCGAGATTCTTATGATGAAAAAATGGTATCGCCCGATCAACATCTATAGAGATAATATTGGCGATAGGTAGCATTTGGACATCAAATGAGTTCACAGATGGTGTTTATGAGTTGTGCACAGGATGCCGGTGGAAGTCTGACGCAACGATATGGCATCACTGTAAGAGGTCACGCGTGGATATTAAATTTATTATTTTGAAACACGTGAGGGTATTTTTCGAAGTTGAAAAAAACGCCCCTATGCACGTAGTGCGAAACGAGATTCGATTGGATTATTACATTTTGAGGAGCAGAAATATACAATGTATTTTATTGGCACACCAGTCGGAAGTGCAATCTGTGATTTGCACTAAGAACTGAGAATATAGTGTGATGAAATCACAGACACATATCACTCAGAGAGACTGCAGCGCACAAGTCATATCAACGATTCCTAAAAGCCAGAAAGAAAAAGGAGACTTGGAGAAATTCCACAACTATAAGTAACAGATCGAGTATTGGGCAACTTTGGAATTCACAAGTGAGCCCGCATTTTTAATACAAGACTGGAAACTTAAAGGGCCAGGACTTTTATTAACAAGACTGGAATCCTAGGAATTTGATCACAAGTCATAGAGGAATTTAACAAAAGTTTTCACATGCTAGAGATTTTGCAGAACATCCGCCGTCAGAGAATTAACTCTAATGTCCAAGACCAAGTCATAGAGGAATTAAACAAAAGTTTTCCCAGGCCAGGATTTCGCAGACCACCCGCCGACAGAGGAATTAACTCTAATTTCCAGACCTAAGAGATTTCTAAGCTTCTAATACAGAGCTGTGTCCAGTCTAAATCTGAGCAAGGAGATTGTGTATTCCCAAAATTTTGGGTAAGAGTAAACAATTTATTTACTAATGTAAATTATACAGGTTTCTTGCTAAGTGGTTATATACAAGGCTGGCAACCTCAACATATGAAAATAGTATATGCATGAACCACTACTGCAAGAGCTGGTGATTGTTTCTGACTAGGCGTACGGGAAACCCGACAGCAGAGTGACCCCAGACTCCGACGGGAGTAGTTATGAGTAATGAGTGATGATTACATCACATGTGCCTAAGGTGTAACATATTATCTTGTGAGATTTATGTACCTTTTTTAATTGTAATTCAGGCAAATCATTATTCACGCACTCCAGACGCAATTTCCTAGTTAACACCCAGAAGGATATTGGTGAATTTTCATCATATTCCCTGAGTTATACTGTGTGCTCGGGAATTTAATTCTTCTGAGAGATTAACATTGGTAGGTGGAGCGCATGACAATGGGCCTGTTAGTTTGCGGCAAACAAATGTACTTAGCAGGCATTTGCTTCTTTCTATTTGTCTAAAGTTCGTGGTTACAAGCCATCAGAAGATTTGTGGTATTCACGCCGCTATTGTGAGGGAAAAGCATCCACCTTAACCGCCTATAGTGGAAGAGAGTGTGGAGAAGGCTTTCGTCATCACAGAATTGATGAACCACAGCTGCAGGACTCATCTGGAGTTACGTTTTTTTTGGTCACAGGCAACAGCAAAACATGGACATTGATAGCGCCCCGATCCAACCTCTATGAGGAAAAATTTAATTTACCTTTCACCCCCATTTAATCCTTATTTTAACTTGTTGAACTAATTGACTATTAAATTTGTTGTATGTTATTTTAAACTAAACAAATGATTGTTTATTCAGTCATTAGAAGTATGAAAGCAAACGAATGAGCAAGACTATTTAATACACACACACACACACACACATATATATATATATATATATATATATATATATATATATATATATATATATATATATATATATATATATATATATATATATATATATATATATATAAGCCATTACTTCTAAGAGGGCATTCGTTGGATTACACCAACTGGGGGCTGAACGGGCCAGAACCATTGCTCAATTCCTTCACAAAAGGCGACGGACCTGATATAATGCGTTAACAATTGTTCAGCCCAATGCAACATTGTTCGTGACTTCTGGAAATATCTTGTGAAGGCCCCCTTAAGGTAGAAGGGTCATTAATTTTCTATCTATATCGCTGCCAAGCGTAATCTTGCACGCAGGTAGATACCTTGGAAGCCATTTTAGATACTCTTGAGTTTTAGTCACTGGTGGTCCACTATGCAAAGCAGGGGAGGCAATCCGCGAAACACGAGAAACGCAAAAAAGTATCGTTAATACTGGAGATATTCCGCTATTAAATGCAGACCGGGGGCCGAGAGGGCCGTTAAACAGAAATTGCTCTAGCTTAATCCTTTATTTCCCTTTCTTCCGTTACAAGAGTTCTACCATACCATTAACTGGGATTTACTGGCAGTTCGTCATCGACTGGATGCCAACCTTCTGCTCTAATGCATACGTCAGCAACATTTTATTTTTTCAAATGAGAATGTTTTGTTTTAATAACATTTTGCTTCGCTTTGGAGAGGAGTTCCCCGTTCAACTAGACGCAGGGCCCGTCGGTTTTTTTAGGGGGCGTGTCCAAATATAAAAGACCTTGTGGTCTTTTTTATTAAATGATATGTGAAATTTGCCATACCATACTGTGACAAAATGGACGACCTCGTCACGATCTTTGTTTCACTCCGGCAGTACCGGTATCTCAAGATGCCCACGGAAGAACAGAACAGCTTTGACATGTTGAAGAAAGCTCTGCTACAGCGTTTCATGCTTAACGCAGAGACTTTTCGTGGCAAATTCCGTGAGGCGAAACGACAGAAAGATGAATCGTATAGACAATTTGCTACACGACTAGAAACGTACTTGGAGAAGTGGGGATATCTTAGCACCTTTGATGCATCTTATGAAGGGTTGCAGGAGATGATTGTCGTGGAGCAGTTAAGGGACTCGCTTACCCCTGACATGAGACGGTTCCTGGCGGAGCATGGGGCCGAAACTCTTGAGCAGGTGGTACTGTTTGCCGATACGTACCAGAGCGCGCAGCCGGAAGTGAATCCGTCTAAAAGGCGCCACCACGATAGTCACCCCAAACAAAAGGATCACTAAGATGATAACTCCAAAAGTACGGACAACACAACACACAAAACAGCCCACCAACAGCAACAACAACCACAAGATCACCAGAGGCAGAATTCAGCCCAGGGAACTGGAAGACGATATTGTAAATCGTGCAACACTGACACGCATTTTACATCGGATTGTAAGAGGCCGAAGATTATAAAGCCTATGCTTCTTCCGGTTGCGGAAATTGATGTTTCAACCCGATATGTGAGCGGCAAAATCAATGTCACAATGGTAGACGATTTAGTCTTTTCTCTCATTTTAGGGAGGAAATATGTGTTCCTTGGAGATCCCTCAGGTGTATCCAGGCCGACACAAAAGACGGAGAACAAAGGACACGCCGCAGCGGCCCTTAAGTTGTCATTTTTAAACAGCCTGAATATTTCAGAGCTAAAACAGGTACAAAGGGCAGATCAAACCCTAAAGCCTTGCTTTTCCAAGTAGTATGGCAATTACGCCCATACTCCCCAGGGAGCATACTACAAGGAGAAAGGTTTGGTATATAGACGGGTGGGGAATAAGAGACAGCTAGTTGTCCCATTACCCTATCGCACCCGCCTCATGCAGGAAATGCATTTAACCATGCCCCATCCCATTAAAGGTTCTGGTAAAACAGGTCTCCTTGAATTACTTCTGGCCAGGTTTGTGACATGATGTTCGACAGTTTGTGCGAGATTGCTCTGTTAACCATAGCCTGGACAGCCAGAAGGATGAAACTACGAAGAAAGAGTATGAGCAGAGTAACCAACAACCAAAGTTGGATAACTCGCACCTCAACTCGACATTTCTATGTAGTAAAGCAGAGTTACGACGAGCGCAGATAGAAGACATTACTTTAGCGCCATTCTCTGAACAGAGTCAGCTCAAAATAAACCATGCTTCAGCTGGAACGTTCCACAACGAGGATGGGATTTTTTTCCCGACGGACAAGGCAAGGGAAGCAACTCGTGGTGCATCTCCTCTTAAGATCCTCCGTCATAAATGCGGCTCACATTTCATCATCAGGAGAACATGTTTCAGTAGGAACGACGATGAATAAACTTAAGGAGGTTTATATTTGGCCTAAACGGTGGGCAGATGTGCGTCAGTTCGTTCAAAGCTGCACACACTGCCAAGCGAGGAGAGGAAAATTCTACTAGAGAGAGAGAACCCGGTGGACAGTAGAAAGCATCGAGAAGTGTCCGCCCATAGCTAGATATTCTACAAATCTCTTAGGAGAGGGGATATCTGTAACGATATGGACGTCCTCTTCACGATCTTTGTTTCACTCCGGCAGTATCGGTACATTTGTGGTACTGAATTTCATTTTTTGCTCTCAACTGTCGCACTTTTCTTTCTTTCTTTTTCTGCTTGTGTGGCAAGTATTTTGTAGGTGCAAACATTTGCTGACACTCCTCTCTGTGCTGTCACCTGTTTGTTACCCGGTCATCCTAGCTTGCGGTGAGCAACTGAGATAAGATAGTCGCCGGCGTGTTTAGATTGAACCGCTGATAAGACGACTCGTTTGGTAACCCAGATGGCACGCACCTTATTTCACGTGGGACTATTTTGAAAATATCACACCCTATCTGCATGATTTGAAATGATTGGATCTTTCTGATTAGATTCATAACAACAATGCATGGGAAGATAGGAATATAATCTGACCATTTCGCAGTTTTATTTCACTGTGAATTTCACGCTCGCCAACATAACATCAGACCTCGCCATAGTGAAGATTCGATTCATAATTCCTTTCTTAACCGGACCTTTTATTGGAGAACCAAATAAGACTTACAAAGCACAGGAAATCTCTACATTTTAAAAAGGAACACCGGGATTAGGAAACTGAAGAAACACACGGAGTCAGAGGGAATTGAAGTTAAAATTAACGACACCCTAGAAGCGTATAAGAGGCCGATTCAAGTCTCTTTTATTCATCTGAGCAAACAGTCTGTGAGTCAGGATTGGCTTATTGGTGGTACTTTCTCTGGAACAAGAAGGGAACCGTGGCCTTAAGCGTTAAGACGAAGGACCCACGTAGTAGACGTTTATGGGAAACGAGCTATCCACGACAACCTTGATCAGAGACGAGCGTGAGCAGAGTGAAAAGAACCAACCCATAAGAAGGAGCAGAAACGTCATTGGCAGCTACTTTCAAATATATGCTGCCACTTGAACTTTTTGTAATATCTCACATTCCCTAAAGACTGTGAGGATAATTTTTCTTGATCCATAACTATTCAAACTATTTCCAACTGTTAAAACCTAAAGTGATTATTAAATTTTGTTATTTGTAATGTTACAATTTAACTTCGATTTAATCATTTTAAAGTTACTGCATGTTTGTCTCAGTCAAATTACCACACACTCTAAACAGAGCCATACTAGAATAATAGAATCCCCTGAGTAAATCAGGGGTGGGGGCTTAAACGAGCTGAAAGTATTAAGTGCTTAAATCCTTCACAAAAGCGTCGGCAGAATTACAGAGTTAACATACTCAGCCAAAGCAGTATTGTTCTCGCTTATTCTGAATATCTTGTGAAGACTCCCTTTGTAATAGAAGTGTCATCACCCTTCTATCTACATCTCTGCCAAGAGTAATCTTGTGCGAAGGTAAATACCTTTGAAGCCCATATTAGATACTCTTGAGTTTTGGCCACTCTTGGACCACTACTGCAAAGCAGAGGAGGCAGTACCATCACACATACAACAATCGAGAAATTAGGCTGCTAGATCAATGTTTGAACACATTTTTTTTTTCAAAATGTGTACCTTTTGTCTGAGTGCTCAGTTACAATTCTTCGGACGCAAATAATGACAACTATTTTTCAAACGAAAAAAAAATTGAGAACATTTAATACAAAATGTAATGATCATTTTTTTTTCCTACAAAAATGTTGGCTGAATATTTGGGCCAACATACGGCAAACTCAAATTCACCAAACTTTCATGGTCAATTCATCACTTGATGGCGAGTGACGACAAGGCTGCCAACCCTGGCTCAAATGATGCATGCCGTGCGGTTGAACTATCCACGAAAGAGGGTGACAAGGCAAGCATATATAACACGAGGATTAATAACAATGAACAAATGTCACAGAGGACATAGCACGCTCACGGAAAAGGAGATGAAAAAAAAAACATTACGATAATACTGCGATATTTAAAATCAATTTTTGTGTGTGTCGTATCCGAGTTTTACATTAACTTTATTTACAATTTAACATTTTGATATCGCAACCGAGTTTTTACATTAACATTATTTGCAACTGAACATTTTGATATCGCAACCGAGTTTTACATTAACGTTATTTACAATTTAACATTTTGGTATCGCAACCGAGTTATACATTAACGTTATTTACAATTTAACATTTTTATATCGCAACCGAGATTTACATTAACGTTATTTACAATTTAACATTTTGATATCGCAACCGAGTTTTACATTAACATTATTTGCAACTGAACATTTTTATATCGCAACCGAGTTATACATTAACGTTATTTACAATTTAACATTTTGATATCGCAACCGAGTTTTACATTAACGTTATTTAAAATTTAACATTTTGATATCGCAACCGAGTTTTACATTAACGTTATTTACAATTTAACATTTTGATATCGCAACCGAGTTTTACATTTACGTTATTTGCAACTGAACATTTTTATATTGCAACCGAGTTTTACATTATGGTTACTTGCAATTTAAGATTTTGGTATCGCAACCGAGTTGCACATTAACGTTACTTACAATTTAACATATTGATATTGCAACCGAGTTCTACGTAATGTAACTTTAGCCTTCCTTTTAGGCGCTCGTTTGCACTAAACAATTACAGTGTAATCCGGATAAACGGAACTCGCTTAAGCCGAATTTCGGTTACGTTGAAGTAATTTTGAAGGTCCTAGCCAGAAGTCTTTTTTGGTAGAAACTCCTAATAAGCAGAATTTCGGATAAGCCGAAGTATTTTAGATGGCCAAAGCGGCTTCCGCTTATCCGTACTGCACTGTATTTTCTGGGACGTACATCTTCCTATTTGTTTGAGAAGAAACTTCCACGTGTAGGAACTAGGAATTAAATATTTCTTCCCGAAGAGCTGTACGTCGTACCACGATAGTGAAGGTAACGGTAGTCTCATACCGGATACTGCCGCAGTGGAATGAAGTGTCAGGGAGTTCCTCATACTAGATCCAGCTTTTTAACGAGGTGCGGTGGCCAGGACCCTTCCTCGCTGCATTTTGACTTCCCTAACTTAAAAGCAGAGTCAGATACCCATTTGTAGCTGGGTAGACTGAGGTGTGACGCTACCAGGTTTCGGTCCCGGGACCCGGTAACATCGATATGGCACATTCATCTCCAAATGACCATTTAAAATGCACGTTATAGTTAGATTTGCTCATGCCTGCACTTTGTACGGTATACAACAAAAATATTTTTTGCATATAAAACTTACAACTTATTCTTCAGCCAATTCGCAACGATTTCTAACACGGCACAATTCACCGTGTTCAGGGATCGAAACTCAGTTACGCCACGCTTCAGTCTACCTATCTGTAAATTGGTACCTGCCTCTGCTCGTGAGTAAGGAAGGCAACAGCAGCGAGGAAGGGAAGTGGTCACCCCACTTTATAAAAACCTGTATGGTGAAATCTCAAACACGTTTCTCCCCTACGACACTTTCTGTTATACGACTACTTTTACCTTTTATTTATGTCACGAGAAATGTTCTCATCAAATTGCCTGTTTATTTCCTTGTTTTTTAAAACATCATCAGTGAGAAATAAGGCATCACTAAATGCATGGGTAAAACCCTAACGACTTCCTGGTTCAGAAAGAGTTAATGTGCAACAGCACAAAGCAAAAAGTGGCTTAAGTGAGAACTAAGAATAGTTGCATTCTTTGACATAAAAAAAAAAAGCACATCAAACGAGCGAAGTGATGCAATATGATAGTGGCGGTGTTATCTATCCACGTGTTTGTCACGTTGCTACAGCAGCCTTTCTCAACGTTTTTATCCTAGAGGAACCCTTGAAATAATTTTCAGATCTCAGGGAACCCTTGCATGTAAATTATTACATCTACAACTCATGGTACCTTATAAGCTGTATTATATAATAATTAAATCAAAATCGTCAATGCTCTTTTGAGTGGATAATGATTTTTTTCTGTTGATATCTCGCGATACCCCTAGCGACCTCTCGCAGAATCCCGCTTGAGAAACCCTGTGCTACAAATACAGTTAGATAGGGCTAGAGCCCCTTGATCTATACATCAAGGGGCTCTAGATAGGGCCAACTATCATCTGCACATCAAACGTCGGATGCAATGGATCTTCAAAGCAGGAGCGGATTGACGGTGATCTGGGCCCCCGGGCAATAGGAGTCTTTGGTCCATAACCACTCCTCCGACATAAATTACTAGTTTTTATTCCTTACTGCTATGGGTTATCTACCATAAGATGCGAACACGACAAGCTCCTACAGTTAGTAAATAAAGAGGGAAACCCAACACTTTTGAACATTAAATAAATACTACATATAAATGTTTATGTCCCAGGCACTCTTTGGAGTTAAAGTCGAAGACTAGACAACAGAAAGACAACAGAAGTGATAGGCTTAATGGGGGCTCGAACCCAGGATCATCCGAACAGCAACACCGCCTCGGTGTGGGAGTGAATCGTTACTGACCACCCTTCCAACTACGTACTACAAAAATAGTGCTTCCTGGACAGGGGTCATTAGCACGAATATCTAACATCGAATTTAGGGCCGAGGAAAACCTAGATTAATTATAGAAGTAATCACGTCTATAGCTTTCCTATTAACCAGTATAAGCCAGATTACACACGAAACCATAAAACAAATCTGATATAAATGTAATTGGTATCAGTCAAACAGCATTTATTGAATACCAAATTGACATGTCACGTAAAGAAATGGAAACACACATTCAAACGCAATGAAGCTGTGAAGTGTATCACCCACCTTTTCAAAAGTCACACAATAGATATTGGACAAATAGACATTTCAAAATCGGGTATGACCACGGTTTGCAGCAAGGCATTCAAGACAGCGTAGACGCATCGAGTCCGCAAGGGTCCGAAGAGTATCCTGAGGAACAGCTTGCCATTCCTGAAGCAGAAATGCATATCAGCTGTGCAACATCCATTGGCAGGGGATGATTTGTTGACAATCTTCGACCAAGGACATCCCAGAAGTGCTCAATCAGAGAAAGGTCAGGTGAATAAGCTGGCCACGCCATCCTGATGATCCCATGTTGCTGAATAAACTCATTCACCTCACGAGCTCGATGGGATCGAGCGTTATCATCTTGGAGGATGGCATTACCACCTATGGCCTCCAGAGCAGGCTGAACAATTGGTCTCAAGATTTTGTTCTGGTATCTTGGGCCAGTCAAGTTGCCTTGGATGATGTAGAGTGGGGTCCTGCCGTGTCTGTAGAAGCCTCCGCAGACCATGACAGAACCCCTACCATAACGATCCACCTCTCGAATTGTGTCATCAGTAAATCGCTCTCCTGGTCGTCTCCAAACTCGAATCCTGCCATCATTGAATGACACAGTGAAGCGAGATTCATCAGTGAAGAGAACTTGACTCCATTGTCGCCTTGTCCTTCGGATGTGCTCGCGATACCAAGCAACACGGGCTCTGCGATGAGCAGGAGTAAGAGGGATTCTGACTGCAGGACGTCGAGCAGCCAGTCCAAATTCATGTAAACGTCTGCGAATGGTGCTTTGACTGACATTAACGTTTACAGTTTGTCTCAGCTGACATCTTAGAGTGGAACAAGTCACTTTTCGATGGCGCAGGGCTGACAACAAGACGTACCGGTCATCATGTCTATTGGTGCATCTAGGGAGACCTGGCCGGTGGCGATCCTCCACACTTCCTGTGGCCTGAAATCTCTCCAAAATTCTTTGGATAGTTGTCACAAAATTAACCGTGATACAACGTTAAAATATCTCCAATGATACAACGTAGGGATAAAAACTAATGCGTAAGCTGCTAGAATACATGATCGCCCACGCCGCGGGTCATCACCCGCCATGGAAATTAAATTGTTAGACTTGAAGGCAAAACGGAACGGGATGAGAACGGAGATCAAAAGGAAAAATCTGACTGAACGCGTGCTTGAAACTAGCGAGACTAAAAGGACGCAAATTGGTGGGGCAAGGAGGAAAAAGTCACGTTCCCCAAGTTGACATAAAGTAAAGAAATCGACAAAAGGGACCTTGGATATTATACGCCACAGTCATTTCTTGGACGCTTTTGCGATAACTTAGCCCGTTTATTTGAATGCAGTGATGAGAAGATTATAGAAAATATTTGAAAAGTAACTTTTCTTAATAATAATGTCAGGAATATAAAACCTAGCTGGCCGGATGGCCCATCTTGAGCAGTGAAATAATATGCTTTCATTTATACAGACGGACAGATAATAAGAAAGATATTGACAAAAGACTGTGTTGTTCATATCAGCGAGCGTCTGCATTGAGATAAAACATGTCACTAATTTTCAAAAAATTGTGGCCTTGAAGACGCATGTGCTAAAATCTAGTTGGAATGAAGAGACGGGGGGGGGGGGGGGGGATGGTGAATTGTGGCTAAAAATAACTTTACAGGCAAAATTGTGTAGGGGAAGGCAGAGTTGGTTCAAAAAACAAGTGTGTTTTTTTTGTGAAACGCAAGTAGAGACGGACGGACCAACAGACAATAAGGCATACTTGACTGAGGTATGACTGAAATGACTTTTTGGTAGGATATTTGAATTTGAAAAAGAAAAGGCAGTGATTGGCCATAGATGAATATATTATCGGCGCTCAGACGCGCATTTTGTGCCATTCATTATAAGTTGTCCTAGTAGACACAGTGAATTATTAAGTGGTGTAATTCCCAGAAGCTATTGAAATATTTAGAGGGACGCCATCCTAAAGCCAGCAGCTCAGCTGAGTTTTGCTAGCATTTAAATGTGTTCTATATTCATAATTCTGGTAAGACTGAAATTATTTCTTTGTACATTTTAATATTTGTTTAAGGTTTCGAGTGATTTGATACTGCATTAGCATAATCTGTCCCTTACAACAAGTAAGGATTCGCTCTAGACCCCCCCCCCCCGCCCCAGTTCAGGGTCTAGAGACAAATAAAATACATAAACTCCAGCAAGGATTATGAAGGACAGATCAAGTGTTGAGATCAGTGAAACATATCACCTATCCTATTCTATGGCAGGAAGCTAATGAACATATTTCAGAATACGTAGTCTGGGAGAACTTATCCTATGTGAAACCAACTTGGTAAGATGTGTTGTTTGGTCAGAAAGATCTGACCCGTCTATGTGGTGTTGTTGTTGTGTAGTGTTGTGTCCAGAAATGGTTAGAGGGTGGAATTCTGACACATGACTAATACTTTGATTGCAGAGCTGTGAGTTTCAGTTGGCACCAATGTGGTGTCAAATGAGTTGTTGAATATTACCAGAGTGGACCCGTGCAGTAACATTTTGTCAGAGCAGCCTATTATAGCCCCCAAGCACGGAGAGGTGGGGCCACCAGACTTCTGATATTGCCCCCAAGCACGGAGAGGTGGGGCCACCAGACTTCCGATATTGCCCCCAAGCACGGAGAGGTGGGGCCACCAGACTTCCGATCTCAGCACCAGAGCTACACAATCAAGCTACGTGAGAGTCTGGTCTGCTGAGAATTCACCAACTCAACTTATTTGCTAACACACCCATAAAAATTCCATCAAATAACTGGACAATGTGTAGTCACCATAGACAGGGAGTGATGAGGCCACCCCAACAGCACATCCATTAAATGTTCTCCCAAAATAGATTACAACTATAAACAGTAATAATACTAACTAGTCTAGTAACATATATATGTACACACCTTGCATTTATTATGTAATATTCATGCATTTCTTTCATAATTGCTAAACCTTTCATATGTTCTGGCCAAAATAAAACCTTGGTTCAGAACAAATAAATGTAAGAAAATTACTATCCAAATTTTACACACTTGAGTTAGTTCAGTGTATTATAACATTTATTAATATTATTAGACTTAGTAAATATCTGTGTGTGTGTATGTAAACTACCACAACACATTACATATCATTACCCTAGACATTTGACGTAGCCACATTCATTAGTAAAAAAAGATAGGTGTGAGGTCGTAGTGATAGCAAGAAGGGCCTTCTGACAATTCACAGCTACATTTTATCTTAGGAGCCTTCACAGCTGACCTCATGCATCACACTTAGTAATATCACCATCATACAATAACATCAAACCCACTACATATATTGGGGTCTCTTTGTCCCGGGATAATTAGCCCATTAAGTATATTAGGATCTCCTGGGGGGAGAATTAGATTAGGGGAACACATTATAAAAGTTAAAAGTGTCCCTTAAAATTAAAAGTGTCCCTGAAAATAAAAGTTGGTGAATCTTCACAGCCAGTGGTAGTTAATTAATTAATTAGAATTATTTTAGACTCGAGTAATTAGAAGTACTTTAGTGGTTGGAAATTTTATCTTGCACATTGCTAGATTTGTTTAAAAAGTATGGCGGAGCTGGCCAAATTCAGATCAGCTGCTGTGCTGACGGCAAAGGAGATGGGAATGGATGGTCAGATTTTAATTCAATATGTAACGGCTGAATGTGATAAGTATATTGAACGGGAAGAAAGAAGATTAGAAAAAGAGGCTGAAAGAAAATTAGAGTCTGAAAGGTTGGCTGAAGAGAAGAGGTTGCAGATTGAGGCAGAAGACAAACGACAGCAAAGGGAGGCAGAAGATAAAAAGGCCGAAAGGGAGGCAGAAGATAGAAGGTTGCAGAGGGAGCACGAATTACGACTAAGGGAGCTGGAGCTACAAGGCCAGGCTCCTGAAAATGGTGCCAGCCCTTTTGCCTCAGATGCTACGCCCAGTCTGGGAGCCTCAACATCAGCTATGGGGTTTCATTTAGACCATTTTGTTGAAAAAGACGATGACATAGAGGGGTACCTAGGACGTTTTGAGTTATTAGCTACTACATATGGGTTAGAGAGAGAGAGGTGGGGTTTAAAGTTATCACAGGGACTGAGAGGTACTTCTTACGAAGTCTTCGCAAAAATGAACAGAGAAGACCAGGAGAATTATGACATGTTAAAGCAGGCTTTGTTATTGAGGTACGAAAAAAAAGGGGAATTTTATCGTAAGAAATTTAGAAATGCCAAACTGTTGTCTGGGGAGACATACCACCAATTCTCTGCCAGACTAGAAACCTATTTGGAGAAATGGACTGCTCTGGGGAAGACCCAAGATCTTAAAGAGATGATCATGATTGAACAATTGAGAGAGTCCATGGCTCCAGACATGAGAACATTTCTCATGGAACACGGTGCAGAGAAGTTGGGGGAGGTTTTAAATGTCGCTGAGAGGTATCAGGCAGCCCAGGCAGAGGTAAGTGGTGCTAAAAAGAAGCACATAGACAATTTTAAAGCTCCACAGCAATTTAATAAATTTGATAATAGAGAACAGGGAAATAAAGGTAGGACAAACTTTGAACGACCAAGAAATGACTACCGAGACAGAAACTCACAGTTCAATGACCAAAAATCCAATGAAAGAAAACCGTTTAACCAAGGAAAAAGATGGTGTAAATGGTGCAAGAAAGATAACCATAACACCGAATTTTGTAGAAGGAAACCTTCAAACATTGCTGCAATGAAGTCGGGGACTCAAAGATTAAAGGTTAATCCTAAGGGACAGCAGGAACCTTATCACCCCCCAGTTTGTGAGGATGTTATTTGTAATGGGGTCACCATAAGGTGCCTTTATGATACAGGTTTGGATTATGATTCAGTTGTGAAGTCTAGCCTAGTGGATCCAAGTCTTTATACCACAGAAACAGTGGAAATACAAGGGGCAACTATGGACATACCACTCATGACACTTCCCATCGCAAGGATAACGGTGAAAACTCGCTATGTGGAAGGAGAAATCAGAGCAGCAGTGATAGATGAACCAATCTACCCTCTGATATTGGGGTGTAGATACGTCTTCTTGGGGAATCCCGAGAGACCTGTGATCATGGCGACAGTGCAGACCAGGTCACAGAAGAAGGAGGAAGAAGGTGAACCTATAAATGCTCATCCAGAGGAGATGAGGAAGGCGCAGGCTGAGGATAGGACACTCAAGCCATGTTTTAAAAAATTGCCCAAATGCCACACACCTCCGAGCAAGGGGGAATATTTTATGAAGAATAAATTGCTATATAGGAAGACAGGAACTAGATCCACTGGTCACGGACAGTTGGTTCTTCCCAAGATATATAGGGCAAATTTAATAAGGAGCTTACATGTTGCAAAAGATGGGGACCATGAAAAAGTCGGTACCATCTGCCAAAAAGTTGCTCGCAAATACTATTGGCCCGACGTAAATGTCGATATTGAAAACTTTGTAGAAGCATGTGGCATATTTCATGAGGGAACACCCACAAAGGGAAAATATGTGCAGGACCTAGAAACGCCACGGGGCAAAATTAGGCCTGGAAGGAAAACTAAGGATACTGAAGGAGACAAAGTGCAATGGGAGCCCCCTTTTCACACCCAGTCTTCACTTGAATGGATTAACATGGCCACTATGCGACGAGTACAAAGAAGAAATTTTACCCAGGATAAGATGACAATCCCTCGGTCAGACTTATATAAACTGGAAGAACAGAAAAGAGAGCGAAGATCTCTCATAAGCAATGTAAAGTGGGGAGATAAACCCAAGAAAAAAATTGGTAGTGGTCGATTTGTGAGTGATGATTCTAGGAAGAAAAGTCCTCACTATAGTGCTTCTAATGGACGGGACCAGACGGGTTCCATGAAAAATACGTATGATAAATTAAAGGTCCAGATGTAGCCCTATTAAGGGCCTGGACAGATGAGAAGGCGGAAGAGACTGTTACCTCATCTTATCAATACGTGAACGAACTGACCACTCGTTTGAAAGCTGGATGGAAACTGGCAAATGATAATTTGAAACAAGCCAGGAAGAAACATGCAGCATATTTTAATAGGAAGGCAAAGAACAGAGAACTAGCTGTGGGAGAGAAGGTGCTGCTTCTACTACCCGGTAGCCAGAATAAATTACAAATTGGATGGCAAGGTCCATATACGGTTCTAGAGAAGGTGTCTAGAACAAACTATAAAATTGACAAAAAGGGGAAGGAGAAAGTTTATCATGTAAACCTGTTAAAGAAGTATCTGGACAGACCACTCCAAGAAAGCACCCCCTTACTGACCTCAGCTATCGCAACTCAAATGCAAAAGGAACCACTCACCTCACATGAATACCCATTACATCCTTGTGAAACAGCAGCACAGGTAAAAGTCAGTAAGCACCTGACTAAAAACCAGAGGGAGAGAGTTCAACAGGTTCTGGAGGAACATACAGATGTATTAACAGATAAACCAGGCCATACAAATTTGCTACAATATGACATGAAACTGGTAGACTCAAACCTAATCTGTATGAGAGCCTATTCTATTCCGTTCGCGAAGGAGAAGGCATTGAAGGAAGAAATAGATTATTTGTTGAAGGAGGGGATTATTTCACACAGTGAATCATCTTTTAGCTCTAGTGTCGTATTGTTGAGAAAACCGTCTGGGGAACACAGACTGTGCATAGATTACAGGAAACTGAATGCTGTCACAGAAGGACAAGTGGATCCATTACCAGACACAAAACAGTTATTTGCCAGACTGAACAAGGCAAAATACTTTTCAAAGGTGGATCTTAGTAAAGGCTATTACCAGATCCCAGTGAAGCCTGAAGTGACCTTATTTGGCTTTTAGCACTTCGGATGGACATTATGAATTCAACATGCTACCATTCGGACTGAAAAATGCTCCGAGTGTATTTTCAAGGATGATGCGCAAATTGTTGGATCCCCTGAATAACCCATGTATCACGAATTTCATGGATGATATTCTCGTCGCCACAGAGACATTTGAAGAACACATTGAAGCTCTAGAAATGTTATTTAATAGGCTTAGGGAGGCGAACTTGACTGCTAGGCCAACAAAATGTTGCATTGGATGCAAAGAGTTGGAATTCTTGGGACACACTGTATATCAGGGTAGCATGACCCCTGATCCCAAGAACTTGGAAAAACTGCAGAGAGCACCTAGACCACAAACAAAAAAGGATGTGCGATCATTCGTGTCGTTATGCGGATTTTATCAAAAATATATCAAAGATTTTAACTCTATTTGTGCTCCTCTGACTGATCTGACTCGCAAGGGACTTCCAGATAAAATTAATTGGACTGCGCAAAGTGAATTAGCGTTCCAGGACTTAAAGGAAAAACTCACTAGCAAGCCTATTCTCAAACTACCTGATTTGACACAGGACTTTGTCTTAAGAACCGATGCAAGTAATGTAGGACTCGGAGCGGCTTTGTTGCAAAGATCATCTTCACCTGATGGGGAACTGAAACCAGTCGCTTATGCAAGCCGCAAATTGAATAAGGCGGAACAAGGATACTCCACAAGCGAAAAAGAATGTTTAGCGTTAATCTGGGCAATAAAGAAGTTTCAAATCTATCTGTATGGTAGGACTTTTGTGGTCGAGACGGACCATCAGCCTCTCGTATTCTTATCTCAGGCTAAGCATGAAAACGCAAGATTGCTGAGGTGGTCTTTATTGCTTCAACCTTATCAGTTTAGTATCCAATATATCCCAGGCAAATTGAATGTCGGTGCAGATTTCCTCAGTCGGCACCCCTGTGATCAAAATTAGAGTAATGGCAGGCGTAAGGAGAGATTTTATCTATGTGTATCACTGGTTTTAGAACTTGCCGTAGGCATGTTTTCAAGTGGGGAGATGTGTCACAAAATTAACCGTGATACAACGTTAAAATATCTCCAATGATACAACGTAGGGATAAAAACTAATGCGTAAGCTGCTAGAATACATGATCGCCCACGCCGCGGGTCATCACCCGCCATGGAAATTAAATTGTTAGACTTGAAGGCAAAACGGAACGGGATGAGAACGGAGATCAAAAGGAAAAATCTGACTGAACGCGTGCTTGAAACTAGCGAGACTAAAAGGACGCAAATTGGTGGGGCAAGGAGGAAAAAGTCACGTTCCCCCAAGTTGACATAAAGTAAAGAAATCGACAAAAGGGACCTTGGATATTATACGCCACAGTCATTTCTTGGACGCTTTTGCGATAACTTAGCCCGTTTATTTGAATGCAGTGATGAGAAGATTCTAGAAAATATTTGAAAAGTAACTTTTCTTAATAATAATGTTAGGAATATAAAACCTAGCTGGCCGGATGGCCCATCTTGAGCAGTGAAATAATATGCTTTCATTTATACAGACGGACAGATAATAAGAAAGATATTGACAAAAGACTGTGTTGTTCAGATCAGCGAGCGTCTGCATTGAGATAAAACATGTCACTAATTTTCAAAAAATTGTGGCCTTGAAGACGCAAGTGCTAAAATCTAGTTGGAATGAAGAGACGGGGGGGGGGGGGGGGGGGGGGGGGGGGGGGTTGGGGAAAAAAAAATTTCACAAGAAAAGGGGGGGGGGGGGGGCGGTGGGGGGATGGTGAATTGTGGCTAAAAATAACTTTACAGGCAAAATTGTGTAGGGGAAGGCAGAGTTGGTTCAAAAAACAAGTGTGTTTTTTTGTGAAACGCAAGTAGAGACGGACGGACCAACAGACAATAAGGCATACTTGACTGAGGTATGACTGAAATGACTTTTTGGTAGGATATTTGAATTTGAAAAAAGAAAAGGCAGTGATTGGCCATAGATGAATATATTATCGGCGCTCAGACGCGCATTTTGTGCCATTCATTATAAGTTGTCCTAGTAGACACAGTGAATTATTAAGTGGTGTAATTCCCAGAAGCTATTGAAATATTTAGAGGGACGCCATCCTAAAGCCAGCAGCTCAGCTGAGTTTTGCTAGCATTTAACTGTGTTCTGTATTCATAATTCTGGTAAGACTGAAATTATTTCTTTGTACATTTTAATATTTGTTTAAGGTTTCGAGTGATTTGATACTGCAATAGCATAATCTGTCCCTTACAACAAGTAAGGATTCGCTCTAGACCCCCCGCCCCAGTTCAGGGTCTAGAGACAAATAAAATACATAAACTCCAGCAAGGATTATGAAGGACAGATCAAGTGTTGAGATCAGTGAAACATATCACCTATCCTATTCTATGGCAGGAAGCTAATGAACATATTTCAGAATACGTAGTCTGGGAGAACTTATCCTATGTGAAACCAACTTGGTAAGATGTGTTGTTTGGTCAGAAAGATCTGACCCGTCTATGTGGTGTTGTTGTTGTGTAGTGTTGTGTCCAGAAATGGTTAGAGGATGGAATTCTGACACATGACTAATACTTTGATTGCAGAGCTGTGAGTTTCAGTTGGCACCAATGCGGTGTCAAATGAGTTGTTGAATATTACCAGAGTGGACCCGTGCAGTAACATTTTGTCAGAGCAGCCTATTATAGCCCCCAAGCACGGAGAGGTGGGGCCACCAGACTTCTGATATTGCCCCCAAGCACGGAGAGGTGGGGCCACCAGACTTCCGATATTGCCCCCAAGCACGGAGAGGTGGGGCCACCAGACTTCCGATATTGCCCCCAAGCACGGAGAGGTGGGGCCACCAGATCTCAGCACCAGAGCTACACATTCAAGCTACGTGAGAGTCTGGTCTGCTGAGAATTCACCAACTCAACTTATTTGCTAACACACCCATAAAAATTCCATCAAATAACTGGACAATGTGTAGTCACCATAGACAGGGAGTGATGAGGCCACCCCAACAGCACATCCATTAAATGTTCTCCCAAAATAGATTACAACTATAAACAGTAATAATACTAACTAGTCTAGTAACATATATATGTACACACCTTGCATTTATTATGTAATATTCATGCATTTCTTTCATAATTGCTAAACCTTTCATATGTTCTGGCCAAAATAAAACCTTGGTTCAGAACAAATAAATGTAAGAAAATTACTATCCAAATTTTACACACTTGAGTTAGTTCAGTGTATTATAACATTTATTAATATTATTAGACTTAGTAAATATCTGTGTGTGTGTATGTAAACTACCACAACACATTACATATCATTACCCTAGACATTTAACGTAGCCACATTCATTAGTAAAAAAAAGATAGGTGTGAGGTCGTAGTGGTAGCAAGAAGGGCCTTCTGACAATTCACAGCTACATTTTATCTCAGGAGCCTTCACAGCTGACCTCATGCATCACACTTAGTAATATCACCATCATACAATAACATCAAACCCACTACAATAGTAGAGTGTGACACTGCAAGCCGTCTAGCAACCTCACGGACAGATAAACCACTTTCAACCCACGCTATAGCCCTCATTCTTTGTAAGGTGTCAAGACTTCTTCTCGGTGGCATGGTTTTTGCAAGTGATGAAACTACCCTAAGTCTGCTGATTGTAAAACAAATTCATAGTTAACTCTGTTCACGAAAAGACGCCATTGCACGTGGAATGTCAATCAGCACGATTACTTCACCTGTTTGGTTGTACGGAAGTTTGAAAAAACAGATTAAAAATGTGAATTTATGGTCAGCAAACCAAATTGCACGTGATCACCATGGTTGTCGGTGTGTTTTTTTGTGCTTAACGTGCATAGAGGACTGTCAAAGGAAGATATTGCACACATTTTTACTAAAAACTTCCTTCATTTAATCATTCTACACGCTTATATAAAAGTGTATCGAAAATAATAGGGTGGCCCTTGACTTTTGACGAGTAGTATATATGTATATAAATATATGTATTTCTAGTGATTAATTACAGTGTGCGTTAGGAAGTGTGTAGATGTGTTAGAACTACTGTGTAAAGTTCTGGAGGCAAAAGACAAGCCAACATATATTCAAAATAATTGAGAATGGTGGCAAAAGTGTGTCTGTAGGTTTAGAAAAGCATTTAAAGAATTTTTTTTTGATGGAATGGACCACACACCAGGAACGTAAGGAAGGATGAAAGCGATTGTTTTACTGGATTGTTTAAGCTATTACTTAGTATTTTATACAGGACTTAATCATTGTATGGAGGCGGATCATGGACAAATGGCTCTAACTAAGGATTTAGAGAGAAATTGTAGTCACAGCGAACTGGATTTGGTTATTGCTTCTATACTATGCCCTGTGCATCTGCTAACACATTGTCTGAAACTGTCTATCATCCCCAACCTTTGTGATAGTGGGATAGTGATGGAAAATATAGGGGTTACATCTAATTCGTTTCAGGTTATATTCTGTAAACCCAACTACACATAATAAAGTCAACCACTACTGAAGGAACCTCTGATGCAAGTGCCTTGTGAGTTCAGAAGGCCAGTCAGCTAGTACCTACTGCCTGGAGGAAGCTCAGTAAACTTTACTTCCAGGACCAAAATGGAACCAGCTTCATGCTACAGATGAGTGAAAAACAAGGCCACTGTAGAGTATCAGTCACACCAAGATTATAGACAGTAATCACATGATGACCCATATTGGGGCATAGTTATAGCCAGTGATAGCTTAAAATAAAAGGACAGTGAAAGAACAGTGATATAAAAAATATAGCCTAGATATTCTACAAGAGTGAGATCAAATCAGTGAGAACCTCCTACGAATTCAGAGACCTTTGTTAATTTTTTTGAACAATTTTCAAGTGCCTATTTATTTAATTTTGTAATTGAAGTTTGAGTTTCGTTAAAGTTGTTTCAAGAAGAAAATAAGAACTGTAAAAATAAATTGTAAATATTTACCAGCAGACATACTTAATTATTTAAGTTGAGTTCAAGTTCTTGTTGGTAGATAATTTAGTTAATACCCCTAGCAGAGTCAATAATAATAATATAATCATAGGAGGATCTTGAGAGGGAGCCCATAGGAATCTAGGAACATATAATATCATACCTAGAAACTTATACAGCTTGATCCTACCTTTGATGTCGATACACCCTTATTCTTTTCAGAAAAGGGGGTATTTCTTATAAGACCAGTCTCTTATCTGGCACTATCCTGGTATCACCTGATACAATTTTTTTTGTCCAGGATATCTTATATTTCAATAATAATCAACCCTCTCGTGACACTTATGGCTATTCACCAATATCTTGCATTTTTCTATATTAATTTCCATCGCATACGTTCTTGTTACTTTCTCCAGTCTAGAGGTAAGGTCTTGAAGTTCTGATTCTGTTCCTGCTATAAGATCGATATCATCAGAAAAATGTAGATTGCAAAGAGGTCGCCTTCAATCGATATGGTTGTTTTATAATCGTAGAGAGCCTCCTGCATAATATGTTCTAGTCTAGATATATATTAAAAAGCACTGGGGACAGGATACATCCCTGACGAACTCCTACGGGTGTTTTGAAAAATTTTCCAATGTCATTACTTGCAGAACAGCACTGCTTGCGTCCTTGTAGAGTGCTTCAATGATATCTATGATGTTGGTATAAAAATTGAATTTTCTCATTATTTGCTATAAGCCTTCATGCCAGACTCGATCGAAGGCTTTTGTGAAATCGATGAAGTTAAGGTATAAATCGTGTTGGTGCTGGAGATGTTTTTCGATCTGTAATCTAATAGTGAAGATTTGTTCTGAGGTACTTCTTTTTGGTCTAAAGCCAGCCTGTTCCTCGGACAAGATTTCTTCTAATTTCTGTTTTATTCTGTTCATAAGTATCTTTAACATCACTTTACTTGGATGACTAATAAGGATAATGGTTCTGTAATTCTTGCACATTTTTAGATTTCCTTTCTTTGGAAGCGGTTTTACATATAGGCTGCTCTTATTCAAAATTCCGAAGACTCTGAAACCTGAATGCATACTTTATTTTATCAAGGTTGATCTATAAAGAACTCAACGTTTCTAAAGTAGACCACTGCACATCCTGAGTTGCCATCCACTGATGTAAAGTATACCAATAAGCCAACTAAAGGGTGATTGAAAAATCACTTTCTATTTTGAAATTGTTATTTCTTCACTTCTATTCAATTAATTTATATGAAGCAAACATCACAATGATGGCAACTAACCGCCATTTTGTTACATAAAATGCCGTGTCACATTAACAATACGTAACTCAACGTGAGATCCGATTTGTTCAATGCGTGGTGTTGAAGCGGTCAGCCTTTTAGATGTCTCTTGTAACGTTATTTTATTGGCCAGAATATATTTCGTTTTATGTTGTTTCAGGGAATGCGAAAAATAAATCAATAATGCTTATTTATTAAATGACAGTCATTGCTCAATTGTTTTAGCAGTTATTTCATGTGTATCCAATGGAGCCGCGGTAGCATAGTGGTTAGTGCACTGGCTTCCTAGCTCAGTGGTCTATGGTTCAATCCCCAGTTGAGGTGGGATTTTTTTAGGCCGCAAACGGCTCCTGGGTCGACCCAGCCCTAGTTGGGTACCAGAGCAACTTCTGGGAAGGTTATGGCGGCCGGCTTGATGTTGACCACATCACCCCTAGTGTGCCGATGGTCGAGTAAATATGGACCTAACACCATATTCCCAATATGCCTCAATGGGCGTGTAACGGGATCCTTTACTTTTACCTTTCACGTGTATCCAGTGGATACAAGTGAGGATATAAACATTTAAAATAGAAAGTGACTTTTCAAGTATCCTGAATAAAGGACTGCGAACGCGGACACATGTACCAAGGAAATAACACTCTACACTAAAACACACAGATTAAGGCATACCAACTTTGAATACATGCAGGTATCCGGCATAGAATAGACGAGTCGAGAATCATTGCACATTAAAAATTATATCGACGTTTTTTTTTTAAATCAATGTCATCTCACGGTCATTTACGTGTCCATGTTCTCTGGTTGTGTGTATTTTTTGTTAAATAAAGTTTTGCCTCGTTTTGGTTTGCCTAGTCGGTTATATTAGGGCGCATCTCCAAATATAAAACCTGTTTCACTTCACGGCATAATAAAAAAAAATCACAACCACAAGGTCGTTTATGTTCGGACATGAGTCCTAATAAAACCGACGGTTCTTGTGTCTAGGTTGAACCGGACACGTACCGACAAATTGAGGCAAAATTTTATTATGATTATTATTTTTTTTTTCTTTTGTAAACTTCACGACACACTTAAGTATCCTTCAAAATTTTACATCACATTATAATTTCTTTTTAAATTCGCTGCAATCGTAAGACAACGTTCTCTAATTGTTTGTGATGGATCGGTGGGTGTTGATAACTCAACTTGTTATTTGTAAAACATGTCTTCCGTAATATTTTATTATAACATATAATTATGTATACCATAATATATAGTGTATTCTTCCTGGTGTCACGGCATTCAAGTAGACGCCAGCGGCACACTATTACGCCGCGACACACTGGTTGCGGGGCACTGGATTAAAGTTTAACTTTCCATAAGGGAGTGAAGTGTTACAGACTTCACAATACTAGGTCTAGCTTTATGAGGCGGGGGTTACCAGTTCCTTTCCTCGCCATTTCGTCCATCGTAGAACATCTTACCAGTGAAAGTTCTCAGTACGCTACACAAGACGAATTTCAGATAAGTTTTTTCTCTTCGCTAACATATTTAATCTCAATATTATTAATAACCTCTAGTATTGGTTAATTGCTTTTAACGTTAGTTAATAATTGATTGGAGTATTGGTTTAAATAAAAATATAAGTGAAATAGAATAAATAAGCCCAGGGAGGCCAACCACGTGGGGTCTTCTTTTGTAAAGTGCCGTAGCCATCTTGTTTTTCTTTGTGTAATTAATACAGGCATCTTTCATCGTTGAGACGCGCGTGAACAAAATTAAAGTTAATTCAAATTTACTAGCTTAGTAGTAGGACTAGTCAGCTTTTAACTATTGATATCTAAACATAATTTAAAATTTATATATTAAAAAAAAATATTAATAACTTGTCTTGTGTTAATTTAGCATAGATAGAGCATAAATACTAATTGTAAGTCATCAGTGATAGGTATAAAATAAAGATAGAGTAATTAGCCAATATTTAAAAAAAAAAAAAAGAGAGAAAGAAGTGCAGCCAGCTTATAATGCCAAGGAAAATAATCTACTAATTATTTTTTAAATTGTTTTATTTTTAGTAAAATAAATAGGCCTAGTCATAATTTATCTTAATTTGTGTTATTTAGCATTAGACAGAGTGAACCAGAGGATAAATCACAATGCCACCAATGCTCAGGTCGCAATCCGGAGAGGGAAAAGCGTGGGTCAAACCAGCTGAAAAGGGTAGAACACCAAACCCGACAGAAAAGAACAGGATCACTAGCCCTATAGTCAGAAACACAGAAATTGGACCCAAAATAGAAACAATAAAGGAAAATCTGAAAGGAGGCGCAATTAAAACTGCAGTAAGCAGAAACAACAAAAACGAAGACGCAGGAACCCGGACAGCAAACAAACAGACAGGACACAGGAAAGAAGACAACCACGAGACCACAAGCAAAAAAAGTCAGGAAACCAGAGGAGGAGAAAACAAAGAAACCAAAAACAGAATCAAAATAACTCAGATAGCTGGAACAGAAGCCACACTGAGATCTCTCCCGGATGACAAAATCCTGGTCATTCTAGAAGCAATAATAGGAAAAAAATATATTGACAAAGTGCAAAGACATGGAAATGGAGTAACAATCACTGTAAACAACACAGAAAAAGGCAAGGCACTGTTACATGAATTAAAAAGTAACCCAAAAGAAGCACAACTCGCACATGGGATAAAGGTAAAGATTGAATTGATCAAGGAAATTAGAAGATTCGTCATCAAAGGGGTCGACTCAAACCTAACAGAAGAGGAGATCCACACTAACATAACGAAAGAAAACCCACAAACAGAGATAGAAAAAGTAGAAAGAATCAAAACCAAAGAGCAAAAGAATACGACAGTGGTAGTGATAAGTGTAAAGGGCACAGAAATACCCAAGCAAGTCAAACTCCACCAGAGAGCCAAAATGACAGAGGTATTCATACCTAGCATTATACAATGCACAAACTGTCAAGGCTTTAGCCATACCCAACATGTGTGTAAAAGAGCGACACGGTGTAGTTTCTGTGCGGGAGCACACAGACATGTGGACTGTCCAATGGCTAAGGAGGACAAAGATTATAAACGAGAAAACAAAAACAGAAAATGTGCAAACTGCCAGGGTAACCACAGTGCCAGGTATCAGGGATGCCCAGTCTATCAAGAGACAAAACACATATTAAAAGAATCACTAGAAACAAACAAACCATTCTGGCAAATAAAAGAAAGACAGAAAACCAACAACCATCTCCAAAACTCTCAAGAAAATATCATTAAGAAACAAATAAAACAAATAACCAGTGAAATGAAAGACATAAAGGAAAAAATCCAGAAAGATGATAAAATCAAAACACCCATAAACAGTAAAGAAGATGACAACACAGAAGAGACGGAACATATCCTCATCCAAGCCAGACAGGTACTAGAAGAAATGAAAACAGCACAAAAGGAAATAGAGAGAGACCTCAAAAAAATAGCAGAGATAAAAGAAGCTAATGAAGAAATCCTAAAAAAAAATAGAGAGAGAAAGAGCTAGGCCTATAGAAAATATGGAAAAAAAATTTAAGGAAACAGTGGAACTACACCTACCATACCTCGCAGAAAGAGTTCAGAGTATAATGGTTACTTGGAATGATGAGTTTGTAGAGAACATAAGAGGTAAAGTGCAAAACCAAAAAAAGTAGATCCCTTATCAAAAAACCTAATAAAAACAATAACATAACTAAGCTAACCATACTAAATGGGGACCAAAGACTCTAGAGCTATCAAAGTAGTCCAGTGGAACTGTAGGGGTGCCAGGAAGAACTTGATGTCTCTTATGGGACAGTATAAGGAGGCAAAACCCATCTTTGCAATACAAGAAACCCTCCTGAACCCCAAACAAAAACTGAACTACCAAGGGTATATAACACTTAGAAATGATAGACCTGAGGGAAGAGGAGGGGGCGTGGCCTTTTTAATACATGAAGACTACAAAATATTAAATTGGGAACAATTCAACACAGAAAATATTGAAGGAATAAGTATAACATTAGACAGTGAGCCAGATAACTTAAAAATAATAAACATTTATAGCCCCAAGGGTAATATAACCGATAGGGACATTGCCACTATTAACACACAAATAGACCAAAGAACATTATTGGTAGGTGACTTTAATGCACACCATGAGGCATGGGGTAACAACAGTAATGATCCAGCAGGAAAAAGACTGTTGGACTACATTGAAAGTGCTGAGCTAATCATACTAAATGATGGCTCAGTGACAAGGGTTAACCCATGCAACAGTGGAGGAGATACAGCAATAGACATAAGTATTATAACACCAAACCTAGCCTCTACTAAATGGGAAGTACTGAATGACTCCAGCTCAGACCACTTACCCATAGAAATAAACCTAAACGACAAATATAGAACTAGTCCAAAAAGCTCGAAACCCACATTCAACCTAAAAAAGGCAAATTGGGAGTCCTTCCAATTAGAGCTAGGTAAACTAAGCATAGAACAAATTGAATCTAACAGTATAGATATATTTGCAGAAAAAACTAACAAATGAGATTTTAAAAATAGCAATAAAATATATACCAAACAGGAATATGCCTGAGCACTTAAAACCAACACAAAAAGGTAAAAATAGGAAAAGAAACAAAGATAAAAATCCAGTACCATGGTGGACAGACAGATGTTCAGAACAACTGAAATTGAGGGAGAGGGCCCTTACAAAGTATAGAAAAGCCAAAACTGAAGAGAATTACACAAACTATAAAAAAATAAGAAATGAAACAAATAAAATAATATTCAGAGCTAAAGAAAAGAGTTGGAGAAAATTTTGTCAAACATTAAACCATAGGTCCCAAATAACTACAGTTTGGAGAAAACTAAAAGCAATTAAAGGAGGAAACAGCAAGAAATTTAAAATCCCAACAATTAAAATACCAGAGAGAGCTGAAACAGATAGAGAAAAAGCCAACATACTAGCTAAATACTTTTATCAGGTTAGTTCAATAGACAGTCTAGATAAGGCAGAAATAAATAGACGAAAAACACTGCTAGAAAAATTAAAAGAAGAAAATATGGAAACCACACAGGATGCTAAGTATTTAAATGCAGATATTACAGTAGATGAAATAGAAAGAGCTTTAGCAGAAAAAACCAATACTACCTCTGGGGAAGACATTCTGAGCTATGAAATCCTCAAAAAGGTACCAAATACAACTCTAAGAGTGATTGCATCCCTCTACAACAAAATCTGGCACACGGGAAAAATACCATGTTCATGGAAGACAGCAGTAGTCATCCCCATACTAAAGCCAGATAAGGAAGCACATGATGTCAGCTCATACAGGCCAATATCGTTAACATCACATCTAGGAAAAATTCTAGAAACAATAGTCAACAGCAGACTAAAATTTCATCTCGAAAAGCATAATTTGTACAGTCCAACCCAGGCAGGCTTTAGAAGCCAACATAGTACAATAGAGCAACTGCTGAGGCTGGAACATGATGTTAAAACAGGCTTCAAAAGGAATGAAAAGACAGTAGCTATATTCCTTGATGTAGCAAGAGCATATGATGAGTGTTGGAGGGAGGGTGCACTACATAAAATCAGGAAACTAGGTATAGTAGGCAGAACCTACAATTACCTAGAAAACTTCCTGCAGGATAGATACTTCATGGTACAAATAAACAATGATAGATCTGAGGTATATGAGCAACAGAATGGAATTCCCCAGGGATCAGTAATATCACCATCAATTTTTACGATTATGGTCAACGACCTAGGCGACGAGTTTAAGGACTTAAAAAAACAACCTATCTCAGTTTGCAGATGATGCTGCGATATGGAGAACGGGAAGAAATCTCCCATTCCTCTATAAAACAGTACAAAAACAAATAGATAAAGTATCTGACTGGATGAACAAGTGGGGATTTAATCTAAACGTTAAAAAAACCATAGGAATGATTTTCAGTAGAGGGCGTGTAATTAAAAACAATATAATTGACATAAGCATTAATAAGCAAAAAGTATGCACAGCAAAATCAACTAGATTTCTTGGCATGGTACTAGACCAGCAACTAAACTGGAACAAACACATAGACCTTTTAGTGCAAAGCAGTAGAGGACTTATTAATATGCTAAGATATATGAAAGGAAGTGGTTGGGGCGCCTGCAATAAGACAATGTTAACATTCTATAAATCATTTATTAGAGGCAAACTTGACTATGCCAGTGTTGTCTATGCATCAGCCGCCCCAAGCAATAAGAAGAAACTAGACACAGTCCAAAACCAGGCACTGTCAATAATAGCAGGTGCCTCAAAGGGAACATCAGCAGAAGCACTAGAAGTAGCGCTAGGCATTATACCCCTGGAGCTAAGGAGAAAAGAACTGAGATTCAGCTACTGGGCAAGAGTGGCAAAAGATCCAACTCACCCGGCACATAAAACCTTTGATAGGGGTAACCAGTACATAGGCCACATTCCATTAAACCATAATAGATACCCGTCAGGGTGGAAAACAATGGATGAAGTGGATCAATACCCAGACCTGTTTAATGCGATAAACAGTAGTGCTCTGTATAAAGCAAAGATCCCACCATGGGAATTAAAAGTGCCAGAAACTGACTCCCACTTATCAAAGATCATAAATAAATCTAACGACATAATCTCAGCAAAAAGTAAAACACTAGAGTACATATAACGGTATACAAATAATAGCCTAACTATATATACAGATGGGTCCAAAGATGAAGAAGGACAATTAGGAGCAGGAATAGCAATACCAAAATTAAAAATTTATAAAAGATACAAAGTAACAAGTAATACATCTATCTTTACAGCAGAATTAGTGGCAATCCTAAAAGCTTTAGAAATAGCTGCAGAAAATCCACCAAAAAAAGTAACCATTCTCACAGATTCCCTATCATCAGTACTAGCAATCAGAAACAGAACAGAAGGCAGCAGGCCAGACATTATAGAGGAAATACTACAGGTTAATACATATCTACAAAATATAGGATGCAGTGCAACACTAACATGGATACCATCACATGTGGGGATAGCAGGAAATGAGCTAGCAGACAAAGAAGCCAAAGGGGGGAGAACTAGCCATAACCAAATTGAAGTAGGCTTAGGGAAGTTTGAAATTAAGAGCTTAATTGCTCAAAAAATAACTAAAGAATGGATAACAGCATGGGACCTAAGTAAAAAAGCAAGACACTCATATAAAATCCTTAAAAAAACCAAGCAAAAAATGTCAAATAAAAGATGAACTAAAAATACCAATTAATAAAAAATTGCTGAGACTCAAGCTGGGAACTGGATATTTCATGATAGAGGAACCCACATGTGAAGAGTGTCAAGAACCAAACACAATCAGGCACTTTCTAGTGGACTGCAAAAAATATGACCAACAGAGGCAAAACATTAAGACATACTGTAGTAACCACAAGGTAGAAATGAGTGTAGAAAATCTCATAGGCACAAAGAGCCCTTCAGAAATGCAAAAGTTAATAAAACACTATATTACAAAAACTAAAGCTAACATATAAAAATCAAATAAGGAATTGAACCAGTAGTCCAAACTGGTGAAAGACTCGCCCCAGAAACATACAGATTAACCAAATAAACCATCCAGTAAAAATCAAAAACATACTAACTTAGAAAATAGCATATATTGGAATTTTTTTTTAAAAACCATGTTGAACTATAACTACAAAAGGAAAAAATACCGACTAGAGATAATATAATATAAAACAAATACAAACAAAAACATATTACAATAAAAGAAACACGTCCTGATATAACCAACAAATCCATGTACATGGTAGATGGTTGAAAGGGGCGTGCTACAAAATGAAGTAGCAAACACATTAATAAAAAAAAAAAAAAAAAAAAAAAATTCCTTTCCTCGCTGCCTTTTACTTTCCTAACTCAAGAGCAAACTCAGGTACCCGATCAAAGCTGGGTAGACTGGAGGTGGCGCTAGAAGGTTTCGATTCCAGAGCCCGGCAACTTTGCAAGCGCTCTAACCGCTTAACGAGTCGGACTCTCTCTAGTTGTGTACTACATAAGTGCAGAGGAATTACTTGACCGAAGGTAGTTCAATCTCCTCTGTTACAACGCGTGTCTGTAAAGCGCAGATTTGTTCATACGCGGTAGATAAATAGGGGAATAAAATCACTAAAACTCGAAATAGTGTTCGCTCTTACTCGATTTTTTTTCAAGAGGCGCCTATTCTTTGCGATACCGAGTAACAGCAGGTGAACGTGAAAAAAAAGCGATCCAGCTGAACTTATTGATAGAAAACACAAAAAACACACAGCGCGCCCTGCAAACGCGTAACGCACTATTTTCCCGTAGGTGTGTGCTTTCCTTGATAACAGTATTTAATACAGCATCCCAAACGTGAGTAAGTGTCCTTATTATAATAATCCGCATAGTGAACGAAGAAGGACATCCGGAAGTATCGAAGAGAAACTTTAAATTTTAAAACGTTTTGAAAGAAACGAGAGAACATGTGATATCGGGCGAGTAACAGGCCTAAATGAATCCACATTGCGCACCATCAGAGATATAGCTGCAAAATTAAAAGAAACTTGTTCAGCAGGAACAAATGCGAGCGCTGCAAAGTCTATTAAATGAACAAGGCCTCTAACCCTATATTTCCCATAAGCGCTATAATTTGTATTGCGCGAAATTCCATAACGCGGTGATTTTTATGAACACATATCCCGCTTTATAGGAGAAACGACAAAATGTCTTTAGTACATTACAACCTTACTTCTGTAAAGAAACATGCTTAGCTCTCTCTTTATTCCACGAATTATACATTTTCTGGCGTGTGTGTGTGTGGGGGGCGGGGGGGGGGGGGGGGGGAAAAGAGGGGGGAGATACTGGCTTCCTGCAAAATGGGCCCAGCTGCAGTGGTATCTCCATGCTCCATAAGGATCTTAAAAAAAAGGAAGTCGTCTTCACTTTTCAACTCCCAAAGGAGCATAGGCCTTAATTAAACTTATATCAAGTCCTCCTGTCCCGTGCCATCAGCTCAAGGTCTGTTCATGTCTCCTTCATGCTCTCCATGTATGTCTCCATGTATGTCTCCATGTATGTCTCCATTTATGTCTCCAGTTTTCTAACATAACAGGTAAAGGTAATCTCATAGGACATACTGCCGTAGGCGAGTGAATTTTTATATACTTCATTATACTAAGTCCAGCATCGAAAGGAGGGGTGACAAGCTCCTTTCCTCGCTGCCTTTTCCTTCCCCAACTCAAATGCAAAGTCAGGTACCCATTTACAGTTGGGTAGACTGAAACGTGTCGATACCGTGAATCGAACCCGGCACTTTTGCTGCGAGAGATCAGCGCTCTTAACCACTCTGTCAATCAGACGCTTTCTCTAAAATACCAGGTGCCAAATCTGGAGATTCTCCTTTGGGCTTTCTCTGTGTTGCGTCATGCACCTCCCTGCCAGAGGACCTTCTCCTGTCTTGGATGGTTGAGTTTTCGTTTCCTTAGTTGATGTCGTGTAACGACTTCTCACCTACTTTTTCTTCTGTCTATTATTTTATTCCTCTACAAATTTCTCCTATCACTAGACAAGAAACCAAAAATCTCTCTTTCTAGTCTTATATTACACAGTATTCGCTAGCTCAGGATTCTCACGGTCAAGGGCAATAAATTATTCCCTTAGCCAGCGAAAGTCATTCAACTTGGAAGGCGAAAAACAGTGCTACGACCAGTCTGGAAGTCGACCCTTTGTTGGTGTTACGTACTGGACGTACGTAAATCAGCCGCAAGCACTTGCACAGTGGATACTAGGGCCAGTTAAAATGAAGATAACTTGATACCCCTGGGACCAAAATAGAATTTGCAACAATGCCACCCAAGAGGTCACCCTCCCCTGCCCGGGAACAGCCATACTGGAATTGTGGAGGGAATTATAAGTCATTCTACTTGTAACTATCGCTCGAAACAGCAGCGTATGGGCCTCATTCGAGGCTACTTTGTGATTGCAAAAATCCGTGAGGGTTCAGTTGAGCAAATCCACCCAGGGTGCGGTTACAAGGTACTAAACCAGGTTACGGATCCAGTGTACAAACCAGGTACGAGTCCACTGTACCAAAGATTACCCCATACCAACCATACTCTATTAACCAGGTGACCATTCCAAAACCCAGTTACCCCTCTCAACCAGTAAGCAGAAGTATTCAGCTGGGCTGACTTACCCCATCCTTATTTGAGATGCGCAATGAGTCCAGGGAAGTGAACTCTGCCGCCCGCTGATACGATAGAACTGAAACACTGTACAAAAGTGATGGGACAGACCAAACCAAGACAGTCCGAAACAAAATCATCTCCGCAGCTACTACATGCTTTCGGAGAGATGAGTACAACACCTACCAGCAGCACAGCAATAGAAGAGATCTTCTGGTCCATATAATGACATACTAGTTGTATTTTTTTCTAAACAGTAGAGCTAAACTTTTTTTTCATATTTATATGTATATTCAGATATGTGAGAATCTATACCCAATTTTTATTCGGAATATTTTAAATTTGGACACCAAAAACTTTCTAACTTACCGGGCAATTGTTTGTGAAAGTTTTTGTAGTTTAATATTTTTTTACAAGAAGGGGTAACCAGGCCCATGCCCAACCCTCCTTAGACGCTTTGTTATGACAAGCATGGTCGGGAACTGTGCTACCGTTCTTTGCTCCCCTTCCGGGTTCCGGCAAAACACGGGTGAAAAAGGGAAGTGGTGATCATAAATTTTATATCTTTATTTAACATTCATTCGCTGTGTCACTTTTATTTTAAACTTTTTCTTGGCTGCCTCGTTTTCCGTTCTTTATATTTTATCCAACCTTTTATATTGGCATGTCGTTTGTGGACTGCGCGTGCGTGTTGTTGACTGCTGTCAGAGCCTGATGTTGCAAAAACGTTGTTGCTTTGTTTATTATGTCATTAAAATTGTTCTTAATTCTCTTTTGTAATCGTATACAATGATGACACAGATAACAATAGTTACCCCTTTAATTATCACCTATTCTCTTAACTGCTTCTTCTTCGTTCACCCTCAGATGTCAACTTGAATACGTTCAAAGAAAGCAGTGGTCAGCCTGAGGCTGTTGATATCTCCGTAGATTTTCTTTAGGAATGGTACTGCTGATGGCCATATGCGTTTTGCTCTGTTCCTTCATACGTTGGGCACCTTTGAAGCAGATGTTCGGCAGTCATTTTATCAGTGCCACAGTCACACTCATCAGTAGTTCCTATCTTTAATTTGTTGAATAGATGGTATCTCAATCTGTGATGACTCGTGCGAAGTCTGAAGTTTACTATTTGTTCACTTCTGCTGAGCTGGTAATATGGATCATTTTTTTGTGTGATGGCCTGGATCTGTTTACCACTTGTGCCTGTATTTGCGCTTGATGAAACTCCTCATAAGTTATGTTTGTGTCAAGTTGAGGAAGCCTTCCCCCTTCCTTTGCCAATCTGTCATCCTCGTCATTTCCAATATATATATAGAGAGAGAAACATTCTCATAAGAAGGGTCTACAGAATAATTTCTCATAATTCATTGTAAACTTACAGTTACAGATTTTCATAAATGGGTCTTCTTCTTCAAGTACCATGCCTGGTGGCGTAGGAAATCATGTCTCTCCACAGCTTCCTGTCTCCAGTACAATTTACAATTCTGTTGACTTCTTTCCATGCCACGATGTCAAACTGTCTAGTATCTTCTTTGTTGCCCTCTATCTTTTTTTGTCAATCTTCCAGTTGTCACGATATACTTCACCTTCAATCTTTCCTGTTATCACGATATACTTCACCTTCAATCTTTCCAGTTGTCACGATATACTTCACCTTCAATCTTTCCTGTTATCACGATATACTTCACCTTCAATCTTTCCTGTTATCACGATATACTTCAACTTTCTTCTTCTCATAACATGCCCAAAGACAGTGGATTGCTTCATTCTTCTTCTTCTGCGTTCGTCCTGAAAAGGACATTTGTTACGTTGTGTCGCTGTTTACAGCAAAGCTGCGATATTTGCGCCTTTCGGCCCGACACATCCGGTTTCAGCATGGCATTTTTTGGGACCGGGTTAGCTTTCCCTCTTCGATCCCTACTCTCTCAGCCAGACTGCAGTGATGCAACCTGTTTCCAGGACCACAACTTGGAGGTGAAGTAGGGTCTTGGTCAGCTCTGGTTCACTGACCCTGACGCAAGCAGTCAAGCTATGGGTCACTGACTGCATTTATCTCTCTTGTTGCGTCTCCAGTCCCAAAAATAAGATTCCTTTGTCCATAGGCCACTTTCAGGACATCCTCATTACTCTATTTAGCTGTCCATTTTATTTTTAATATTCTTCTGTAAAACCACATCTCTGTAGTCTCTAGCTCTTTTCCTACTTGTTTACTAACTGTCCACGACTCACTTCCGTATGTCAGGATAGGTTCGACATAACAGTGAAGAAATATCTTTCTTACTTCCATAAATGGGTGTTTGCATATTTGACGTATAATGGAAATATAGCCTACAGTAATCTGACAGCCGTTGTAATCCCGTTAGCGTTCTATGATTTGCTAGCAAAACCATGCATTTACAGTCTGTGTTTACTCAATTTTTAGTCCTACCTCTTTTCCTGTGTTTATTACGAGCTAACACAAGGTTTACAAACTTTCGTGATCTGCCAGTCATAACAGGTAGCGAATCAGGTTTGTTTATCGAGTCTTCTCACGCGAGCTTATATGTCAATCATACGATACCTGACAGACCGCACGTGAAGAACCAAAGACCATTTGAAGTCCGTACACAGAGCGAATGCAGGGAAACCCCGGGCTCTTTGATCTTCAGAAGCCGGCAAAATCTTCGAGAACCCCGTTACACGAAAATAAGTCTTTTGATGGCGGTCGTACGCCAGAGAAAAGCCGACCGTAAAGCTTTATCTGGGGAACTTATGTTTTTAATTCTCTGGTATACACAATAGTGCAAAAAAAGCATCATCTATAGATCAGAGAAACATGATGATATATAAACTGTTTTCTTAAACCTGCTATCAGTTGTCACTCAGAATTTTTGGATAGTCTAGGCACGTAGTTCTAAAACCATTTTCGCTAAATGTATTAATAGCATTCATGGGGATCTTTCATTACGGTTTCTGGTAATAGAAATTAGTGTTACATGTTAAAGTGTTAAGCTTTTACCGTTACAATTCAATTAGAGTTCTAGCTGTTAAAACCAGTGAAATAAAATAACGGGTAGCTATTTTATACCAGATGTTCAGTTATAATGTTAATTTTCACCACCCGCTTTCTCACACAAGAAGAGACGGTTTTAGTTGACTGATTTATGCTAGGCGCGACTGATAGTGACAGAAAAGAATTCACGTTTTATTTCATTGTGCGTATTTATATTAAGTGCCTATTATTTAATACCATACGATGAGCAACAGACGCCGACAATGGAATAGCTATTAACGACAGGTGATATTTATGTAAGTGCGAGTAGGGATAATTGAACAATAATTGACATTGTACGCTGATCGTTAAAGTGCGAGAATAGGGGCGGGGAGAGTGCATACCTCCATCCGACCCGAAATCTCAGCGCTAGCGAAAGCTGACCGTATAGGCATAAGGGAAAACACCTATGCCGTTTAACTTTAATCAGAACTGACGGAGTGGATAAGAGATCGTCTTGTCCCCCGTCCGTGTGTATATATGTAGCTATATAGAATAGTAGCATTTTTCCATAAATGTTTCTTTTATTCCTAGCAGACCTGATCACAAGAGCTGTGACGATATTCTAAATACAATAGCTAAATTAAGTAATATTATAGTGCATAAAGTCAAATTAAGATAGAAAATAAAAATTGAGTCCAGCTTCTTCTTCCCCACGCCAGCCGGTATGGGGATTTTGATAAGCCTTATAGCCGAATGAAAGATACTGTCTTTTCATTCGAAATTGAGATTAAATGTAACACTTGTGCAAGTTCAAGACGATAGAGTGATAGAATAAAAGAAAAGGAGGGGAGGGATAGAAAGACAGCACATAGGGGACGCCGTCTCGCGTTGATTGCACAAAAGCCAACTCGCGCGACATAGCCTTGGGCGATTCTCAAATTACGATACAAAACTAAAAAATGTTCGTCAATTGGATCCTGTAAACAACCTTAGCTCTTATAAGGAATGACGTAATTCTAACGTACTACGGACAAGTCTCGTATTTAGTTTGAAAATAGTTAGAAAAAGAAGTGAACAGGTGGTAGATTCTAGATTTGAACGACTAACATAGAAAAAAAATATGGAATTATGAACCATAATACATAGGGCCATAAAAATTATATAGTCGGATGCCTTATGATCTCCTGAGCAATAATATGGTGTCAGTTACCCACTAGTACAAAAAAATAACGAAGATAATGGCAATAATATTATGTATTATAAGACGGACTCACGAGAAAAAAAAATCATGCCTGCTTATTTTTTCATAGCACGTTTTTGAAAAAAGCTTTTGGGGAAATGAGGACTAAAAGGTACCTATAATTTGATTGGCCGTAGTTTAAAGAAAGACTAGTTAGGATTGGTTGACCTAAAACTAAAAATATATTTGCAAGAGTAAACATAGTAGTTGGGAGTTTTTTTTTTTAAAGTTTGATTCAAATGTGCATGGTCCGATTGGCTAATGCATTACATATTATCGAAAAACGTAGACTGCTCGTTGCCATTTTGAGAAGAATCTTTGATAACCAAGGAGCGATAAGAGCAGACTTGTGCTTTTAAAACTAATATAAAGCAGTCTGGACGGAAGGCAGATCAAAAGTGTGCCATAATTGTTTGCCAGTCATCGTTTACTTGTGTATAATTCATTGAAATCTGTGGTAAGAATGATTTTATTAACCTTTTATTTAAAATAAAGTTTGAATGTGAGATACTAACATACGACTGTAAGTAAGTGAGTCGATGGCAGACTTAGGCAAAGCCTAGAGATTGATCCATCATATGATAGACTATCAGAGAGGTGTAGAAATACAAAATTATATATGATTGTCATCAACAAGCATAACACCTATCCTATTGTATGGAAAAAGATTACTGCTGGAATTGCAGAGGCGTTGTAACCATTAGGGGAGAGGAATACTGGTATACATTGTCACGTCAAAATATAATGGTAAAATAGGTTGTCATCAAGAGCTGACCCTATTCGTTTGTTTGTACTGTACCTGTAAACTAATTGTGGAATATTATTGTATGCTTGTTATAAAGAAGGATGCATAACCTTCTTATTTCAGGGTTTTTTGTGGCCCTGTCATTAACATAATACCAAGCTCGTGGGAACTGATTGATTCCTGACACTGTTTGCATATTTCGGGCACGTGCTGGATGCCATTGCCTTTCAATAAGTGGAACAGATTGTCCAGCGAGCCTAGGAAAAGATCTACCGGTGTTATCCTTCGAAGATAAGTGCCTGTTCGGCACCAGGAAGCTCAACCTCTATGAACTCTAGTTTTTTTTTTAAATAAAGACTGAAAATATTAATAATAAAAATTCCACCTGTGACAAATGAAAAGCAAATGAACTATAGGGAAGGATGTTAACCAACAACCTACTATTATATATATACCAGTATTAATCTAATTTAGAAAACTACACCTACACACTTTTATTATAATAATATTTGTATTATGGACAGAAGATCCATTGTGTAAATTGATTAATGTAAATAATTCACTTGATTTCACTTTGATTGTCAGTCCTGATTCAAACAAATAGAGTCAGGACAAAATAAACAGAAAAAAAAAAATTAACGTTACACAAAATTCAACCACTGACTTACTTAAGATAGTCTTTTAAAGTGTACTTTGTATGTGATTGTCGTAGTAGTGTTGTGTTGTGTTGGATAATAAAATAGTTGTTTATCTGTTCAGTTGGTTAATGCAACATTACACTACATATTCATAACCCTAGACACCAAACGTAGTCATCATACATTCTAGTCAAAGAATAAGTCTGAATGAGATCATAAAGGTGGTAGCAGCAAGGTACCATGTAAACTTACCATAATAATTTGTTATATTCAGGGACCTTCACAGCTGACCTCATTCAGTACACTAAGAGTACATAACAACAACATTTCTTGACATCAAATCCACCACAAGAGCATCCAGCGGTCTTTTATTCATTTACGGATTGATTAATGTTGTCTTTTTCTTGGCTTGTGCGTCGCCAAGTTCATTTGTGAACAAGAATTGGCCAACGATACATGAGAAACATTTTAACTCGTAAATTTAACTGGACTTACAAAACCCAGCAATATTTTTTCAATTTTATCAGCCCACTGGGGTATACAAAATAACACTATACTCTCGACTTCTGACAGTCGTATCCATGCGGATTTATCCAGAATTTACGCTGTTTCAGAATCGGCACTCTACCATAGAGCAACCCGATAGGATTACCATCATTTATAAATTGTAACATTTTTAGCAACCAGATGTTTCCCAATACTGGAATTATTTTCCTCCTTTTTTAACTGTGAACCTCAAGAGCACGGTTTGCTACACTAACTATTCGCGGTGACATTTGTTCATCCAGGAAAATTAAACCACCAGATTCGGCGTCCACCTCGCTAGTCTTGATTTGTTAGAGGATGGACTGTGGCCAATTTGGGAAATAAAAACCTGGCATGTTTATATTCAGGAAAAATTGTAATTCCAAGGGATATCACCAAGAGTAGGTAAGCGGGATTGAGTGGCCACTGTATGACAGAGAGAGTGAATATTTTTCTTCGTTACAGAAACTTTACCAACATTGGATTTTGCTTAAACTTGTTTACTTTACTGGGTAGCATTTAGTAGGAACTTGTTTCTTTACTGTCTATTCTGTACCATAGTGCTAACCTTTGACCTTTGGGTTATTAACTTTTTTTTTTGGGGGGGGGGGGTTGGTTCTTTTTCTCAATAGGGGGAGGGCACATTTATTCTACTATTTCATATGTATGTAAATCTAATTTTATTTGATCTTTCTTTAGATATTTGATGTTGTCAAGTTTAATGATAATAAACAACAAAAGAAACTTAACTTTGTGTGTTGGTCAGACCCATACCCAATTAACCGTAGTTTTTCACGTTTGTGTGTCTTGTCACATAGCTGTGTGTGTGTGTAGTTAAACTTATATTTATATTATGAGGAGGGCAAGGTTGTCTTGTACTAAATTATAGTCGTATAGATAGGCTGGACTAGAGAAACTTACTCATTCCAGTGACTTATATTCTCCATAAGCTATTCACCCGTGAAATCTATTTCTCACATCTTTTTCTCACGTACTTATCACCATCCACTCTACTCAGACGGGACCAAAAATAACTCACAAACCTATCGGTACGACAGCATAGAATAGAAGGATTCTAGTGGTGTGACAAGATCATTAATGTAGAATTGCTGACAAGAACCAGACATGCGCCAGTAGAATAGGAGATGAGAAGTTGCAAGACCTTATCAAACGATTGCTTATGAAGATGTGTTTTAACCTTTACCTATTTAATGTTTAAGAAACACGTTGAGCATATTGAACACAAACAAAATATTATGTATATATGTGACGGACAACTCAGCTGTCCCTGAAATGTTGGATTATGGTAAGGACCCTCCTATAACATCTGAACCCCTGAATTGTAGGAATTTTTATTCAGCGGGGACTCCGCCACCTAGGCTCATTAACATGCAGAAAAGCAAAGTGCACTTCTCACCACGTTTGCTCATTAAAAATGTGACTGTTATCTTCCGTCCAGTCTGGTGATCGCATGGCCTCAAAGGGGAGGTAAAATCACGCCCACTGTTACCTCTAGAGCGGCCAGAAGCAGTTATTTCCCCAGTGTGCCTGTCCACTTTTCTTCGTACTGCCTTATAGGCGGTGCCAGAACTAAACGTAGAAGCGGCGAGATCTAAGGCAAAACGATCCCCAGAACAGAGAAGCTAGTTTCTCGTAGAAAGTTCTCATCGGCATTTCGCATCTCGGTGCGAACCACAGGAGAGCGCTGGAAACGCTAGCAGTCAAATATAGTGGCGGTCCATAGAACAGGGAAAGCAGAGTCTCGCAGGTTTTTCACATCCCAGCGTGAACCGCAGAAGTGCCCGCAGTCAAAGACGAACGGGGAAAGACGAAGCGGCCAGAAAATGGAGTAATCACGAACGGAAATCGGAAACCAGGAGCGGTATTCCCTCTTTTAGTTGGACGGCATCTGTTAGCACGACGGCTAGAATTTCGATTTTCCCCGGAGAACTTAAGAGGCGCGAAATTCTAACATGTACCCCTTAAGTTCCATTCCAGTTAGATCTATACAGACCTTGAAAAAATGCATTTTATCACTCGTTGCCAGATATTTACAGTAGCACTTGCTATAGTGAAATCCTGTTTGATTCCCTCTGGATTTTCATCTTAATGCAGTGAATGCTTTTCTGTGCAACGGTATAATATATTTGTTTTAAAGTGATCAGTGGTCTAGTTATTTCATTTTATTTCACTGGATTTTGGTGTAAAATTTAACATACTAAATAAACCCATTTCAAAATTCTTGTGCAAACTAATGTTACATCTATAAGTTATTTTCCTAATACAATAGACGTGTAAATTAATTTTGCAGCCGTTAAGGGAATTATAACTATTTAATACAGTTTAGTTCTGTACATATAGACGTGTGTTTTAACTATTAGACCCACGGGGAGCTTTTCTTGAATTTATATAATTGAAGACGCGAGGATTTCTCAGCAAGAGAGAGGTTGGTAGGAAAACGAAGATGGCTGTATACCGCTCCACCTATGTCCCAGTCTTGACATATGGATGCGAGTCATGGGCAATGACTACAACCCATAAAAGCCAGTTCCAAACCTCAGAAATGAGTCTCAGGCTCGTATGACTGACAGTGGTGAAAGCCGAAAGGAAGCCACTGGCATGAAAACGGATGCCCAGACCGCAAAACACGAAACCAGAATTGGTTTTTTGGAATGTCAGAACTATGAATGAGGCAGGAAAGCTGAGACAGATCACAGCAGAGATGAGGAATTACAAACTACATATCCTGGGAATAAGCGAGAGCAGATGGACAGGGATGGGGAGAATAAAAACAGCTACAGGGGAAACAGTACTTTATTCTGGTAGAGAGGACGGTCAGCACAACGAAGGTGTAGCCATTATCCTTAAGAAAGGAATGGAAAGGTCTCTACTGGAATGGAAACCCATTAACAACAGACTAATAAGAGCAAGACTGAGAGGGAGATTCACCAACACCACAATTATACAATGCTATGCACCAACAAATGACAGCGATGAAGAGATCAAGGACGAGTTCTATCAACAGGTACAAAAGGAAATGGAAACTGTACCCAGGTACGATCTTATTATAGTAATGGGAGACCTAAATGCGAAAGTTGGAACACACAATAATTATAATGAAAGAGTAATGGGGAAATGCGGCAGTGGAACAGTAAATGAGAATGGGGACAAATTAATAAGCTTCTGCAGTATTAACAACCTGGTCATTGGAGGAACACTTTTTCAACACAAAGAAGTGCACAAGTTAACATGGGAATCACCAAACGGACGAGACAAAAAACCAGATAGATCACATAATGATCAATGGCAGATGGAGACATGCACTACAAGACGTGAAAGTAAGAAGAGGCGCAGATGTGGGAAGTGATCATCACCTAGTAGTAGCAAGACTGAAGGTGAAACTCAGAGCTGCTGGACCAGTTGCAGTCAAACAGAAAAAATATAACATCACGAAACTTAAGGACCCCCTCACCAGAAAAGCGTTCGTGGTTGATGTAAAGAGACGATATATGATTACCAAAAGCCAGGAAAGAGCAGAGACCGACGATGTGGACCAGAAATTCAACACCATCTCAACAATATACAAAGAAAGCAGCAAGTCATGCTTGGGATTCCAGGAAAGAAAGAGCCAAGACTGGATAACACCAGAAACGCTAAACACCATAGTGAAGAGAAAGGAAATGAAAAGAAAGAAAACAGAAGCTAAGTCTCCCAGGTTAAAGGCAACATATAGTGAACAGTACAGTCAGCTGGACAAGGAAGTAAAACGTCAAACCCGTGCTAACAAAAGGACATTTCTGGATGACCTTGCAAGACAGGCAGAAGAGGCAGCACTGAGAAATGAACAAAGCACAGTTTATAAAATAACTAAAGCTATCAGTGGAAAACGAGGTGCAAACAACATAACGTTAGTAAGAGACAAGCAAGGAAATCTCATCACCACAGCACAGGGGCAGGAAACAAGATGGGCAGAGCACTTCAGAGAAACACTGAACAAGGAACCACCAGAGACTCAGCTGAATGTTCCTGAGGCTGAAAGTGACTTAGACGTAAATACAGACATTCCACGAAAAGAAGAAATTATCACAGCTATCAAAGGGCTAAAAAAATGGAAAAGCGCCTGGTCACGACAATCTGAATGCTGAGCTATTCAAGACAGACCCTGAACTAGCAGCAGAACTATTAGAACCACTATTTGCACAAGTCTGGGAAACTGAGACAACACCAACAGAGTGGAGTAAAGGAATAATTGTTAAATTGCCCAAGAAGGGCGACCTTGCAGACTGCAACAACTGGAGAGGAATTACCCTCCTCTCAGTTCCCAGCAAAATACTAGGCAGGATAATCATCCAGAGAATTTCAAAAGCAGTTGACCATAAACTGAGGAAAGAACAAGCGGGCTTCAGAAAGAACAGAAGATGTGCAGATCATATATTTGCCCTCAGGAACATTATAGAGCAGTGCTCAGAATGGCAGAGACAGCTGTACATAAACTTTGTTGATTTTGAAAAGGCTTTCGACAGCATACACAGGGACAGCCTATGGAAAATTCTGAGGGCTTATGGAATTCCCAGCCGCATTGTTTCCATTATAAAAAGCCTCTATTCTGGAAAGTGTCAATGAATTCGAATACTTAGGATCAATCATTAACAGCTCTGGCGACTGTGCAGTAGAAATTAAAAGAAGACTTGCAATTGCTTCACATAAGCTAATACAGATGAAAAACCTATGGCAAGGCACAAGCAAAGAAACAAAGTTACAACTGATCAGAGCATGTATATTCCCAGTAGCAACATACGGCTGCGAGACTTGGACACTCAATAAAACAGTTGCAAAAAAGATTACATCATTCGAAATGAAATGCTACAGAAGGATGTTGAAAATACCCTGGACAGAAAAAAAGACCAACAGAGAAGTACTGCACTCACTAAACGTACAGGAACATTGGCTCCTAAATACCATCGCAATAAGGAAGCTGAAATTTTTCGGTCATATAAAAAGACATAATAGTCTGGAAAAAACAGTGATGGAAGGCATGGTCCCTGGAAAAAGGGGAAGGGGCCGACCTAGACGACGGTGGACCCAGGACATCACAGAGAGTCTGAACTTGTCTTTGGCTGATGCAGGTCGACTTGCCCAGAATCGTGATGCGTTCAGAGCAGCTGTAATGGAGACAACGTTCTGGAAAGAATACGTCACATGATGATTCTAACTTTACGTGCAGTGTTGGATCGAGTAATGTAACTTTCGAAGTGAAAACAGGAGTACGACAGGGATGCCCCTTATCAACAACATTATTTTTGACAGTCATAGATTGGGTGATGCGCCAGACAACAGAGGACAGTCCAAGAGGAATTAGATGGTCAACGTTTTCTACACTGGAAGATTTGGAATATGCAGATGACATTGCACTACTCGCGCATTCACACCAACACATTCAAGACAAAACCGATAGACTGAATAAGTATGGCCAGCAGGTTGGCCTGAACATCAATTTGAAGAAGACAGAGGTCATGACGCTAAATGTGAGCAATCCTGAGCCAATAACAGTAAGGAACCAGAAGTTAGAACAGACAGACACATTTACTTACCTAGGAAGCATAGTAACACCTGACGGCGGAACAAGCAAGGACATTAACAACAGAATGAATAAAGCGAGAACAGCCTTTGCAGTTCTCAACAACATTTGGAAGTCTTCCCAGTACAGCACAAACACCAAATTAAGACTGTATGAGAGCTGTGTACTTTCTGTGCTTCTCTATGGTGCGGAATGTTGGAGAGTAACAGAGAAGGAAATGTCGAAACTGTCCTCCTTCCACACAATCTGCCTAAGAAAAATTCTCCGAATCTTTTGGCCAAACACCATCAGCAACCAAGAGCTACTTATTCGGAGTAACCAGGAGGACATGTACACCATCATAGCTGGCAGACGCTGGAGTTGGGTTGGCCATGTCCTCAGAAGGGACCCTGATACCATCGCAAGAACAGCTATGCTATGGACCCCCGAGGGAAAGCGAAAGAGAGGCCGACCAAAAACAACTTGGCGGAGAACTGTGGAAGCTGAGATGCAAAGAATGAACCACAGTTGGGGCACTGTACGAAGGATGGCCGCGGACCGAGCAAAGTGGAATCAATTTGTTGCTGCCCTACAAGACGCCACCAGGCGTGATGGCCGCTGACTGCTTTCACGGTTGGCGGTTATGGATCAAAGAAGAAGAAGAAACCTCAGAAATGAGGTATCTGAGGAAGGTGGTTGAAGTAACAAGAAGAGACATGGTACGCAACCAGACGATACGTCAAGGCCTTAAATCCTACCCCCTGCAGACCCAAGTAGAACAGTCCCAATTAAGATGGTTTGGCCATGTCTGCAGAATGGGAGAAGATCGGCTACCACGACAAGCATGGGAAACAAAGAGCCAGGGATCCAGACCCCGAGGACGACCCAGAGTCCGCTGGGAGGACAACATTAGACAATCTTTGAAGGACCGAGGACTAGAATGGAACCAGGCCAGGAGGAAGACAGCCGATAGGATAGTCTGGCGCTCTCTCTTCCAAACCTCTACACCTCACGGTAGAAGGGGAACGACTAAGTAAGTAAGTAAGTAAGTAAGAAGACGCGAGGTAGAAAATAGTTTAAACGTAAATTTATCGCGCGTCAGATTATAATATGATTTGTATTTGTCGCAAAATTGGTTTCAAGTCATTGCAAACGTTTTCAGGTAGATTTGTAAACCCGTCAACGATCGATTGGCCGCTTTCAAAATGGCGGCGTATCAGCGAAATGTGTATCAGACAGAGGAAATCGCCAAGGATAAATAAAAGCAGACGGGAATCAGTATGAAAAGGATTTTACATTTCAGTTCAGGGAAGGATTGTGTATAACTGCATATAAGAAGGAACGGTAGGAAGTTCTCATTTACGGAGATATATGTGTATTTCGGCTGCCCACAGTTACGCTAACAGCTGGTAAACCCACTTCTGTTCTAAATATTAAAATCAACAAATAACAGTTTGGGAAATTACAGGGATAGGAAGATAGAGATTTATCGGCTGGATAAAACTAGATAAGATGGAACACTATGGATATTAGATATGCTGAGAATGAGAAAGGCAAAATTTCAGTCGACGCGCAGATCGGCTGAAATCACTGTTCGGGAAAGATTTTTCAGGCTTAGGTTTAAGCTGTGACGTCGGTACCCTCCGATACGTCCGCGCTATACGTATTTAAAGCGTATCGGTAAAACTGGAGGGATACACAACGAAAGAGGTTTGAGACAGACTGGAGGCAGAGTTTCGCCACTACCCATGAATTGTGAGCGGATCGCCAGAAACATTTTTTTAAGTCCAGTATCTGAAGTCTGAGGGTAAGCGAAATTATGATAACTACCGTGTATAATATTTGTTATTTCAGGTTCATATAGAATTCACAAAATATGCCTGTATAATAGTCATTGACATAATGTATTGTATTTTTAATATGATCTAAACATGTGCATTGTGGATGATTGTTGCTTGTACAAAAATTAATCACCAATAGCCCCACAGCCTAATGAAGATATATTTATCATATTGCTTTATCGCTTACGAAGATAAAGGCAGTCCCATGGCAGAGATTGTCATAGGGAAATGAAGTGTTAGAAACTTCATCATGGAAGATCCCAGTTTACGAGGTTAAGGTGACTAGTCCCCTTCCTCGCTGCCTTTGCCTTCCCTAGTTCGAGCGCACAACTGAGTGCCCATTTACAGCTGGTAAAATGGAGTGTCCCACAGCCAGGTTTCAATTCCAAAACTATGTAATTGTACTACCGAAGAAAGCAACTTGATCGCTTGGTCACTCTCTTTACTTAGGTATTAATTTTGTGTAGATGCTAAGAATGGCATTAGTATTTGAATTTGTACCTGATGTGATTTGGGAAGATCAAGTTATAGAATATGAAGGGATGTATAGGAGCGGAATAAACCAGATGATGTTTATTACTGATATGTTAATATTAATTCTGTATCATTGAAATGATGTTAATTACTATGACTGTATAACTTTGACACCTGATGACTGACTAGTCTGACTTATGTGCTAGTCAGTTACACTTAATTGAAATGTTAATATTAATGCTATATCACTGAAATGATGTCCTTACTTACTATGATTGTATAACTGTGACATCTGATGACTGACTGGTCTGACATCTGTGCTAGTCAGCTACAAGTCTAGCCAGATACTAGCCAAGGCTGATATGTTGCAGGTTCCATGAAATAACTCAAACCAGACTGTCCAGTATCAGAAGCCTGTGTCGTTCATCAGAGGCAATCCCACAAAAGTGCAGGACCCCAAAGAGTGAACTTCAGCTGGTCATTGGCATCCCTACTGTTGGGCCTACCAAGTCTGATATCAGCAAAGGACAGTTCATTGTCAGCAGTATCAAGTTGAACAGATAAGTGTCACTTAGGACACTGACTACCACAATATATGAAACACATTAAATAGTCAAGTGATGACATTTATCAGAGGACTAAGAACAGTGATATATTTAAAATGAATGCAGTCTAAATAGACAATAATAGGAGTTGTGTGACTTAATTTTATATATATATATATATATTTCAATGCTCTTTTCCAACTAGTAGCAATAGAATATTAGTGTAATTATTAAACTATTTTAACTGTACCTGAGGATTTATTCACTTCTTCCATTTGTGGTTTCAGTGAATGTACATTTTACTTATCCCCTAGAATATAAGTAATCATAAGATAGTCACAGGGAGGAGACACCTTAAATCCTGGTACTACTTCTTATCAACTGGGCCAGGGTTTTCACAGTCTGACTATTTTTATGATAACAATACACCAGTGCTTATTTCTAAGACTGGGGTATTACTTGTAAGGTCAGAACTCTTTACTGGCATACTCTTACATAAATAAATAATTTTAAATAACCTCCCGCTACAGTGGGGGCTCGTCCGGGATATATCTTTGATATTCCTGAGCCAACTTTCTATTTCTGCTGTGTAGGAAATTTTTTTTTAAATTTTTTGGAAAGAGTAACATTGTAGGAAATAATTATATTTTTAGGAGTACCATTGAGTACAGATAAAGAAAGCTGTTTCATATATGGTGAAGTCAGTTTAATTAACTTTAATTTTAACTAAGTTAATTATATTGTAGTAAATTAGTTTGAGTAAGATCGCTTGCCCTACTAGACTACAGATACATCATGGCTGACTTGGTCAAATTTAGGTCTGCTAGACTGCAGGTGGGAAAAGAGCTTGGCATGGATGGTGACGCTCTGATCCGGTATGTCACGACGGAATGTGAAAAGTACACCGAGAGAGAAGCAAAGCAATTAGAAGCAGAAAGAGAAGCCAAGAAATTGGAAGCAGAAAGAGAAGCCAAGAAATTGGATGCAGAAAGAGAAGCCAAGAAATTAGAAGCTGAGAGAGAAGAAAGGAGGCTACAAGCAGAGGCTGAGAGAGAATAAAGGAGGTTACAAGCAGAGAGAGACCATGAGCTGAAAATGAGACAGCTTGATCTTGAACTTCAGGCTGGGACTATCACCCATGGTAATAGCTCACCTCATTCTGCGAATAGCTCTTTTCAGAACACAGCAAATGGGGCCATGAACTTCCACCTAGATCCATTTGTTGAAAAGGAGGACGCAATTGAGTCATACCTGGATAGGTATGAAAGGCTAGCCTCTACATATGGACTGGAAAAGGAAAAATGGAGTCTAAAGTTATCCCAGGGATTGAGAGGTATTGCATATGATGTGTTTCTGAAACTCCCCAAAGAAGATCAGGAAAATTATGAAATACTAAAGCAAGCCTTACTGATCCGGTATGAAAAGAACTCTGAGGCATATAGGAAGAAATTTAGAACTTCTAAACCTCTACCTGGAGAAACATATAACCAGTTCTCAGCTAGGCTAGAAACGTATTTGGTGAAATGGAGTAGTTTAGGTAAGTATCAGAAAACCTACGAGGATCTGAAAGAAATGGTTATGTTAGAGCAAGTGAAAGATTCCATGTCTCAAGAAATGAGGAAATTCCTTATGGAACAAGGAGCAGAGAGGCTGGAAGACATTTTGAAATGTGCAGAGAGATACCAAGCAGCTCAAGCTGAAATGGTAGGAACAAAAAGAAAGCAGGTAGAAGGATATAAGCCACCACCGCAGAATACCCAGTTTGACCAGATGGATCAACCATACAGAAACAAACAAAGATTTGATAATAAGGACAAGAACCCTCAGACTCAGGAAAATAAACCCTACAAACAGGGAGATAAGTGGTGCAAATTTTGTAAGATGAGCAACCACAACACTGATGAATGTGGGAGGAAAAAACCCCTTCATCATGCTGCATGTTTACAGGTGAGGACTTCTGCTAGGAAGGAACTGACTGTGAGTCAGAATAGCCTCCATCACCCACCTACCCAGGAGATAGTGACTGTGAATGGCAAACAAGTCACAGGAATGTATGACACAGGTTTGTCCTATGACGCAGTCGTGTGTGCATCTCTGGTGTGCCCTGAACAAATCACCACAGAAACAGTAGACATTCAAGGGCCACTAAAAGGAACATCACCCCTTACTTTACCCATAGCAAAGATTCATGTCGGTTGTCGCTATGTGGAAGGGGAGATAAATGCAGCAGTGTTAGATGATCCCTTTTACCCCCTAATGTTGGAGCGTAAATATGTTTTCTTGGGAGACCCTGTAAAACCTATGGTTATGGCAGAAACCCAGACCAGGTCTGACTCCAGGAACATAGAGAGGGACACCAAGTTAACATTTCATTCGACTGAAATGAAACGGGCTCAAGAAGCAGACAGCACGTTGAAGCCTTGTTTTGGCAAATTATCAAAAACACATAAAGCTCCAAGGAAAGGACATTTCTATATGTAACATGGACTCTTGTACAGGAAAGCTGGCAGAGGGACGAAAAGTCATGGTCAAATTGTTGTACCATCCACCTATAGGAATAAGGTTATAGGCTGGGGACACATATCAACTTTGAGTGAACACCGGGGTAATGGTGCCACAAAACAAAGAATAGCCACCCAGTTCTACTGGCCAGGTATTACGGAAGACATAAATCAGTATGTAAATTCCTGTCCAGAGTGCTCCTATGTAGATTCAGAAAGTCGACGGAAGAGTCTTCATCGAAAATCTACAAGCAAACCAGCAATCAGGGGTACTCCCGAGATTTGCACGGGAGGGGAAAGGAAACATCCCACACAGGTTCAATTGCAGTCTGAACCCCATGCGCTGGAAAAAAGGAACAAATCACGTAGCGAAAATCAAACACCTACGGATTTGCGAAGGAAAACCACATCCAACTATCAACGAAAAGAGGGCGGTAAACTTCATGGGAAACCTACCGACCCCGTTTCACCAGCAGTAAGAGCCTGGATGAAAAGCCGAACAGGAAGGAGAGAGATAGTACAGGATGAATATATTCTTGGAAAACAGAATGGGGGCGCAGATTTTCTCAGTCGCCATCCCACAGAGCTTGAGGAGGATAGAAGGAAGGAAAACTAACCTCGGAATGGTCGATTTGCAATTGTCTTGTACCCAATAGTAAGCTAGATATCATCCAGCTTAAAATATGGGGGAGCTATGTCGCAAAATTGGTTTCATGTCATTGCAAACGTTTTCAGGTAGATTTGTAAACCCGTCAACGATCGATTGACCGCTTTCAAAATTGCGGCGTATCAGCGAAATGTGTATCAGACAGAGGAAATCGCCAAGGATAAATAAAAGCAGACGGGAATCAGTATGAAAAGGATTTTACATTTCAGTTCAGGGAAGGATTGTGTATAACTGCATATAAGAAGGAACGGTAGGAAGTTCTCATTTACGGAGATATATGCGTATTTCGGCTGCCCACAGTTACGCTAACAGCTGGTAAACCCACTTCTGTTCTAAATATTAAAATCAACAAATAACAGTTTGGGAAATTACAGGGATAGGAAGATAGAGATTTATCGGCTGGATAAAACTAGATAAGATGGAACAATATTGATATTAGATATGCTGAGAATGAGAAAGGCAAAATTTCAGTCGACGCGCAGATCGGCTGAAATCACTGTTCGGGAAAGATTTTTCAGGCTTAGGTTTAAGCTGTGACGTCGGTACCCTCCGATACGTCCGCGCTATACGTATTTAAAGCGTATCGGTAAAACTGGAGGGATACACAACGAAAGAGGTTTGAGACAGACTGGAGGCAGAGTTTCGCCACTACCCATGAATTGTGAGCGGATCGCCAGAAACATTTTTTAAGTCCAGTATCTGAAGTCTGAGGGTAAGCGAAATTATGATAACTACCGTGTATAATATTTGTTATTTCAGGTTCATATAGAATTCACAAAATATGCCTGTATAATAGTCATTGATATAATGTATTGTATTTTTAATATGATCTAAACATGTGCATGTGGATGATTGTTGCTTGTACAAAAATTAATCACAAATAGCCCCACAGCCTAATGAAGATATATTTATCATATTGCTTTATCGCTTACGAAGATAAAGGCAGTCCCCATGGCAGAGATTTGTCATAGGGAAATGAAGTGTTAGAAACTTCATCATGGAAGATCCCAGTTTACGAGGTTAAGGTGACTAGTCCCCTTCCCTCGCTGCCTTTGCCTTCCCTAGTTCGAGCGCACAAACTGAGTGCCCATTTACAGCTGGTAAAATGGAGTGTTCCCACAGCCAGGTTTCAATTCCAAAACTATGTAATTGTACTACCGAAAGAAAGCAACTTGATCGCTTGGTCACTCTCTTTACTTAGGTATTAATTTTGTGTAGATGTCTAAGAATGGCATTAGTATTTGAGAAATTGTGATACCTGATGTGATT
>JAMPIV010004732.1:0-360649 GCA_024509875.1 Oreohelix idahoensis
TCTAGGTATGCTATGACATCTGTACGATATGCGAGAATTCGCCGCATCATGCGTACGAATGTAGCAGGGGCGTTCATAAGACCAAAAGGCATGAAATTCCATTGGAATAAACCCCTAGGTGTAGAAAGTTTATTGAGTAGCTCTTCTAATGAAGGCATAGGTTCAGCATCGAACTTCGTAACTTGGTTCAATTTGCGATAATCTACGCAAATGCGAATGTTATTATCCTTCTTTCGAACAATAACCATAGACGAAGAGTATGCTGAAGTGGATGGTTCAATGATTTCCAAACGTATCATTTCATCCAACTCTTTTTCGACTTGAGACTGGAAATGAATAGGTATTGGATATGGTCTGACTCTGATAGGATTGTGATCAGTTAGCACAATGTCATGTTCTATGACATGTGTGTGTCCCGGGATGTCTGTAAGAACATCCTGAAATGTTTGCAACATCGAAGAAACTTGTCGATGTTCCTCAGCGGAAAGATTTGGAGAAACGGTCACGTTTTTCCAAGATTCCGTAGAATAAAGTGGGACCATAGAAAGAGGAAGATTGACATCAGAAAAAGTAGTTTCCTCATCCTGTATAACTGACAGAGATGAGTACTGACCATGAGTTGCTTGTGAATTGTCCGTAGCCTGGAAAATAGGCTGCAAATAGTCAGGTCTTTCATAAAATTCTGTGAGCATATTTATGTGGAAAGTTTTATGCTTTCCATCAATATCGACAACATAGTCGACATCAGAAATTGGAGACTATTGCATATGGACCTTTCCATGCAATTAGAAGTCTGTTCTCCCTTGAAGGAAGTAGAACGAGAGCTTTGTCACCTGGACAAAGTTGTCGTAGACATCTATTCTTATTTGCAAACTGCCTTGCCTTTTCTTTAGCAAATTCTGAAGACGAAGTTGCTAGTTTGCATGCCTCGATGATCTTTTGCCTAAGAGCAATGACGTACTCATAAGAAGATTGAGTCTCATCGCTAATATTATCGGCAGTGATTAGATCGTGAAGTAAAGACATAGGGCCGCGCGGTTGCGCGCCAAAGACAAGTTCAAAAGGGGAAAACCCCGTATGTTCATTGGGGACCTCTCTATACGCAAAGAGAGCCGCGGGTAAGACCCTGTCCCAATCCTGAGGATGATCCTCAGTTATTTTACCAAGTAAAGTTTTCAGAGTCCTATTTAAACGTTCGACCAACCCATTAGACATTGGGTGATAGATACTGCTGAGAGACCTTTTAATGTGTAGCATAGACATTACCTGTGACATAGTGTCTGATATAAGTTGAGTGCCATGGTCTGACAATATTTCTCCGGGAAAACCCAAGCGAGAAAATATCAGCCAAAGAGCGTCTGCGATATCAGCAGTTGAGATGCTCTTGAGAGGTATTGCCTCTGGCCAACGTGTGCACATATCGACACATGTAAGGATAAATTGATGTCCTCTAGCCGACTTAATTCTAAAAGGACCGATAATATCTATTGCCATTTTTGAAAAGGGCGAATAGGAATGTCAGCAGCCTGGATAGGCGCAGCATGTCGTGGTCCTTTAGATTTGACCTCCTGACATACTTTGCAAGAGCGACAGTACATTCGTATGTCCTTGCTCACAAATGGCCAAAAGAAAGCCGCAAGAACCCTCGACTTTGTACGGGAAAAACCCATATGTCCAGCACATTGCGAGTCATGAGCATGTTGCAATATTTGCAATCTCATGCTCTTAGGCACAAGAATTTGTGAATGAGTGGACGTAGTCGAGTCTTGTACCATACGTACAAGTACGCCGTTCTTCATAGAAATCCAAGATTTCCTATTAGTGTTCTGATTAGGATCACCTTTTTTTGCTAGAATGAAGAATTTTTGTAAAGAAGGATCTTCTTCTTGCAATTTGATAAATGAGTCACGTGTAATAGTCAAGTGACTATCTTGGTCATTTACTTCATCATTATTAGTTAATGAAGTTTGAGGTGGATCCAGAGCATGTGCTCTTGTGACCACCGCATTGGTAGCTTCAATGTTTTGCTCTTCCCAAACAGCAATCTGCTGTGGGGTACATTCCCTAACTCCGTGAATACGACCAATAATAAGGTCCGCAATAGGGTTTGGAAGTAGACACGCGTGGACCTCTCCCGTGAAGAAAGGAGTAGCAATGTGTATTATAGCAGTAGGATACTTTTCTAACGTGCCACCAAATGTGACACATTTGATGACTTTTCCTGTAGCACAGGATGGATCTACAAGAGATTGCCTAACGCCGACAGTAGTACATCCAGAATCAAACAACACTGAGACTGGATTACTATTTACTAGCCCCTTATGTAATATAAGAGAACCTCTCCCATCATGAGCAACATTAGCAGGAAGAGCGGGCAAAGGATGACCACAGCTTAAAGTACTAACGGTTTTCGGATCAAATAAAGTACTGCATTGGATACATTTATTTGCCCTACCAAAATCAAAAGATGAGCATCCGATAGCATTATGGTCTTTATCATTATTAACCTGTTTATCTGCTCCCTGAGATTCTTGTTGAACAGAGTTTGTCTGTTGATATCTTTTTCTCTTATGTTGCGATCTACCGCGACCATTATTGCCTCTGCAATTATCATTAAAGTCCCTACTGTAATTTTTATCCTGGTTTGAGTTCCAGTTTCCATAACTGTCATTACTATCTCTATGCTGTTGAGAACCTCTATTATCTTGGTATTGAGGTCTCTGCATAAAATATTTTCCTCTATACCGATTACCTTTGTGAAAATTTCTAAAGTTAACCGGAGTAGAATAACGTGTAGTATTAGGTTGTCTCCAGTTCTGGGAAGAAGAATCACCCTGGAATTGATCACTATGGTTCTGGGCATAATTACGATTACTCTTTTTATTGAAATTTTTTCTGGCTACCCTGAAATTTACGCATAAAATTTGGGCCATAAGGTGCTGCCGAAGCAACTGGCAGACCTTCTTTCACCTTAGAGTTACTAATGGTTATGTGCGGATGCGCAGTAACATACTGGCTACAGTATTCTTCCATTTCTTTTATGTTTTTAGGCTTACGCTCATGAAGAAAAGATAGAAAAGCTTCATTAACAGAAGACATAACCTTATCTCTAAGTAGTAAATCCATAAGAGCTTCAAATGTATTTTCTGTCTTAGACAACTCAACCCATCGTAAAAAAAAGTAAGACGGATGCCTGAGATGAATTCAGAGAATTCAACTCCAGTTTCTGGTAACATGGTTTTAAATTTAAGACGATATCCGTCCTCGTTAAGTTGGTACTTCTTTTAACAATGCCGCCCTGACAACCTCATAGTTGTTTTTGTCAGGCACATCTACCATACTCAACAAAGTCAAAGCATCACCTCTAAGTATCTTGGACAGATGATACACATATAATGTTTTATCTATATTATGCACATTACATGCACTTTCAAATCTATCTAGATAAAATGTTATATCATCGATTGAGGGATTAAATGCTGGTAGATTAAGCTTGAAATCCTTAGCATTAGTCTTATTTGACACCTTATTTGCATCATTAGCATTACCAGTGTTCAATAACTTTAACTTCTCTAACTCTAAAGCTAAGATTTTTTCATCATGTTCCATTTTTGCTTTTCTCTCATCAGCCTCTCTTTGTAACCTTCTTTCTTCAGCCTCAGCCTGTAACTTTCTTTCTTCAGCCTCAGCCTGTAACTTTCTTTCTTCAGCCTGGGCCTGTCACTCTTTTCCTTCAGACTCTCTTTCAAGTCTCTTATTTTCAGCTTCTTTTTCAAGTCTCTTATTTTCAGCTTCTTTTTCAAGTCTCTTATTTTCAGCTTCAGCCTGAAGCCTCTTCTCCTGAGATTCTGCTTCTCTTTTTTGTTTTTCCATTTGAAATCTTTTTTCCTCCTCCTGCATCTGCAGTTTCTTTTGTTCTATTTCAGCCTCTATTCTCTTTTGTTCAGTTTGTTCTTTCATTTTCTTTTCTTCCGACTTCAATGCCTTGGCATATTGAACAGTCGCAAATTCTTCTAATTTATCACCTGTCTTCCCAAGGGCTTTACCCTGCTCAATAAAGTACTCAAATGTAGACATGATGTCCAAAATGTGAGTACAGAACCTGAAATAATTAATTATCTTATTTCAATGTTAAATAGCAACAAGACTTAATAAAGTGCTTGTATAATCTCTATGTTGAACCCAATCTCTGTGGGAAACAGGAGTTGACACCAACTTGTATTATCAAATGTATAATAATATCACAAGTCACCTCTTAATTAACAGTGCACTACCCAAATCAGTGCATAATCATCAGTTATTTATCATAACTGCACTACAATAGTGCATAAGCAAAAAACACCAGTTTGTTATGATAAGTGCACTATAGACCAATAGTGCATGAGCATATATCAACAATAGTGAAAGCTAACTATGCAAGAACTATGTAAACAATAACAAGACAATGTAAACAATAACAAAGGTCATCAACAATGTAAACAATAACAAAGATCAAAGTCAATGTAAACAACAACAAAGATCAGAGTCAATGTAAACAATAACAAAGATCAGAGTCAATGTAAACAATAACAAAGATCAGAGTCAATGTAAACAATCACCAAAGATCAAACAATACGAAAACATTCGCATAAGTCAAATACACAAACAGCAAAACTAAAAGGAAATATGCGAAGATATGACTAACAAATGACGCTACAGTGTATACACAAAAATATACGTAAAGAACTGAATAATAGCAAAGGGGAGACCTACAAATACAAACAATCGAAATCGAAACTAAAAACACAAAGAACGAGAGAAAAGAAAAAAAGAACAACAAATATATATATACAAGAAACACAAATAAAGCACAACTCGTCACAACTAAACAGATATAGCAACGATTGTCGCTAGCAAATTTCACTGTAGGAAATTCGCACAGTCCCTAACGAAAACGCTAACAGTAGAAACCTCTGTGACGTGGTATCTTCTACTGTAAGACTCCGCCCAACCGAGAGAAAACCCGCTGAAAATATAAACATATAAATATACAAATAACAAATAACATATAACATATAAACATGTATCATGAAAACAATAGGAGAAAGTGTGAAAGTACAGAAGGCTCAGTTAGAACATAAGGGCACAGTTCACAAACAAAACAGGCCACTTAACTTCTATAAATCCAGCGTCAGCACGGTGCAGAACAGGATGTAATCAGCATTCTGAGGATAATGATCCAACGTTGATTAACTTCTGCTCCCATAAACAGCCATGACGAAGGAAATGAGCTTCTAATACTGCAACAGTTGTTACGGCACTTGACCTTCTGAATCTTCTAAATTGATTTAACCGGCACTTGACCTTCTGAACCCGCAACAGTACCCCTGAGACCGGAACAGTTGTTACGGCACTTGTCCTTCTTTTCACCAGATCAGGAAATCCATTCGCTCGGTACTTGTCCTTCTAATTTTACATAAACTTCAATATATTGCCGAGCAGCGCCGGGTAGTTTCAAAATCAGCAACTGTCAGAAAATCCGGATACTTTCAATAAAATTTCTTGTAAGGTGGTAGTTGATGCTGTAGTTGTATCTAGTATGATGATGATGTCTGGGTTTGCTGACCCCCTTGATAGCTGGAATCAGAGTGAACCAACCTATGGCCACCAAAAATGATATGGTGCGCCAAAATATCAGATGATAGAACCAGCTCTGGCCACCAAAAAAATGATAAGGGTGGATTTGTGCTGAAGTGGTAACTTGCCACCCTTATCGACACCTGGTGTTAAAGTGTAAGATGTAGGTGTCTTCTCTGATTTAGGATGTTGCTGTGTATGTGGTAGTGGAACAGTTCAATGGGTTATCCCACAGGCAACATGACGTGTAGAGTCATAGAAAGGGTAACTTCGTTGTATAAGTTTCTTTCATTTATTGCACGCCACAAAACAGTCATGATACTTATGACATCAACATGGTTAACGAGTTCAGCAAGATGATATGGCACATTGAAAACAATTTCTGTAGTCAGCAATGATAGCTGTTGTATATATGCGTCATAAGACATCACAGTTCAATAGATTCAGAAATTCATCAATCATCGAGTGCTAGTTCGTGAAGCTGTATAAATAATAATAATTTCTATAACTTCTGCAACAGTGTCAGCTACAGATCTTCAATGTTCATAAACAATAATAAATGCTCCCATTCTGATGCTAGCAGATCAGTTGTATACAATAAGTCCGTTCACTGTCTGCACGTGAATAGCATACATGGGCTACAGGTCAGCTCGACCTTTATAATGTTCCTAAGTCTAACCATCTGACTTGGACGTGATCTCTGATATAACGAATCCTGGAACACAGACAACAGTCTTGTTGGTCTAGAGCGACCCATATATATTTAACTAGTTCAGGTATACAGATACCGGTGACTTAATCCTAGTCAAAGTACCTCTCCATTTTGCATCACACAGGCGAGCAAATAGGCGACAAAAATGACGAACCTCTAGACGATAGCATAAAGTTCGATACAAGAGGAATTACCTTATTTCGGAAAATCAACCATGAACATATGCCTCCAGGCAGGCTGCATAATACTGGGAAATAGTCTAGTTAGCTAACTAACTCACTAAGACACTGTATTTCCCTCAGAGAATCACAAGACGCAGTTGCGTCTGCTCGCTTCTTAAACCATTTCTAAACTGCCCCAACTGGGCGGAACACACAGAACGAACTCCCGGTTTGACATGCGCAGAACGACAATCTCTGAGTTGCCGTTCACAATAAGTCGCGCCTTTTATGGTCATGAAAAGAAGCGTTAAGAAAGGTTTCAGACATCTACCATAGTTGACTGATACTACCAAATAAGGAGATGTGGTCACGCTTCGTTCAAGAAATTATAGACCGAACGTGTCTCTATACAAGAGAAGGCAACTCCTAACAAATTGTAGTTTCGATAACTCGGATTATGTCCCTTTGACCATAGAAAACATAATACACACTTCAGTCAAAAAAATGATCATACATAAGAAAAAACGTTTATACAAACGAAAAATAATAATATGATTATATGTCAAAGAAAACAGATTTATTACAACAAAATTAATGCCACTGGTATCTCACCTTCCTAGTAATGTTTTTGTAACATCTCTATGGTAAAAATATTTTTTTTAAGTATCTTTTCCCCACCATTATTCAGTTATTCAGCAAAATGCGTATACAATTTCAGGTACGTAATTGCAGCCTTATAAAAAAAATATATAAAATAACTAAAAACATCAACAGAAAACGGGGTGCAAACAATATTACGTTAGTAATAAATAAGCAAGGAAGTGTCATCACTACAGCAAGGGGAAGGAAACAAGATGGGCAGAGCACTTCAGAGAAACACTGAATAAGGAACCACCAAAGATGCAGCTGAATGTTCCTGAGGCTGAAAATGATCTAGACGTAAATACAGAGAGTCCACCAAGGGAAAAAATAATCACAGCTGTCAATGGGTTAAGGAATGGAAAAGCTCCTGGTCACGACATTTAAATGCTGAGTTTTTTTAAGAAAGACCATGAACTAGCAGCAGAACTATTAGAACCACCATTCGCATAAGTATGGAAAACAGTGACAACACCAACGGAGTGGAATAATTGTCAGTTTGCCCAAGAAGGGCGTCTTTGCAGACCACAACAACGGGAGAGGAATTACTCTCCTCTTAGTTCCCAGTAAAACACTAGGCAGGATAATTCTCCAGCCAATTTCAAAAGCAGTAGACCATAAACTGAGGAAAGAACAAGCAGGGTTCAAAAAGAAAATTGCACATTTCATATATTCACCCACATGAACATTATAGAGCAGCGCTGGAGCCGCGCTGGGGTGTAATGGTTTACAACGTTGCGCTGGCGACCAATTTTTTTTTCAAGGTTGAAGCCCGGACGTCAGCATTTGAAAGGAGATACAGAGATTAGGAATAGTGATACGGTGTTTCCATGATGTACTTTACCATGTAACTCGTGACAGTGATTGTTTGCGATGAACCATGCTTGTGACAGTGTATTTTGGTGATGTCAACATTCGTTATTGTATCGTATTAAACTGTGATAAACGTTACTCGCAGTTCCAATATTTCATGACTATGATATGTGCCTTTGGTGTGTGTGAGTATCACTAACTTACTCCAGAACTACACGCATTCGCACGCATTGATATCTATTCACCCACATACCTTTGGTCGGCCACCTGTGTAAGCTCGACGTAGCTGATCGCATATATCAGCGCACATATAACAGTACATTTACCTTCATATTGAACATTATCAATTATTAAATTTGTTATCTGTAAAAATACAAATGTATAGTTGATTTAGTCATTTTAAGTGAACTGCACACGTATGACTCAATCATTTTAAATATTTATAACAGAGCTATTTAAGTAATATTTTGCTGAGTTAAATCAGTTGGAGGCTCATCAGAACCAACTAAAATCCTAACTCATAGAAGGTCAGGAAAGATAAAAGTTGACAAGGCCTGGATCCTATCAGCCGTTAGTACTTGATTTCTTTAAATTCCTATGAAGCTCTCTAGAATTGAAGCACTATTTGTCAATTGACATCTGTGCCTAGAGTAATCTTGAACGAAAGGTGGACACATGTGAAGACCCTCAGTAGAAACTCTGAATTGTTGCCACTGATGGACCATCAATGCAGAGCAAGGGGAGTAAATCACGTGACACACAGCTGTGGATATTATGATAAATAACAAAATACTCGTGGGAGGGTTCCAAAGGTTGTTACAGCCGGGAGTTGTAGTGAGGATAAGCTCTCACTGCAGATAAATGCTTCTATGGCACGCGCCTCAAGCAGCCTCTGACAACCAAGTCCAGCTCCCGGCCTTCAGGTGTGGCTCAATTTGAGCCCGGCGGAACTGTTTTCACTGACGGGAGAAGGGGCAAAGGCGAGCGACTGACGCTTAAAACCAGCAGCTTCGGGCAGATAGGGCTCGTTATCCTTGGTTGGTAGCTTATCTAAGAGAAGGAACTCTGAATTCAAACCACCGCTGCCTTGCGGGAATATCCATTTATGGAATTGGCTTCGGGAGTAAACCCTGAGGATAAATCCGGAGTCGGAGTCCCTAAGGCAGTCTAATGTCGATTCGACATTATTCTGGCAACTCCTGCGACGTGGCTGGTACCAAACTGTATCGGCTACTGCCATTCCTTTGGATCTACCAGCTGTGTGGAGAGGGGGAACATGCTGCATGGGCAACAGCTTGATCTCCATATAACTGTGCCCAAGCTCGCGCCCTGGAGAGGACACTCCAGCTTCACCCTATAGGTGTCGGCAAAACACGGGAAGTAGCAGTTACTGGTTATAAGCATTTTGCCCAATTGGCGTAGGGCATGGCGCCAGGGGCTACTTCCGACAGTGGGAGAGGTTCTATGATCTCACTAGACAGCTACCGCCCGCTTCAAGCTGGGCAGCCCCCAGTCAATAAGGTGTTGTCCCGCCACTGTCTGCTTTCCCCATTGGGTGCATGGGGATTAGGGTCAAACCCGAACTGTGGACAGAAAATTTTGCACCAAGCAATTATCGACAAAATAAAAATAAGCAAACTCTCAGATTGGGATGCTGGAACGTCCGGACTATGTTGACTGGATTATCCGAAAACCTACAGGACGTAAACGATGTAAGGAAGACAGCCATAATTAATGATGAGCTTAAACGACTTTAGGTGGATATAGTTGCACTTCAGGAAACGCGCCTGGCGGACTCTGGAACGGTGAGCGAGAAGGACTACACATTTTATTGGCAAGGGAAAGATCTTAATAAAACTAGAGAACACGGAGTAGGTTTTGCGGTAAAAAAATCGCTAACTAAAATGGTTGAACCAGGCGAGAATGGATCAGAACGCCTGTTAACGCTCCGCCTGCAAACTAGCACAGGTCCCATCACCCTTGTCAGTGTGTATGCTCCTACTCTGTACTCTGCCTCAGAAGCTAAAGATGAGTTCTACGAAAATCTAGCAGCATTCATCAAAAGCATACCTAGGCAAGAACAGCTTGTTCTCCTTGGTGACTTTAACGCTAGAGTGGGTGCCGATAATGTTTCATGGCCTTCATGTCTGGGCAGGTTTGGTATTGGCAAGATGAATGAAAATGGACAACGGCTCTTTTAGCTTTGTGTCCACCATGACCTCTGCGTGACCAACACCTATTTTCAGACAAAACCCCAGCATAAGGTGTCATGGAGACACCCACGATCCAAGCACTGGCACCAACTGGACCTGATTCTCGTCAGAAGGCCACTTCTCAGGTCTGTGCTCTCCACGCGCTCATACCATAGTGCAGACTGTGATACAGATCACTCCTTGGTTTGCTGCAAAATCAGAGCACAACCAAGAAAACTCTATCGTGTCAGACATGAAGGGAAACCACGCATTCATACCAGCAAGATGTCAGACCCTGTCATGATCGCTCAATTTACTGCGACCTTCAAGAAAGTGCTCAACAGCCCTCAGCATGGTGATACTATTACAGAGAACTGGGAGCATCTACGGAACACCATTCAAAGTACTGCACTTGCCACTTTTGGTAAGAAAACGGCAAAGTCAAATGACTGGTTTGATGCTTCATCAGATGTGATGGCACCTGTCATTGAAGCTAAGCGCAGTGCTATGAATGAATACAAACGTTCACCGAGTGCTAGAACCCTACAGATCCTAAAGGCTACGAGAAGCAAAGTTCAACAAACTACTCGACGCTGTGCAAATGACTATTGGCTCCAGCTCAGTGAGAGCATCCAGATCGCAACGCAAACAGGCAACATTAAACAAATGTATGACGGTATAAAGAAAGCACTTGGCCCCCCAAAAAGTAAGCCGGCACCGCTAAACACCATCAGTGGAAAGACGCTAACTGATAAGGGTAAGCAGATGAAGAGGTGGGTGGAGCACTACTCTGAGCTTTACGCTAGAGACAATACCGTTACGCCTGCAGCCCTTGATGCTGTCAATAGTCTGCCAACTATGGAGGAGCTGGATGCCGAACCAACATTAGAGGAACTCAGCAAGGCCATTGATAGCTTGGCATCTGGCAAAGCACCAGGCAGTGATGGAATTCATACTGATTTAATCAAATGCTGTAAGAGCACGCTATTACATCCCCTGCATAGGATGCTGTGCCAGTGCTGGGAAGAGACAACTATTCCTCAAGACATGCGAGATGCCAAGATTGTAACAGTGTACAAAAATAAAGGAGACAGAAGTGATTGCAATAACTACAGAGGCATCTCTCTTCTTAGTATTGTTGGTAAGGTTTTTGCCAAAGTCATCTTAATGCGACTACACAAGTTAGCTGAGCGCATATATCCAGAGTCACAGTGTGGATTCCGAGCTGGCAGATCAACAACAGACATGATCTTCTCTCTCCGCCAGCTTCAGGAAAAATCAAGAGAGCAGAAAAGACCATTATATATCGCCTTTATAGACCTCACAAAAGCATGCGACCTGGTTAGTAGGGATGGACTCTTTAAAATCCTCCTGAAAATAGGCTGCCCTTCTAAAATGCTGGAAATGATAAAGTCATTCCATGACGACATGAAGGGAACAGTCCAATATGCTGGAAGCACGTCACAGCCCTTTGATATACGAAGTGGCGTTAAACAAGGCTGTGCTCTGGCTCCGATCCTATTCGGGATCTTCTTTGCCTTACTCTTGAAACATGCATTCAGAGATGCAACTGAAGGAATATTCCGTCACACTAGGTCAGATGGCCGTCTGTTTAATCTTTTCAGGCTGAAGGCAAAAACAAAAATCAGAAGGGTCACTATAAGAGACTTGTTGTTCGCTGATGATGCTGCAGTCGTCACTCAAAGCCAACAGGAGCTTCAGAGCTTGATGAATCGCTTCACTAAAGCATGCAATGACTTTGTCCTCAGATCATTATTATTTTTCGTTTGTATATAAACATTTTTTGATATGTATGATCATTTTTTGACTGAAGTGTGTATTATGTTTTCTATGGTCAAAGGGACATAATCCGAGTTATCGAGACTACAATTTGTTAGGAGTTGCCTTCTCTTGTATAGAGACACGTTCGGTCTATAATTTCTTGAACGAAGCGTGACCACATCTCCTTATTTGGTAGTATCAGTCAACTATGGTAGATGTCTGAAACCTTTCTTAACGCTTCTTTTCATGACCATAAAAGGCGCGACTGTGTAAGACTTTTATCTCGAATGTTCTTCGAATCGTCTTATTGTGAACGGCAACTCAGAGATTGTCGTTCTGCGCATGTCAAACCGGGAGTTCGTTCTGTGTGTTCCGCCCAGTTGGGGCAGTTTAGAAATGGTTTAAGAAGCGAGCAGACGCAACTGCGTCTTGTGATTCTCTGAGGGAAATACAGTGTCTTAGTGAGTTAGTTAGCTAACTAGACTATTTCCCAGTATTATGCAGCCTGCCTGGAGGCATATGTTCATGGTTGATTTTCCGAAATAAGGTAATTCCTCTTGTATCGAACTTTATGCTATCATCTAGAGGTTCGTCATTTTGTCGCCTATTTGCTCGCCTGTGTGATGCAAAATGGAGAGGTACTTTGACTAGGATTAAGTCACCAGTATCTGTATACCTGAACTAGTTAAATATATATGGGTCGCTCTAGACCAACAAGACTGTTGTCTGTGTTCCAGGATTCGTTATATCAGAGATCACGTCCAAGTCAGATGGTTAGACTTAGGAACATTATAAAGGTCGAGCTGACCTGTAGCCCATGTATGCTATTCACGTGCAGACAGTGAACGGACTTATTGTATACAACTGATCTGCTAGCATCAGAATGGGAGCATTTATTATTGTTTATGAACATTGAAGATCTGTAGCTGACACTGTTGCAGAAGTTATAGAAATTATTATTATTATTTATACAGCTTCACGAACTAGCACTCGATGATTGATGAATTTCTGAATCTATTGAACTGTGATGTCTTATGACGCATATATACAACAGCTATCATTGCTGACTACAGAAATTGTTTTCAATGTGCCATATCATCTTGCTGAACTCGTTAACCATGTTGATGTCATAAGTATCATGACTGTTTTGTGGCGTGCAATAAATGAAAGAAACTTATACAACGAAGTTACCCTTTCTATGACTCTACACGTCATGTTGCCTGTGTGATAACCCTGTGAACTGTTCCACTACCACATACACAGCAACATCCTAAATCAGAGAAGACACCTACATCTTACACTTTAACACCAGGTGTCGATAAGGGTGGCAAGTTACCACTTCAGCACAAATCCACCCTTATCATTTTTTTTTCATCTGTGGCGCACCATAGCCAGAGCTGGTTCTATCATCTGATATTTTGGCGCACCATATCATTTTTGGTGGCCATAGGTTGGTTCACTCTGATTCCAGCTATCAAGGGGGTCAGCAAACCCAGACATCATCATCATACTAGATACAACTACAGCATCAACTACCACCTTACAAGAAATTTTATTGAAAGTATCCGGATTTTCTGACAGTTGCTGATTTTGAAACTACCCGGCGCTGCTCGGCAATATTGAAGTTTATGTAAAATTAGAAGGACAAGTACCGAGCGAATGGATTTCCTGATCTGGTGAAAAGAAGGACAAGTGCCGTAACAACTGTTCCGGTCTCAGGGGTACTGCTGCGGGTTCAGAAGGTCAAGTGCCGGTTAAATCAATTTAGAAGATTCAGAAGGTCAAGTGCCGTAACAACTGTTGCAGTATTAGAAGCTCTTTTCCTTCGTCATGGCTGTTTATGGGAGCAGAAGTTAATCAACGTTGGATCATTATCCTCAGAATGCTGATTACATCCTGTTCTGCACCGTGCTGACGCTGGATTTATAGAAGTTAAGTGGCCTGTTTTGTTTGTGAACTGTGCCCTTATGTTCTAACTGAGCCTTCTGTACTTTCACACTTTCTCCTATTGTTTTCATGATACATGTTTATATGTTATATGTTATTTGTTATTTGTATATTTATATGTTTATATTTCAGCGGGTTTTCTCGGTTGGGCGGAGTCTTACAGTAGAAGATACCACGTCACAGAGGTTCTACTGTTAGCGTTTTCGTTAGGGACTGTGCGAATTTCCTACAGTGAAATTTGCTAGCGACAATCGTTGCTATATCTGTTTAGTTGTGACGAGTTGTGCTTTATTTTTGTTTCTTGTATATATATATTTTTTTTCTTTTTTCTTCTCTCTCTTTCTTTGTGTTTTTAGTTTCGATTTCGATTGTTTGTATTTGTAGGTCTCCCCTTTGCTATTATTCAGTTCTTTACGTATATTTTTGTGTATACACTGTAGCGTCATTTGTTAGTCATATCTTCGCATATTTCTTTTTAGTTTTGCTGTTTGTGTATTTGACTTATGCGAATGTTTTCGTATTGTTTGATCTTTGTTGATTGTTTACATTGACTCTGATCTTTGTTATTGTTTACATTGACTCTGATCTTTGTTATTGTTTACATTGACTCGGATCTTTGTTGTTGTTTACATTGACTTTGATCTTTGTTATTGTTTACATTGTTGGTGACCTTTGCTATTGTTTACATTGTCTTGTTATTGTTTACATAGTTCTTGCATAGTTAGCTTTCACTATTGTTGATATATGCTCATGCACTATTGGTCTATAGTGCACTTATCATAACAAACTGGTGTTTTTGCTTATGCACTATTGTAGTGCAGTTATGATAAATAACTGATGATTATGCACTGATTTGGGTAGTGCACTGTTAATTAAGAGGTGACTTGTGATATTATTATACATTTGATAATACAAGTTGGTGTCAACTCCTGTTTCCCACAGAGATTGGGTTCAACATAGAGATTATACAAGCACTTTATTAAGTCTTGTTGCTATTTAACATTGAAATAAGATAATTAATTATTTCAGGTTCTGTACTCACATTTTGGACATCATGTCTACATTTGAGTACTTTATTGAGCAGGGTAAAGCCCTTGGGAAGACAGGTGATAAATTAGAAGAATTTGCGACTGTTCAATATGCCAAGGCATTGAAGTCGGAAGAAAAGAAAATGAAAGAACAAACTGAACAAAAGAGAATAGAGGCTGAAATAGAACAAAAGAAACTGCAGATGCAGGTGGAGGAAAAAAGATTTCAAATGGAAATGGAAAAACAAAAAAGAGAAGCAGAATCTCAGGAGAAGAGGCTTCAGGCTGAAGCTGAAAATAAGAGACTTGAAAAAAGAAGCTGAAGAAAAAAAGTTACAGGCCCAGGCTGAAGCTGAAAATAAGAGACTTGAAAAAAGAAGCTGAAAATAAGAGACTTGAAATAGAGGCTGAAGGAAAAAAGTTACAGGCCCAGGCTGAAGAAAGAAAGTTACAGGCTGAGGCTGAAGAAAGAAGGTTACAAAGAGAGGCTGATGAGAGAAAAGCAAAAATGGAACATGATGAAAAAGTCTTAGCTTTAGAGTTAGAGAAGTTAAAGTTATTGAACACTGGTAATGCTAATGAGGCAAATAAGGTGTCAAATAAGACTAATGCTAAGGATTTCAAGCTTAATCTACCAGCATTTAATCCCTCAATCGATGATATAAACATTTTATCTAGATAGATTTGAAAGTGCATGTAATGTGCATAATATAGATAAAACATTATATGTGTATCATCTGTCCAAGATACTTAGAGGTGATGCTTTGACTTTGTTGAGTATGGTAGATGTGCCTGACAAAAACAACTATGAGGTTGTCAGGGCGGCATTGTTAAAGAAGTACCAACTTAACGAGGACGGATATCGTCTTAAATTTAAAACCATGTTACCAGAAACTGGAGTTGAATTCTCTGAATTCATCTCAGGCATCCGTCTTACTTTTTTACGATGGGTTGAGTTGTCTAAGACAGAAAATACATTTGAAGCTCTTATGGATTTACTACTTAGAGATAAGGTTATGTCTTCTGTTAATGAAGCTTTTCTATCTTTTCTTCATGAGCGTAAGCCTAAAAACATAAAAGAAATGGAAGAATACTGTAGCCAGTATGTTACTGCGCATCCGCACATAACCATTAGTAACTCTAAGGTGAAAGAAGGTCTGCCAGTTGCTTCGGCAGCACCTTATGGCCCAAATTTTATGCGTAAATTTCAGGGTAGCCAGAAAAATTTCAATAAAAAGAGTAATCGTAATTATGCCCAGAACCATAGTGATCAATTCCAGGGTGATTCTTCTTCCCAGAACTGGAGACAACCTAATACTACACGTTATTCTACTCCGGTTAACTTTAGAAATTTTCACAAAGGTAATCGGTACAGAGGAAAATATTTTATGCAGAGACCTCAATACCAAGATAATAGAGGTTCTCAACAACATAGAGATAGTAATGACAGTTATGGAAACTGGAACTCAAACCAGGATAAAAAATTACAGTAGGGACTTTAATGATAATTGCAGAGGCAATAATGGTCGCGGTAGATCGCAACATAAGAGAAAAAGATATCAACAGACAAACTCTGTTCAACAAGAATCTCAGGGAGCAGATAAACAGGTTAATAATGATAAAGACCATAATGCTATCGGATGCTCATCTTTTGATTTTGGTAGGGCAAATAAATGTATCCAATGCAGTACTTTATTTGATCCGAAAACCGTTAGTACTTTAAGCTGTGGTCATCCTTTGCCCGCTCTTCCTGCTAATGTTGCTCATGATGGGAGAGGTTCTCTTATATTACATAAGGGGCTAGTAAATAGTAATCCAGTCTCAGTGTTGTTTGATTCTGGATGTACTACTGTCGGCGTTAGGCAATCTCTTGTAGATCCATCCTGTGCTACAGGAAAAGTCATCAAATGTGTCACATTTGGTGGCACGTTAGAAAAGTATCCTACTGCTATAATACACATTGCTACTCCTTTCTTCACGGGAGAGGTCCACGCGTGTCTACTTCCAAACCCTATTGCGGACCTTATTATTGGTCGTATTCACGGAGTTAGGGAATGTACCCCACAGCAGATTGCTGTTTGGGAAGAGCAAAACATTGAAGCTACCAATGCGGTGGTCACAAGAGCACATGCTCTGGATCCACCTCAAACTTCATTAACTAATAATGATGAAGTAAATGACCAAGATAGTCACTTGACTATTACACGTGACTCATTTATCAAATTGCAAGAAGAAGATCCTTCTTTACAAAAATTCTTCATTCTAGCAAAAAAAGGTGATCCTAATCAGAACACTAATAGGAAATCTTGGATTTCTATGAAGAACGGCGTACTTGTACGTATGGTACAAGACTCGACTACGTCCACTCATTCACAAATTCTTGTGCCTAAGAGCATGAGATTGCAAATATTGCAACATGCTCATGACTCGCAATGTGCTGGACATATGGGTTTTTCCCGTACAAAGTCGAGGGTTCTTGCGGCTTTCTTTTGGCCATTTGTGAGCAAGGACATACGAATGTACTGTCGCTCTTGCAAAGTATGTCAGGAGGTCAAATCTAAAGGACCACGACATGCTGCGCCTATCCAGGCTGCTGACATTCCTATTCGCCCTTTTCAAAAAATGGCAATAGATATTATCGGTCCTTTTAGAATTAAGTCGGCTAGAGGACATCAATTTATCCTTACATGTGTCGATATGTGCACACGTTGGCCAGAGGCAATACCTCTCAAGAGCATCTCAACTGCTGATATCGCAGACGCTCTTTGGCTGATATTTTCTCGCTTGGGTTTTCCCGGAGAAATATTGTCAGACCATGGCACTCAACTTATATCAGACACTATGTCACAGGTAATGTCTATGCTACACATTAAAAGGTCTCTCAGCAGTATCTATCACCCAATGTCTAATGGGTTGGTCGAACGTTTAAATAGGACTCTGAAAACTTTACTTGGTAAAATAACTGAGGATCATCCTCAGGATTGGGACAGGGTCTTACCCGCGGCTCTCTTTGCGTATAGAGAGGTCCCCAATGAACATACGGGGTTTTCCCCTTTTGAACTTGTCTTTGGCGCGCAACCGCGCGGCCCTATGTCTTTACTTCACGATCTAATCACTGCCGATAATATTAGCGATGAGACTCAATCTTCTTATGAGTACGTCATTGCTCTTAGGCAAAAGATCATCGAGGCATGCAAACTAGCAACTTCGTCTTCAGAATTTGCTAAAGAAAAGGCAAGGCAGTTTGCAAATAAGAATAGATGTCTACGACAACTTTGTCCAGGTGACAAAGCTCTCGTTCTACTTCCTTCAAGGGAGAACAGACTTCTAATTGCATGGAAAGGTCCATATGCAATAGTCTCCAAAATTTCTGATGTCGACTATGTTGTCGATATTGATGGAAAGCATAAAACTTTCCACATAAATATGCTCACAGAATTTTATGAAAGACCTGACTATTTGCAGCCTATTTTCCAGGCTACGGACAATTCACAAGCAACTCGTGGTCAGTACTCATCTCTGTCAGTTATACAGGATGAGGAAACTACTTTTTCTGATGTCAATCTTCCTCTTTCTATGGTCCCACTTTATTCTACGGAATCTTGGAAAAACGTGACCGTTTCTCCAAATCTTTCCGCTGAGGAACATCGACAAGTTTCTTCGATGTTGCAAACATTTCAGGATGTTCTTACAGACATCCCGGGGGACACACATGTCATAGAACATGACATTGTGCTAACTGATCACAATCCTATCAGAGTCAGACCATATCCAATACCTATTCATTTCCAGTCTCAAGTCGAAAAAGAGTTGGATGAAATGATACGTTTGGAAATCATTGAACCATCCACTTCAGCATACTCTTCGTCTATGGTTATTGTTCGAAAGAAGGATAATAACATTCGCATTTGCGTAGATTATCGCAAATTGAACCAAGTTACGAAGTTCGATGCTGAACCTATGCCTTCATTAGAAGAGCTACTCAATAAACTTTCTAATTCTAGATTCTTTACCAAACTAGATTTGTCTAAAGGTTATTGGCAAGTCCCGCTAACTGAACGTGCCAAACCTTTTACAGCTTTTTCTACACCTAGGGGTTTATTCCAATGGAATTTCATGCCTTTTGGTCTTATGAACGCCCCTGCTACATTCGTACGCATGATGCGGCGAATTCTCGCATATCGTACAGATGTCATAGCATACCTAGATGATATCTGTCTATTCAGTGATTCTTGGGAAGATCATTATTTGGGTTTATACGAATTACTGTCTACTCTTCGCGAGTATAACTTGACTGCAAAACCCTCTAAAGCCTTTATAGGATTTAGCGAGATTTCTTTCCTAGGTCATCGGGTTGGTCATGGTCTTTTAAAGACAGAGGACCACAATGTTTCAAAAATACTTAACATTTCGGTCCCTAAGACGAAGAAACAAGTAAGGAGTCTATTAGGTTTGATTCAATTCTACGGACGATTCATTCCGAATCTGTCCTCCATTATGGCACCGCTTTCTACTTTATTGAAGAAAGGGTCGCCTAATCTGATCCGCTGGTCTAAAGAATGTCAATCCTCATTGGACCAGGTTAAAGCCCTATTTTCATCTCCACCTATTCTTAAGTTACCTACTATTGAGAAGACTTTTGTTCTTCGAAGTGACGCCTCGTCAACAGGGATTGGGGCAGCACTAATGCAGGAGTATTCTGATACTTTGCATCCGGTGATGTATATCTCTAGGAAATTAAACGCTGCAGAAAAGAATTACTCGGTTTTAGACCGTGAGTTATTGGCTATGGTATGGTCTATTCTGAAGTTACAAAGATTTCTTCTAGGCGCACATTTCATTGTGGAAACCGACCAGAAAGCGCTTACTGCTATTCAGAGCAAAAACTTGAAGAGCTCGAGGTCCACTCGTTATGCCATAGCTCTTCAACCATTTCATTTCTCGGTTCGAGCTATCCGTGGTTCGGATAATGTAATGGCAGACATTCTGTCCAGATGTCCACACGATTCCACATGATTCTTCTGTCATATATATATATTTCCTGATATACAGTCCAATGTTATAATGACATGTTAGTAGATTTTGTCTCACTTTTTTTTTTTTGAGGGAAATTTATAACATTGTACCATGTAATTATCTAAGAAGGCTTAGTTAGTGATATACGGGCCAAAAGATCACTCGGCCACATTTAAATAAATTATTTTCAGGATTGTATTAAGAAATTTACCAGTTGTCTTTAAGATTTGTGTTATTGATATTTTCGCAGCACATCATTGAAGTCTGCGAGTTTATGTCCATTGTGGAACTTTGAGGATATCAAGTCCTGTCCTACATTGGGAGCGGATGATGTCCACATCTTCTTCTATTGAATGTTTTGTGTCACCGAAGAGCAACACATGTATTACTTATTAATTACTGTTACTTTATATAATGTAATAATATAGTGCGGTATATTAGTAAATTACACCGCTATTTGCAACACATTGTATGATAACACATAATATATTTAATTTCATATATTGGTATGAGTATAATTTGATTGTCATTATGTTGTTGCCATCATTGTGGCGTGTGTTGGTGGCACCTTCCTGGAATATATCAGCGTATACTTAGATAAATTTTTTCTCTAAGGATCTGAGATATGATCTCAGTGTCGCTCCATGCGTTGAGCTAATTTGTTAGGTATATATCCACGCATCATACGTGCGTTAGGAGCCTAGATTTTTTTCCGGCTCCAGGATTTAAAAAAAAAAAAAAAAAAATGTTTCATTTTTTTTTTCCAGGGAGGGTGCGGTAATGTTACGCACGGATCATTATTATTTTTCGTTTGTATAAACATTTTTTGATATGTATGATCATTTTTTTGACTGAAGTGTGTATTATGTTTTCTATGGTCAAAGGGACATAATCCGAGTTATCGAGACTACAATTTGTTAGGAGTTGCCTTCTCTTGTATAGAGACACGTTCGGTCTATAATTTCTTGAACGAAGCGTGACCACATCTCCTTATTTGGTAGTATCAGTCAACTATGGTAGATGTCTGAAACCTTTCTTAACGCTTCTTTTCATGACCATAAAAGGCGCGACTGTGTAAGACTTTTATCTCGAATGTTCTTCGAATCGTCTTATTGTGAACGGCAACTCAGAGATTGTCGTTCTGCGCATGTCAAACCGGGAGTTCGTTCTGTGTGTTCCGCCCAGTTGGGGCAGTTTAGAAATGGTTTAAGAAGCGAGCAGACGCAACTGCGTCTTGTGATTCTCTGAGGGAAATACAGTGTCTTAGTGAGTTAGTTAGCTAACTAGACTATTTCCCAGTATTATGCAGCCTGCCTGGAGGCATATGTTCATGGTTGATTTTCCGAAATAAGGTAATTCCTCTTGTATCGAACTTTATGCTATCATCTAGAGGTTCGTCATTTTGTCGCCTATTTGCTCGCCTGTGTGATGCAAAATGGAGAGGTACTTTGACTAGGATTAAGTCACCAGTATCTGTATACCTGAACTAGTTAAATATATATGGGTCGCTCTAGACCAACAAGACTGTTGTCTGTGTTCCAGGATTCGTTATATCAGAGATCACGTCCAAGTCAGATGGTTAGACTTAGGAACATTATAAAGGTCGAGCTGACCTGTAGCCCATGTATGCTATTCACGTGCAGACAGTGAACGGACTTATTGTATACAACTGATCTGCTAGCATCAGAATGGGAGCATTTATTATTGTTTATGAACATTGAAGATCTGTAGCTGACACTGTTGCAGAAGTTATAGAAATTATTATTATTTATACAGCTTCACGAACTAGCACTCGATGATTGATGAATTTCTGAATCTATTGAACTGTGATGTCTTATGACGCATATATACAACAGCTATCATTGCTGACTACAGAAATTGTTTTCAATGTGCCATATCATCTTGCTGAACTCGTTAACCATGTTGATGTCATAAGTATCATGACTGTTTTGTGGCGTGCAATAAATGAAAGAAACTTATACAACGAAGTTACCCTTTCTATGACTCTACACGTCATGTTGCCTGTGTGATAACCCTGTGAACTGTTCCACTACCACATACACAGCAACATCCTAAATCAGAGAAGACACCTACATCTTACACTTTAACACCAGGTGTCGATAAGGGTGGCAAGTTACCACTTCAGCACAAATCCACCCGCACTGGACATGGATCCAGCATCATGGGAGGATGAAGCTGCCGATCGCACTAAGTGGCGATGCTATTTACGGCGCCACCTCAGATTGGGCGAAGAGAGGCTCACACAACAAGCAGAGGAGGGGAGAAAACGTCGAAAGGAGCACCAGGAAAATAAGCAGCTGAGGGCTGCCACCGCAGGGGCGCATTCCCATAGTCAGTTATGACTGAAGGGGCTATTATTATTATTATTATACATACATTTCTTTACGTGTCACCATGTATTTGTTAGGGGAGGTAACTTATTCGTTTTTTTCTTTAATTTTTAATTCAAGGGAAAGAATTTAACTATTACGCAAATGCTAAAAAATAAAAGATTCTCGTTCAGTTTTAATTGCATCTAGTTAAATGCAAAAATATATAAAACAAAGTATATTGTGTTATGCCCACTTTAAGAAAAAACTGTTATATTTTTTTGTGAATGTTGTTATTTGCTGTTATTAATAAATATTAAAACAATATTTTACTTGATGCAGATGACGATGAAGTGAAAACATATGTGCTCTGCTACTTTCAATGATAATCCCTCATCATTATCTGAATATGGTGTAAATTTATCGCTCAGCGCTGACACGCGTGTTTCATCAATCTCTGTAGTATTACTGTATTACAAACAATACTATTATCCCAGACCTATGGGTCTTTTATATTTGGACATGCGCCCTAATATAACCAACTACGTTGAACGGAACAGGCCTCGCCAAAACGAGGCAAAACTTTATTTTAAAAAAATGTATTAAAAACATCCCAGAATAGCGTGTCTACGGCCAGCGCTGTTGTTTATACGCACGGACAATAATTATACTGAGCAAGAGAGACAGCTGTTACAGATAAACACAACTTCAAAGAAGTTTCTGTTTGGATTTATAACGACTTTTTACGCGATGTTCATAATTTAATGGTATGTCTTCCACATACAAAGAGACGTTTAATCCGCTAACTACTAACTTCGTTGCTACCAAGATGTTGTGCTATTCAAACATGGATAAGTTGAATCTCGACTTTCGTGATCTAGAATGTGGGCTACATTATAAAACACGGACACCCTTAGATTAGTTATTGTTTTCTACTTACATCTTAGTAAGATCTGTTGGAACTGGTGTGAATAGTCGACCTCGCTGTACAAACTCCATGCTTGAAAGTGATCGTTAGTTTAATAAACCGACTGGACACATAATAGCATAGACACACGTAGTAAGAGTGACGTTATATAAGACAGTACTTATATATACGAACATGCTGTATAATTTGAACCTGAGACTTTGACAACAGATTTAGAGGAAAGAATACAACTTTTACAAACATAATGTAACAGAAAGTAACGAGCCTGAATAGCTATAACAAGTCTACAGGTTAAAGACACATGGATAGACGCGCTATTCTCATAATAACAAAATGACTGAGGCAGACATGGTATAGCCGCATACGGAAATCACATTAGTTACTAAAGATTGTCCCACAATGCCCAGTACCAGACAAAATAAGACCTGATAGACAGAAAAGAATAACATTGGCAACATAAAAGAATTGACGCTTCTAACTGTCGAGGAACTAAACAAGCTAACAAGTAATTGATAACACTGGCGGGTACTAGTACAGCACGTATCGTCTGTGGTGAATCAATGGTCACGTGCTCTGAGACAAGCTAAGACAAGTCACCTGTATAATCAGTCACATTAGTCTCATGTCACATTTACATCAATGAATTCAAATAATTCAATCCATAAGTACTAGTAACCAATTAAAACAAATAACCTGGTTATCTGTCTTTGCTTCTGGTTACAACCACTTTTATTATTCCTGTACTTACATCATCTTATTTATTCTGCCTTCTGTCTGTCGTAAATAAAAATGGTTCACATCAGTTCATCACTATCATGTATTCAGTAAATGTTAAAATGTACACAAGCTTTAGTTATTTAAAGTGTTATTGTGATTTAATTCTCGTTTGTAAACAAACATATTAGTGGTACAGAAGGTCTTCGATATACAAGTTACGTCGCGCCGATATACATCGTTTCGCATAAACGTCGTGATTAATTTAGGGCGGTAAACTCAATATACATCGTATATTTTCGCACTTATGCCGTTTGAACAGGAACGTACATGTATATTTCCCTCCAATCTTCTCTTTCATCTTGTGTACTGAAAATAATTACATATAGCATTTAACGTGTAAAATGTATAAACAGTATGTATAAAAAGGTATAGTAATACTTAATTCAAAAAATTCATTTTACAAAACTGTACAGCCATTACTGTATACTTTAAATAATAATTTTAGAGAATAATGAAATAAAAATGTAAATAATATATAAGTAGTATAATTTTTTTTTAAATCAACAAAGTAAATGACGTTAGATTATTTCTTACATAAAAAAGTCAGAGAACCTCAACAGCTAGTCACAGAATCAACAGAAACTGCTGCATAGTTTAATGGGAAACTGATGATCGATGTAAGTTGAGCCTTTTTAAGGAACATAAGTATAATGTATATCGAGGGCCCCTTATTTACATAACAGACTAACATAATATATTCTCACACACGATAATCATGGCTTTATATAGCAGACTAACAGAATATATTCTCACACAAGATAATCGTGATAGTATATAGCAGACTCACATAATTATATTCTCACACACGATAATCATGGCTTTAGATAGCAGACTAAAAGAATATATTCTCACACAAGATAATCGTGACATTATATAGCAGACTCACATAATATATTCTCACACACGATAATCATGGCTTTATATAGCAGACTAACAGAATATATTCTCACACAAGATAATCGTGACATTACATAACAGACTCACAGAATATATTCTCACACAAGATAATCGTGACCTAATGTAAATGACTCACGGAATATATTACCACACAAGATAATCGTGGCTAGAGATAACAGAATGACAGATACTATTAACACGCAAGATATTCGTGGCTTTACATATCAGACTCACATATACTATTCACACAAGACAATCGTGATCACACAAGATAAATCATTTGGGATGCAGAGCATCTAGGACACACACACAAAATAAAGCATATTAAAAGCTCAACAGAAGAGAATAAGTGACAATACGTGATAATAATAATAAAGCGAACAATTGACAAGAGGACAGGATTCCAAAGTACGAATGAGAACGTTCGCAGGATCAACTAAAGAAATATAGCAGAATAAAAGTAAAAAGGTATTGCAAAGTGCAATGAGCCTGCGAAAAGACCAAAAAAAAAAAAAAATTAACCATACAAGTGACTGCTCAATGTATATACACAAAATTTGTATAAAAATAAGCAATAGTAAGGTAGAGACGGACGGTTACAAACAAAACCAATCAGTAAACTAAGGCACATAAAATACCACAATAACAACACTAAAACAGTACGTTACGCCTAAACACTAAGGTGTCACAGATGACCAAGCAATATGGACCGACATATGTCGGTAAATATAGGCCGAAATTTCCACTGCGGGAAATCTGCAAAGTCCCTAAAGAATGCCTAGCGTGGGCCCTGGTGTGAATTTGAGATGAACCCACGAAGGTCTCCACCCAACCTGCCCGCATGGAACATATGACATAGAATAATTAAGTTAAATAGAGTGTAAAGGAGTAATTGGGCCGAAACACTTGTCGGATGGGGGACTTCATCTGATGATCAGATTGCTTCCTGTTGTATCGCTCTGTAAAGAGTTTCCTATCATCATACACATAATGAAAGAAAAGCTCGACCGCAACACGCAGCGGTGACAAGGTGCAAAAACAATATGGCTAGCCACATATCTTATATAAGTTTCTCCTGTCATGGATTCGACGTCGAAAGGTATCTGGTGCTGCATGATAAGCAATATAATTCAGCAATAAAAATCCACCTCTGACTCTCACGGTACTAGGATATGGCTGGATCAAATCTTCAGATTGTCGCCGTAGAGGTCGGTAAGTTCGACCGTTAAATGTAGACTTCAAATACAGCGGTGTCGTTGAGTTGATCGTTCATGGTGTTTTTTCGAATAAATTATATACGTTTTTTTTTAAATCGACGAAATAGTTAGTGGGATGCAGCTTCAACAAAAAATTTTCCACATACTGGCCACCACTTCTGTTACTGCTATGTTTCTTAAATTGTCAATGGTATTGACTACATTGGTATGTTGGGTCTGATAGTGGCGGACGTACTTCTAGATGATGACCTGATAATGCGAATGTACGGTGGGCTGTTATTTTATCGTGCATGATGGTACGACTAATGGCAATGAGACGAGGTAACGATCATGAATGGGTCAAAACCGTGTGTTCAACTGGCATCGAAGATATACTGGAGTCGTTGCATAAGTAAGTGACGAGACATAATGATTATTTAGGACGATACGTTGACATCAGTAATACGAACATTTTCATCAGCATGGTTGTAGCAGGATATACAGGGTAGATAAAAGTCACTACTGACGTTGATCGACTGCACTAGCCGCTGTAACATCAAGGTTAGCGAAAGTTCTACGGCAACGAGTTGGTAGGATGCATGGGCTTACAAAAAGCATATATTTATAATAACGATCCAAAATATCTCCTAGCGTTGACTAAACGCACTAACAGCCGACATAGGTGGTCAGGCTGAAGCTCTACAGTAACGGTACTGGAGAATACGTATCTTAGGCTAGATACTTAAATGAGCTGGTTCTGGCTAATAATTGGCGAGAAAAGATTCTTGGCACATCTCGCTCAAAAATAACATCATCATTTCTTTTTATTCTTCTTTGATCCTTAACCGCCGACAGTCGTAGCAGTCAGTGGCCATCACGCCTGGTATAGTCTTGTAGGGCATCAACAAATTGATTTCACTTTGCTCGGTCGGTGGACATCCTTCGCACAGTGCCCCAACTCTGGTTCATTTATTGCATCTCATCCTCCACAGTAATCCGCCAAGTTTTTGGCCGGCCTATCTTCTGTTTTCCATCAGAAGTCCATAGCATAGCTGTTCTTGTGATGGCATCGGGGTCTCTTCTGAGGACATGGCCAACCCATCTCCAGCGTCTGCCAGCTGTGATGGTGAGCATGTCCTCTTGCTTGCTCTGAGTAAGCAGATCTTGGTTGGTGATGGTATTTGGCCAAAAGATTAGGAGAATTTTTCTTAGGCATGGAGTGTGAAAAGAGGACAATTTTGACATTTCCTTCTCTGTAACCCTCCAGCATTCCGCACTATTTAGAAGCACAGAAAGCCCACAGCTCTGAAATAATCTTAATTGTGTGATTTTGCTGTACTGAGAAAACTTCCAGATGTTGTTTAGACTAAAAAGGCTGTACTTGCTTTGTTCATTCTGTTGTTGATGTCTTTGCTTGCTCCGACGTCTATTGTTACTATGCATCCTAGGTATGTTAAGGTGTCTGTCTGTTCCAGTTGCTGATTCCTTACTGATATGGGCACAGGGCTGCTCCCATTGAGCGTCATGACCTAATGTTGCTGCGTTGATATATATAGGTTGTGTAAGAGAGGATGATGAATCTTATTATTATGTACCGCTGAGAAAGGCGATCAGCTTATGTCGGGCTTACAGGTGGCCGACTGATGTGTGAGTAAATGACTGTCAACAGACGCGAATGCCATGTGGTACTAGAGTAAGTTAATAACAATCACACACACCGATGCACATATAAGAGTCAGGAACGTTGTAACTCCAGAAACGTTCTACACTGTTTATTACGCCACAACAAACGTTGACATCATCAATAATACACTGTCAATAGGTTACAGTTCACGGCAAAATATGACACATCAAGTAAGCACCAATCCGTAGATCATCAGTAAGTAAATGCTTAGAAAATACAGTTATTGATACAAAAATCTCCATCACAAAGGATGCGGAGCATAGCAGCTCATAATCATAAATCTCGTGGCAAAAACCTCCATTCAGGGAAGGGAACTGCACATGTCGCAGTTTACAATAATATATATTATGGGAGAAAGAACATTCCCCTTTAACGATCCGTCGAACTTCAAAAATATCCCTCATCAGAGATATGAGCACACACTGGCCTACCATCCATGGCCTTAAAAATATCTTTAATATCTCAAAACTATCCCTTCACGTGAAATAATGGCCTATACAACTCCTGGCCTCAAAATCTCCAATAACGTACGTTCTGCAGTACATAACCAAGCCTCATATCCATGGCTTTATGAAATACATAAGGAAGTATCAAATATCCCTTTAACACCAAAAATATCTTATTCCGGGACACACTCAAGAAAAATGGTCAGACATCCATCTTCGGAGCTCTTCTCGTATCAACTGTCACGAAAAATTATCCCGCCCAAAAAACAGCTCAGTACAAATCCATCCCCGCGCGAATTTGCTCCGGGATGTGAGCTGAACTCATCTAGAACATTCGAGCAGATTCTCGATCACATTTAAAAAAAACAAACTAAGCGTGTTTACAAGGGTGATAACCAAAAATCCGACCTGTACATACAAGGCTTTTACCGCTTAACTCCCTTACATTAGAATATAACTTTAACAGTCTATACCGACCCCATGGGGGAAAAATGATATAATCATTTTTTTTGTTTTTTTTTTAACAAATTACATCAAGCAAAAAATTTGAGGTCGGTAGCATACTAATATCTACATATAAGGATACACTATGTTAAGTTAAGTTAACAAAGATGAACAAAAGAGGGATAGGAGTAAGTGTAAAGTACCAAAAAGAAGTAAAGTATAGACCGATAATGAAATACGCATACGACGATCAACAAATTCAAAGAAATATGGAGTATATGGAGTATAGACTAGCTATGACATTATAAGAGAAAAGTGAAAAGAACAGATGAACTACAAGAAGAATGAGCAGTAATGAAAAAAAGCAGTGCAAAAGGAATAGAGAAAACAATGATATATCATGGTAAACAATTACATTAAATAATGCATTATATAAATGAACATCATTATAGTACAACAGCATACATTAAAAAAAAACAATGCATATCTAAATCAACGAACAAGTAACTAGCTATCATATAAAAAAAATAGCACAATGTGCATGACAACCAAGTTAATAGACTCATGGAGTACCCATACAAGTATCAAAAATTGACAACACCGTTATACCTAGCTATTCCTGACGCACCATCAAGCGTCGGGTAATGAAAAAACATACATCACAACCTCCAAAAAAACATTTTCTCAATGTACTAATATCATTATACATATTTACCCCTAGCGCACAATCAAGCGCTGGGCAAAGAAAAACATTACAATAACAGAAAAAATATCTTTTCTCTTATCTTCATTTTTTTTCAAAATTGTACAATACCGAAAAGTATCATAATGATCAGTTAAGTACAAATAGCATAATCATTACAATTTTCATAAGTTCATCATTTCAAAACACAGTAGTATACGAACAATATAGCAATGCAATGGTGCATAAAGATGAACCAACATATTATCATAAAAAGTTACATCATATTGTGACAGTGCGAAGACGATGTGTGAATGAGAATAAGGATTTGTGTGTAATGTTGTCGTCACTCTCTCTGGCCTACTTTCACACACGTTCCGCAGTCACAGAAAAACTCTTGATGACAGGGGTCCCACTTTTATTAATGAAACCCTATCAGGTAGCACAAGAATCATACAGAAACAATGTTGTCCGCAAGTTTACTTTGAAGACAATTCCTAAGCAACACCATATAACCAAGCTATTTAGGTAACACCATCTAATAACCCAGCACAGACTGCTGGACTCTCTGAAATGAAATGAAACAAAATAAACTATAGACTGTATAGACTGTTAAAGTTATATTCTAATGTAAGGGAGTTAAGCGGTAAAAGCCTTGTATGTACAGGTCGGATTTTTGGTTATCACCCTTGTAAACACGCTTAGTTTTTTTTTTTTAAATGTGATCGAGAATCTGCTCGAATGTTCTAGATGAGTTCAGCTCACATCCCGGAGCAAATTCGCGCGGGGATGGATTTGTACTGAGCTGTTTTTTGGGCGGGATAATTTTTCGTGACAGTTGATACGAGAAGAGCTCCGAAGATGGATGTCTGACCATTTTTCTTGAGTGTGTCCCGGAATAAGATATTTTTGGTGTTAAAGGGATATTTGATACTTCCTTATGTATTTCATAAAGCCATGGATATGAGGCTTGGTTATGTACTGCAGAACGTACGTTATTGGAGATTTTGAGGCCAAGAGTTGTATAGGCCATTATTTCACGTGAAGGGATAGTTTTGAGATATTAAAGATATTTTTAAGGCCATGGATGGTAGGCCAGTGTATGCTCATATCTCTGATGAGGGATATTTTTGAAGTTCGACGGATCGTTAAAGGGGAATGTTCTTTCTCCCATAATATATATTATTGTAAACTGCGACATGTGCAGTTCCCTTCCCTGAATGGAGGTTTTTGCCACGAGATTTATGATTATGAGCTGCTATGCTCCGCATCCTTTGTGATGGAGATTTTTGTATCAATAACTGTATTTTCTAAGCATTTACTTACTGATGATCTACGGATTGGTGCTTACTTGATGTGTCATATTTTGCCGTGAACTGTAACCTATTGACAGTGTATTATTGATGATGTCAACGTTTGTTGTGGCGTAATAAACAGTGTAGAACGTTTCTGGAGTTACAACGTTCCTGACTCTTATATGTGCATCGGTACTAATGGACATTCCAGACAGCGCACTGGTCTAAATGACATCAATTTATCAGTATCTTAGAGGTATAGCTGCTCTAAAGAAAAAGGAGATATATACTCTATTCTTACAGCTCTGTACTAAATGTAATAGGCATAGGCTACTCACGGAGCTAGACAGTACGCTAATCTTTCTCTCACAATAATCATTGATGTAACATGAACCACACTTACGGCTCCCAAGAATGCAATATAACCATTATTTAACACTACACAACTAATAATAATAATGGTAATAAATACACACTTGAATACAGCGCAATGCGACACTAGAATTCCTCTTATAAATTCACTTAGTACTTTACTTTACACATTTAACACACAGTTTCACTGTTGAAAATAGCGATGAGATATACGTGAAATTACACTTAAATACACATAAATCGCCAGTCAGCTTCTATCAAGCTATAGATAGACAAACGCTACAAAGCATTAACTTTTAAACCTGAAAGTCTAATATTACTAAATCTAAAGTATTATAAAAATGTACTTATATGCAAGCATACCTTTATGTCGTTAGTTCTCCTAGCACAGACGCAACTATGCAAAAGCCCAAGGCCTCAGTTGGTTATCGTACGAGGGCGCATTTTGCACAAGAACGATCTGGCTACTTCTCAGATCTCTCACTGAAGCCTCTCACTGTTTCAGTTTTAAATCTGCATCTCCAACCATGCACCACATGATAGCCGCCACGTCAAAATGTCAGGGAAAACTCCACCCATCCCTCTAGGGAGCAAATCAGGAGTCCTATGCTCAGTATGGATGACATGAGATCACATCTTAGTCAAGAGTATCTTCCTAGACGTCCACAATAGGTCCGCCCACTAATGATTACATTCCCACGATATCACTTGCCTGGAGTCACACCTCACGGTTTTAGTGCTCAACAAGATGTGTTATCAGACCGCGCCAGGATGTCTAACAACCGATGTCTGTCTCCTGTTACATCCGCGTCTCACACGTTTGTCTACTTCATGGATGGCAAAGATGTGTTTCGTTTAAATCGCCCCTTCTCGTGGGAGAATGCCAACATGAGCACAAATATACACCGTAGACGAGATCGACAACTATTACTCAGTCAAAAATTACACCTTTCTGGCCACACGGTCACAATATCCTAATACAATACTCTCTAATACACTATACTATACTAATGTACAATATACAATATTTTCTAATATCTTAAATAAGTTATATAGTAAACAACTGTAGGGGTCTTGAAAAAGCTTGTAAACTTGAGGAGGTAACATCATATAATGAGGAGCGAACATGCTGACTAGTTCCACTGGAACAGCAAATCTAGCGATATATCATCGATACACGGTTCAAACCATCAATATATCAGCACTGACTCTCATGGAAAAGCATACGCTGTGAAAAAATACAAATGAAAATCTATTTCTGTTTGGTAAAGGTAGGACTTTATGATATACAACAGTTTTACAGTAAACCTACGAAATGTGGCTGTGTAAACTTCCGGCCCCTGTATGGTGATAATCAAACCTTCCTCCGTTCCTTCCTCTGTTTTCTCTCTTCAGCTTCTAATGTCTGTTTTTCCATTTCCATTTGAAATTTTCTCTCTTCTGCCTGCATTTGCAATCTCCTATCTTCAGCCTCCATTTTCTGTTTTTCAATCTCTAATTTCTGTCTCTTTTCTTCCGACTTCTGCGCCTTGGCATATTCGGCAAGTGCGAATTCTCTTACTTCCTCAGTAGTCATATTAAGGGATTTCCCTTGCTCAATGAAGTAATCTAAAGTAGACATTATGTCTACTTATATGATATAGATAACTTATGTCAATATACTTATGAAGAACCTCACTTTATCCCAACTCAGATGGTGACAAGTCCTTGCTCAAGAACTTGTATAATTACCTTTAAAAATTAATAGTGTAGTCAATCATCTATGAATTATACATTATAATATTGAAAGTGCATGACAAAATAGACAGTACAGACAAGAGTGACAAAGGCAAGATATAAAGAACAAATGAACACGTTCGCAGGAATCAACTAAAGTTAAAAAGCAGAAATAAAGCACAAAATATTGCAAAGCTTGCAATGACCGCTGCGAATAGTATAAAAAATGCAAGTGACAAAACAGTGTATAAACGAAAAATGTGTATAGAACTAAAAGATAGGAAGGGGAGGAAGACACTCACAAACAAATTACTCAAAAAGCTGAAGTACAGAGAAAAAATGTAACGACAACAACACTGAGACGTTTCGTCACACCTAAACAATTATAATAAAGCTGACTGAATCTGGCGTAAACAGAGTATGCCCAGAATTATGTCAAGGGATCTTTTACGACACGAACTTAGTAAAACAGTCCCTAAAGAACGCTTACGTCGGCCCTCGGTGAAGTGGGATATATCCAAATAAAGTCTCCACCCAACCAAACCCGATGAAATATGACATATATAACATAGAAAACAAAAAATACATGGATCTAATAGAGGAGGTTTTGAGGAAGGCTCAATGTTACACCAACAGTGGTACAGTTTACACATACAAAACAGCCACGTATCTTTCAAAGGAAAAAAATCCCGGCCTCCACAACAGCAGCAATGATGTACATAGATAACACAGTCTAAAGTAATCCACTGGTGATCGATACTGGAACTCCAAGGTAATAGCAGCTTTCAAACGTAACTCCAGACATCGGGTGCTGACATCAGAAGTTGGCACTCAAAAGGAAGGACTGGAACACTGCAATTCTTGACTTGAATAACTTGTATAGAAAACCCCTTTTCTAGATGAAACTTGCTCACCAAAAAATGTGAACTGGTTACACTGTAGAACAACTTGTGCATCACATTATAATAGCCCCATATTTATGGCGACCACTGTTGCTGAGTTGATATAAATAGGTGGTGTAAGAGAGGATGACGAATGTTATTATTATGTTCCGCCGATAAAGGCGATCAGCTTATGTCGGGCTTACAGGTGGCCGACTGATGTGTGAGAGTAAATGACTGTCAACAGACGCGAATGCCATGTAGTACTAGAGTAAGTTAATAACAATCACACACACCGATGCACATATAAGAGTCAGGAACGTTGTAACTCTAGAAACGTTCTACACTGTTTATTACGCCACAACAAACGTTGGCATCATCAATAATACACTGTCAATAGGTTACAGTTCACGGCAAAATATGACACATCAAGTAAGCACCAATCCGTAAGATCATCAGTAAGTAAATGCTTAGAAAATACAGTTATTGATACAAAAATCTCCATCACAAAGGATGAGGAGCATAGCAGCTCATAATCATAAATCTCGTGGCAAAAACTCCATTTAGGAAAGGGAACTGCACATGTCGCAGTTTACAATAATATGTATTATGGGAGAAAGAACATTCCCCTTTAACGATCCGTCGAACTTCAAAAATATCCCTCATCAGAGATATGAGCCCACAATGGCCTACCATCCATGGCCTTAAAAATATCTTTAATATCTCAAAACTATCCCTTCACGTGAAATAATGGCCTATACAACTCCTGGCCTCAAAATCTCCAATAACGTACGTTCTGCAGTACATAACCAAGCCTCATATCCATGGCTTTATGAAATACATAAGGAAGTATCAAATATCCCTTTAACACCAAAAATATCTTAATCCAGGACACACTCACGGAAAATGGTCAGACATCCATCTTCGGAGCTCTGCCCCTATCAACTGTCACGAAAAATTCACTCGCCGAAAAAACAGCTCAGTACAAATACATCCCCGCGCGAATTTGCCCCGGGATGTGAGCTGAACTCATCTAGAACATTCGAGCAGATTCTCGATCACATTTTTTAAAAAACAAACTAAGCGTGTTTACAAGGTTGATAACCGAAAATCCGACCTGTACATACAAGTCTTTTACCGCTTAACTCCCCTACATTAGAATATGACTTTAACACCTATGTCTTTTTTAGATTGATAATCAAGCCCACCTGCTGGCTATACTTTTTAAGTTGATCTGTTTTTTCCTGGATGTTTTGATGTGAATGTACTCATAGTGCAATGTCATTGCATATTCCAGATCTGCATTTAAGTTATCATGGCCAGTAGCTTTTCCATTATTTAACCCTTTGATTGTTGTGATGATTTCTTCTTTTCGTGGAATGTCTGTATTAACATCTAGATCATTTTCAGCCTCAGGAACATTCAACTGTGTCTCTGGTGGTTCCTTGTTCAGAGTTTCTATGAAATGCTCTGCCCATCTGATTTCCTGTCCCTCTGATGTCGTGATGAGATTTCCTTGCTTATGTCTTACTAATGTAATATTGTTTGCACCTCGTTTTCCGCTAATGATTTTAGTTAATTTGTATACTGTGCTTTGTTCATTTCTCAGTGCTGCCTCTTCTGCCTGTCTTGCAAGATCGTCTAGGAAATTCCTTTTGTTGGCTCTTGTTTGCCGTTTAAATTCCTTGTCCAGCTGACTGTACTGTTTGCTATATAGTTGCTTTATTCTGGAAGACTTTGCTTCTGTTTTCTTTCTTTCATTTCCTGTCTCATCGTTAAGGTGTTTAATATGTCTGGTTTATCCAGTCTTGCTTCTTCGTTTCCTGGTATCCCAAGCATGATTTGCTGCTTTCCTTATATATTGTTGAAATGGTGTTGAATTTTGGTCAATATCATCAGTCAATGTCTTTTCCTGACTTTTGGCAAATTGATATCGCTTCTTTATATCAGCCGCAAAAGCTTTTTTGGTAAGGGGGTCCTTCAATTTGCTAAGTCAAACCTTTTCTGTGTAGTTACAGTTGATCCAGCCGTTCTTAGTTTCACTTACAGTTTTGCTACTACTAAATGGTGATCACTTCCCACATCCGCACTTCTTCTTACCTTCACATCTTGTAATGCATGTCTCCATCTACCGTTAACCATGATGTGATCTATCTGGTTTCTGTCCCGACCATTTGGTGATTCCCATGTTAATTTGTGAATTTCCTTGTGTAGGAAAAGTAAAAGTGTTCCTCCAATGACCGGGTTGTTAATGCTACAGAAACTAATTAATTTATCAACATTTTTGTTTGCTGTTCCGCTGCCGCATTTCCCCATTACTCTTTCATTATATGTATTGTGCGTACCAACTGACGCACTGAGGTCTCCCATTACCACGATAAGATCATATCTAGGCGTGTCTTCCATTTCTTTCTGCAGTTGTTGATATAATTCATCCTTGACCTCTTCATCGCTACCATTCGTTCGTACGTAGCATTGCATTATTGTCGTGTTGGTGAATCTCCCTCTCAGTCTTTATCTTATCAGTCTGTTGTTGATGGGCTTCCATTCCAGTAATGTCCTTTCTATTCCTTTCTGTAGAATAATGGCTACACATTCAATGTGCTGTCCATCCTCTCTTCCAGAGTAAAGTACTGTTTCTCCTGCTGCATTTTTAACTTTTCCTGCCACTGTCCATCTGCTCTCGCTTATCCACAGAATGTGTAATCTATAGTTTCTCATTTCTGCTGTGACCATTTGTACGAGGTGTGTTCAAATGAAACCCGTCCCAGTGGCTTTATAACAAATATATGTAAGGTACATCAGCAGGAGTAGTAGAATTAAATACAGCAATTGTTATGAAGCAAGTACTCACTGGGGTTCTTTAGATATAGTCCCCATAGGCATTCAGACACACATCCCACTGCATGGGTAGACGGCGGATGCCGTCGGAGAAAAATGACTTTGGTTGCTTATTGAACCATTTGGTCACCGAGGCCCTGACGTCTGCATCGGAGTCGAATCGTTGTCCCTTTAGAGATTTTTTTAAGGGTCCGAACAAATGAAAGTCACATGGTGACAGATCGGGGCTGTAGGCTGGGTGTGGCAGAACTTCCCACCTTTTCCTTGCTAACACTTCCTGCACAATGTTCGCAACATGTGGACGAGCATTGTCGTGCAACAGAATCACACCACGCGAAACCATGCCGGGTCGTTTATTCTTGATGGCTGTATGCAGGTTGTCTAGTGTGTCTTTGTAGCGGATGGCATTGATGTTCACGCCAGGCTCTTTAAAGTCTACCAATAGAAGCCCTTCATGGTCAAAATATGCGGTCAGGATAACCTTACCGGTGGAACTCTGTGACTTGAATTTTTTGGGTTTTGGTTATCCGGGATGTTTCTATTGCATGCTCGCTGATTTGCTGCACGGCTCAAAGTGGTGGCACCACGACTCATTGCCTGCCACTTTGCGCAACATAAATGCATCACCCTCCTCTTCGTAACGCAGCAGGTGGTTCAAACTCCACCCCATGCGTTCTTCCTTACGGTGATCGACCTTGGACGGATTCCTTATCACACCGGCCATTATTTTAACTGTCTGCAGCACAACCAATGAATACTAGGAGAATGAACACTTACACACTTGTACATTAATAATAAATTCTTTAAGCGCCAAACACGGCGCATAAGGCAGAAACCAGTGCTCTCCAGGTTGTTCGTTGTGACGCCACTCCTCTTAGCTCTTGCACATTATTTAGGCCCAATGTTCTTCCTTCTCTTATTATTGTTCTTCTGAGTGTTTCTTTTGGTCTTCCTTTTTTCCGGTTACCCTCAGGAACCCAAGTGAGCGCCTGTAGTGGTATTCTGTTGTTTTGCATTCGTAGGACATGACCGATATATGACCATCGTCTTTTCCTTATATAGTCGGAGACATATTTCTGCCTAGAGTCTTCTCTTATTTGTCGATTAGTCTTGAATTCTTTCCAACTGATGTTCATGAGTTTTCTAAGACATTTGTTCTCGAATGTATTCAGCTTGTTCTCCAATGATTTTGTTATTTTCCAACTCTCACAGCGTATGTTAACACTGAGATAACATTTGAATTAAACAGACGAAGCTTGGTATGTATATTCAATGATCGTAATTTCCAAATGTTAGATAATCTATTGAAGGCGCTAGCTGCCAAAGCAATTCTAGTATGGATTTCTCTTGTTGTGTCACCATCCTGAGTCATTTTACTGCCTAAATAATTGAAACTTTCAACTTTCTGTAGTTTTTCCCCGTTCAAGATGATATCAAAGGTCTCGTTAGAAAAGTTCATAGCTTTAGTTTTAGAGGCATTTATTTGGAGACCAATTTTAACCGAGAGATGACACAAATTATTTATTGCTTCTTGGGATTGTCTTGGTGTTGAACTTAAGAATGCTACATCATCTGCGAAATCCAGGTCCCCCAGGAATTTTCCATTTGTCCATTTTATACCCAATTGTTCATTGTGGGTATAGTTTCTCATAACCCAATCAATAGCTATTCCAAAAAGTAGTGGTGACATAATACAGCCTTGTTTCACCCCTGTTTCTACTGTAAACCATTCTGTATTCCCTTTATTTGTTCTAACACAACATCTTGCATTGTCATATAGCGCTTTGATTATATTCACATATTTTGTTGGAAAACCATAGATTGTAAGTATCTTCCACAATGATGGGCGGTGTAGACTATCAAAGGCTTTTTGAAAATCGACGAAGGTGATAATAAGTGGCGATTGCCTTTCCACTGATTCTTCTATAATTGTTCTTAGTGTGAATATTTGATCAATACATGAAGATCGTATTTCGCGGCCTGAAACCCGCTTGTTCTTCTCTGATCTTTTCGTCAGCATGCAATTTAAGTCTTTCTAACATCATGCAACATAATAATTTTCCAGGTACTGATAATAGAGATATACCACGCCAGTTATTACAGTCTGATAGATCACCTTTCTTCGGTAACTTTACAATAATACTGTCTTTCCATTGTTGTGGTGGTTGTTCTTCTCTCCATACTTCATTTTTTTTGCAGTTATCTACCCTTCCAAGATGGAGGTGAAATTCGTTTCTCACCTTAGACGCCGAAAGAAAAACATCAGGAATGTGTATATTTCGATGGATATCACCATGTTATGTTAAATTATAGAATTAGAGATACACCAGAGTATCTAGTGGTGTAGATATTTTCCTATAACTGACCTCGAAACCCTTGAATCGGTCGGTTGGATTGGAGGGTTGATCAGTGAGTTAACAATTCACTATCGTAAAACAAGCTATTGTTACCGAAACAGAACCAGGCTCGACAGTAAACATGACTCACTCTAATATCTTGGGGGCTAAGGAGATTTCTAAAATTGGATACTGGAATGTAAGAACTATGTATCAAGACGGAAAATTGGAAGAAGTAATTAAAGAAATGGATAATTATAAGTTGGACTTATTGGGTGTCAGCGAGTGTAGATGGACGGGGAAGGGCATAAAATATATTTCAGAAGAAAAAAAGCAAATTATATACTCTGGTAGTAATGATAATCGTCACACAGAGGGAGTAGCCATCCTAATGACACAGAAAGCAGCAGCATCGCTTATCAGCTGGGTACCTATCAATGAGAGGCTAATATTAGCTAGATTTCAGACTTGTACATTCGTATGTGCTTATTACGTCAGATGTGACGTCATCTTGCCCCTCCTACGAATGTCCACTTGGCGCAGCACGGTCGGGTTTCATTTGAACACGCCTCGTAGTTTACCCGTCTCGTTCATTGTCCTGACATTCTAAAATCATATTCGTGTTTCACGTTTTGCGATCAGGACGTCCGTTTTCGTGTCAGTGGCTTCCTTTCGGCTTTCACCACTGACAGTTATACGTTCCTCGGACTCCGGATGTCCGTCCCACAGCAACGTTTGTTCTTTTGTATCGCTTCCGTAACTTCATTTCTTTTTACATAGATAGGGGTGTCAGCCCTATGCTAAAACCCCCAACCTGGAGGACCAGGGTGTCTGCTTTAGTCTAACCCCTGCCCACGCAAACCTGTCCAGCTTGGTAGAACCTTCCAGGAGCCGGTTCTGGCTAATGATTGGCGAGAACGGATTATTGGCATACCTCGCTCAAGCATAACATCATCATATCTTTGATGATCATAACTAACGTTATGACCGTGTCTAAGCTAGACTTATGATGAGACCACGGACAAAATAACGTCTGCTCAGAACGATGAATCTCTGGATCTGCCTCAAGGACATTGATTGTATCCAAACAAATCTCTGCCTCATATCGCGCCATGCCTAGTTTAATACTGGTGCACGGTCGTACACAAATAACATATTAAAAAAATATGATTGCTGCACTCAGGCGCACGTCTGAACATCCCAGCCGTACATATAACAGATTTAAAGATCAATATGACCCTCTATGAACATTAAGTCTTTAACAATTCGCTGTAACATATTTGTTAATTAAAAATACAAAATGTCATCAGTTTACATTGCGGGTGTTAGCACTCCCAGCTCCCTTCGGAGTCTAGGGTTACCTATGCTTTTTGTTCCCTGAAATAGCGTGAAGCAATCACCAGCACTTGCTGTGGTGATTTATGACATGCTGAACTTGCCAGCCTGGTATGGACGTTTACAACGACTAGCAAGCACAAACATGCCATTGTTCAAATTGTAAAATATTTGTCACAAATCACCCCAATGTGTGAAATACAATTTCCTGGCACAGTTTAAATGGGCACGACAACTTGATTAGATTTCTCTAACACGTCGTCTGTGATAATTTTTTGAATCCCTAGTATGACTAGTATTCCAGATCCTAATAATCCGTTTTTTTTCGTATTGATAAGGGGGAGCTTTCTTGCTGAATAATTGTCGAAGACACTCTAATACGTGTATGTCCGGTTCTTTAATTCGGGATCTTGATAGTATTATTTTCTGGCTCTCTATGGTGTTGCTACTTTGAAGTTTTGTTAAGCAGTGGTTTTTTAGTCTCAACATTTCCTATGTTAAATTGTACCATTTCGTCCCGGTGTACGCGTTGCTTTTCCGACGAAACTTATAATCAAAAGGAATGCTTATTTCTTTCTCTCGTCTGATCCAATCCTTGAGCAAGAATAGACATGGGTAGGGGTTTTAATTATTACTGTCACCCTCGTCGTAAAATATTCTAAGAATATCATATCACAGAAGGAAACATAACCATATATAGCCACGCCCAGTCTGTTCACTCTTACACAGACTTGCGAATATATTTGCGACCTCGTTCCTTTATTGCATTGCATGTAATGTCTTCCCAGAAGTGTTTCTATGTAATTTTTACCACAGAAGTCTAGATGAAAATGCGTATACAATTTGCACCTGTACCTGAATTCGTGCACCAGACCAATAATCGCTGATATTCGCTGACGACAGACTTTTTTGTTTAGACAGACAATCTGGTTTTCCTTTGTTCTTTCAGTCAAAGTTTCGGAAGGTGAACCACGTATACGGGTGGCCACACCTTCTTTCACATGTACTCCGTCTAGGGCGGAAATGAATTTCGCAACGTAAACAGAAACTCCACGTTCATATAATTCCTGACCATCTATTATCGACCATGTTTACACTTTGTAATTTCTCGAGGTAATCTCTTCCAAGATGTATAATTATCTTCCAGACAAAACTTCCCGGAAATGATTACATCACTCACCCTGCTCAGCACACAGTGACGACAGATTTATCCGACAGAGACATTCCCAACGATAAGAAAATCGACTGTGCTCATCTCATGTTGTTTACTTATTAATCGGTCGCACCCATACAAGGTCTGGCAGGAAAATGTGTTACATATTAATAAACCACACTTCTCTCTACCGATCCTAGGTGTCAATATAAGTTCAAACAAAAGGGATTGATTATTCTAATCAGCAAAAATTGGACATAATATTTTGAGGAACTTCTCAATAGACCAGCTCTAACTAGTCCCCAGACATCCAGCCAGCAGAAGAGGAGCTAGAAATCAGCTGTGAACGACCAAGTAGAGAAGAAATAAAGAAAGTCATGAAGCTTCTGAAAGATGGTAAGGCAACTGGCCCAGATGGCATTCCAACAGAGGCCATCAAAACAGATATTGATACCTCTACAGAGATATTATACACACTACTTGGCAAAGTCTGGGAGAGAGAGGAAATACCAGCAGAAAGGAAGGAAGGTTATCTGGTGAAGTTGCCTAAGAAGGGAAACTTACAAGAGTGCACAAATTATAGTGGAATAATGTTACTATCAGTGCCAGAAAATTATTAAACCAGGGAAAATATTAAACAGGCTCTTCCTTGAGAGATTAGGAGTCCAGCCTTATAAGACAGTGTTTTTGTTTCTGATATATAGCCTTATAAGACAGTGTTTTGTTCTTGGAGCGCACAGGGCTCCCTAGAAATACATGAAACACACGGAGAAACAAAATAACGTATAGATATAAAAAGTATACAGAGGACATGGAAAGATATCGAATGAATCATACCATTATATGGCGTAGATTGTGTGGGTGAAATGAAAAACAGTGGGTCGTGTTCTTTGATGTCATACAAATAAGTCGCCGGCGTCGTTAGGGTTAAGGTTAAGGTTAAGTGCGGCTTAGAGTATTATATATAAATTAATATATATTACATATAAATTCAAATGTTATCTCAGTGTTAACATACGGCTGTGAGAGTTGGAAAATAACAAAATCATTGGAGAACAAGGTGAATACATTCGAGAACAAAAGTCTTAGAAAACTCATGAACATCAGTTGGAAAGAATTCAAGACTAATCGACAAATAAGAGAAGACTCTAGGCAGAAATATGTCTCCGACTATATAAGGAAAAGACGATGGTCATATATCGGTCATGTCCTACGAATGCAAAACAACAGAATACCATTGCAGGCACTCACTTGGGTTCCTGAGGGTAAGAGGAAAAAAGGAAGACCAAAAGAAACACTCAGAAGAACAATAATAAGAGAAGGAAGAACGTTGGGCCTAAATAATGTTCAAGAGCTAAGAGGAGTGGCGTCACAACGTGCAACCTGGAGAGCACTGGTTTCTGCCTTATGCGCCGTGTTTGGTGCTTAAAGAATTTATTATTATTCTATATATATAGAATAGCTATTGATTTGATTATGAGAAACTATACCCACAATGAACAATTAGGTATAAAATGGACAAATGGAAAATTCCTCGGGGAACCTGGATTTCGCAGATGATTTAGCATTCTTAAGTTCAACACCCAGACAATCCCAAGCAGCAGTAAATAATTTGTGTCATCTTTCGGTTATAATGGGTCTCCAAATAAATGCCTCTAAAACTAAAGTTTAGAACTTTTCTAACGAGACCTTTAATATCATCCTGAACGGGGAAAAACTACAGAAAGTTGAAAGTTTCAATTATTTAGGCAGTAAAATGACTCAGGGTGGTGACACAACAAGAAAAATTCATACTAGAATTGCTTTGGCAGCTAGCGCCTTCAATAGATTATCTAACATTTGGAAATTACGATCATTGAATATACATACCAAGCTTCGTCTGTTTAATTCAAATGTCATCTCAGTGTTAACATACGGCTGTGAGAGTTGGAAAATAACAAAATCATTGGAGAACAAGCTGAATACATTCGAGAACAAATGTCTTAGAAAACTCATGAACATCAGTTGGAAAGAATTCAAGACTAATCGACAAATAAGAGAAGACTCTAGGCAGAAATATGTCTCCAACTATATAAGGAAAAGACGATGGTCATATATCGGTCATGTCCTACGAATGCAAAACAACAGAATACCAATACAGGCACTCACTTGGGTTCCTGAGGGTAAGAGGAAAAAAGGAAGACCAAAAGAAACACTCAGAAGAACAATAATAAGAGAAGGAAGAACGTTGGGATTAAACAATGTGCAAGAGCTAAGAGGAGTGGCGTCACAACGTACAAACTGGATAGCACTGGTTTCTGCCTTGTGCGCCGTGTTTGGTGCTTAAAGAATTTATTATTATTATTATTATATATATATATATATGGCAAACAAAAATTCTGATAAAACCCCCATGTAAAAACAACTATATTGCTTATACAATTTGCACCTGTACCTGAATTCGTGCACCAGACCAATAATCGCTGATATTCGCTGACGACAGACTTTTTTGTTTAGACAGACAATCTGGTTTTCCTTTGTTCTTTCAGTCAAAGTTTCGGAAGGTGAACCACGTATACGGGTGGCCACACCTTCTTTCACATGTACTCCGTCTAGGGCGGAAATGAATTTCGCAACGTAAACAGAAACTCCACTTGAATGGTATTCCACACACATTTTGTAAATTTCAATAATTCTCACTTTTTGCAGGTTATATCATATCATTATATGCCAGTGTCTTTTAGAAAGCTTAAAAAATTGTTATGTATGTATAACACAAAGGTTCGATGTAAAAACACCCACATATAACTACTTGAGACGTCTTCAACACTTTATGTAAATTCTAATGATTCTCCTATATGCCATGTTGCATCTATTATATCATGTCTGTACATATTAATGTATTTTATGGAGAATAAAGATTCTGATATGTATGTATGTATGTATGTATGTATGTATGTATGTATGTATGTATGTATGTATGTATGTATGTATGTATGTATGTATGTATGTATGTATGTATGTATGTATGTATATATGTATGTATGTATGTATGTATATATATATATATATATATATATATATATATATATATATATACATATACATATACATATACATATACATATACATATACATATACATATACATATACATATACATATACATATATATATATATATATATATATATATATATATATATATATATATATATATATATATATATATATATATATATATATATATCAACAGTTAAACAAATAAAAAAGACATGACACTGAAAAATATGCCGTATACAATATATAGATATATATTGTCTTCGGTATATTTCTCTTGAAGGACAAGAGACTAGCTGAAGGCGAGAAGCAGTTATCATAACCGGTTTTTGTTTCGCGTTGACCCAATTTTATAATTTATTAATGTTCATGTACTTTGATGTACAACTGTGTATAGCATGCATTAATGACTTGTCAATCCACCATGGAGCACATGACTTCAACAAACGTACGTCACGTGTCCCTGTCACATGCCATCCCCTCCATGTTTGTCTCCAGTTCTCTTCTCCATGTATTCTTTGATCTCCCCCTACCACTCTGACCTTGGGGATTCCAGACTGTGACGACACGCTATCAACAAGTTTCCTTGATGTGTGTCCTATCCATCTCCATCGTCTTCTTCGCATGTCATGTTCCACTGACACTTGTCTTGTTCTCGTCATGTCATGTTCCACTGACAGTTGCATTGTTCTTATCATGTCATGTTCCACTGACACTTGCCTTGTTCCTGTCATGTCATGTTCCACTGACACTTGCCTTGTTCTTGTCATGTCATGTTCCACTGACACTTGCCTTGTTCTTCTCATGTCATGTTCCACTGACACTTGCCTTCTTCTTCTCATGTCAAGTTCCACTGACACTTGTCTTGTGCTTCTCATTTAATGTTTCACTGACACTTGGCTTGTTCGTCTCATGTCATGTTCCACTTTTTCATCTCATGTAATGTTCCACTGACACTAGCCTTGTTCTTGTCATGTCATGTTCCACTGACACTTGCCTTGTTCTTCTCATGTCATGTTCCACTGACACTTGCCTTGTTCTTCTCATGTCATGTTCCACTGACACTTGCCTTGTTCTTGTCATGTCATGTTCCACTGACATTTGCCTTGTTCTTCTCATGTCATGTTCCACTGACATTTGCCTTGTTCTTCTCATGTCATGTTCCACTTGTTCTTCTTATGTCATGTTCCACTGACACTTGCTTTGTTCTTGTCATGTCATGTTCCACTGACACTTGCCTTCTTCTTCCCATGTCATGTTCCACTGACACTTGTCTTGTTCTTCTCATTTAATGTTTCACTGACACTTGGCTTGTTCTTCTCATGTCATGTTTCACTTTTTCTTCTCATGTAATGTTTCACTGACACTTGCCTCGTTCTTCTCATGTCATGTTCCACTGACACTTGCCTTGTTCTTTTCGTGTCATGTTCCACTGACACTTGCCTTGTTCTTCTCATGGCATTTTCCACTGACACTTGCCTTGTTCTTCTCATGGCATGTTCCACTGACACTTGTCTTGTTCTTGTCATGTCATGTTCCACTGATACTTGTCTTGTTCTTCTCATGTCATGTTCTACTGACACTTGCCTTGTTCTTCTCATGTCATGTTCCACTGACACTTGTCTTATTCTTCTCATGTCATGTTCTACTGACACTTGCCTTGTTCTTCTCATGTCATGTTCCACTGACACTTGCCTTGTTCTTCTCATGTCATGTTCTACTGACACTTGCCTTGTTCTTCTCATGTCATGTTCTACTGACACTTGCCTTGTTCTTCTCATGTCATGTTCTACTGACACTTGCCTTGTTCGTGTCATCAGTTCCACATCATTAATCTGGTTTGACCACTTCAATTCTTCTGTTCTACGCAATCAGTGTCAAATTACACTAGTCAACAAATTTGTAAAAGTTGTTTGTACCAGAAATTAAATATACCATTTCTTATTGATTTTGACATACTGATTTCAAATATCATAATGAAATTCACCAATTGGCTCTGGTTTTTTTTTTTAATGATGAATTTACATTACAGTAATACAAATAATGTATGCTTGTTTAATTCTCTGGAGTGAACAGCTAGTCTTTCTACTTTAGCATTATAAAAAGTGTGGTTACATACTCAATTAATTGATATTTCATCATAAAATGATAGAATAAATAGAAACATTATTTAAAGTTCACATATCATGTTTTAAAAAGGCACATTTGAACCCATTCCGTCATTATTCAGCCGCTGTTCGAGCTCTCTTTGCTTGCTTCTTGTAGTCAATCGATGAGGTGTCTCTAGTCACAGTCCAACAGTAATTAGCAAGCATTGAAGGGCTCCATTTGCCTTGATACCTTGTCTCCATAGCAGCAATGTCCTGGTGAAATCGTTCACCATGCTCATCACTGACCGCTCCACAGTTTGACGTAAAGAAATCCAGATGACAATCCAAAAAATGAATTTTCAAAGACATGTTGCTGCCAAGACTCTTATACTTCAGAAGGAGATTTTCTACAATTTCATTGTAATTATCAGATCTGTTGTTTCCAAGAAAATTATCCACCACTGACTTAAATGCCTGCTATGCTGCTTTTTCCTTGCCATGCAACACGCAAAGAAACTCGTCATCATTAAGAAGTTTTCGAATTTGCGGACCAACAGCTTTACTCAGTCTTGGAAATTTTCTGATGAGGTATTTGAAAGCCTCATCTGTTTTCTCAGTTGCCTTGACAAAGTTTTTAATGAGACCCAGCTTAATGTGCAAGGGTGGCAACTAAATCTTGCTGATGTCGACAAGTGCTGGGTTCTCGACTTCTTACTGCCAGGCTGCATTGACTGCCTGATTGGCCAATTTCTTATGATGTAATGGTCACTTCGTGCACGGCTATCCCTCTCTCAGAGAAAGCAACAGTACTTGGTGTATCCACCCTGTAGTCCAAGCAAAAGAGCGACTACTTTTAAGTCACCGCAAAGTGACCAATGATGATGATCGTAGTTTATACACTTCAAAAGCTCCTTAATGTTTTCAAGGAAGTTGAGGGGAACTGCGGTAAGACGTGGAATACAATGGGTGGGTTTGAAAAAAAATCGAAAAAAGGTGATTCGTCTTACGAGGACAAAAGACAAAGAAAATAGTCTCTGGGTCGCTTGAGGTTGATGGTTCAAGATCACCAATGTCCTCTACTTCATCAGTGGAAGCAGCTGAAATTGATTCTGGCACTTTGGGAACTGGTAGGTCATCGCCATGTGGTTCCAGACGTATTGCAGAGGGGATGTTTGGATTTTCCAGAGTCCATTTTTTCTTCTTTGATATGCCTTTCCCAATTGGAGGGATAATGCAAAAGTAACAGTTGTTGAGATGATCAGTGGGCTCTCTCCAAATCATTGGGACTGCAAAAGGCATAGCTTGCCTTTTGCCAGTCAACCACAGTTTAAGATGTGCTGCACATGTATTGCAGCATATGTGTGGCGCCCAGCTCTTATCTTGATCTCCTATTCTGCAGCCAAAATACAAACTGTACGCCTTCTTAGTCACTTTAGGTATATTTCGTTTTTGTGATAGAAATGTCACCTTACCACATATATAACAGAAAATATTAGGACTGTTCACACATGTCCTAGGCATTTCTAACTACGATACTTTTGATAAGGACAAATGCACTAACTAATGGCAACATTTTATCAGAGATAAGATATTTATACACAAAGGTGATGTAATCATAGGTAGGATTGCATCATCAACTTCTAGTTACATTTTTATTGGTCATTAGAAAAAATTATGCAATCGCCCACAACAGTTGCATCATATGTATAAATTGACAGTAATTAAATAAACTAGTAGCACATATCTTGAAAACTAGAGCCAATCAACATTTTTTAATGTCATTTTTGTTTTCAGCACACCAAAATTAGTTAAGATCAGCTATTTTTATTTCTGGTATATTTCGGTTGTCGACTATTGTTATCTGACTTTTACAAAAACGTGTGTCAGAAATAATCCTTAAACTTTAACAGTATATGAAAACTCAAAGCCACAGAAAATTCATTGCCTCAAACATTGGGAAAGCTAGTACGTACTTTTAAAAGTTAAATGTCATCTCGTTCAAAAAGTCTTATATGGGCCACAAGTTACAGTAGAATAGAGGAATGAAAGTAGCCCAAGTTTCTCTTATTGATATGCCCAGATCAATCTGTGTTGCTATTTATATCGCATTCAAAACAACATCTAGAGTTCAGCTGAAAAACAAGCTGACAATTAAAACAGTACGCAAATTCGGAATAGTTTGTGAATATATCTCAGCTTAAACACAGGTTCAGAATTAAAAAAAGAACGCACATTCGCAACATTCGCGAATATACCACAGCTTAAAAACAGACAGCTCTAGAATTCAAACAGTACACACATTCGGAATACTCAATTGTAACAATTTTCCACAAGTTTACACTAGTAAAGTTTAAGTAGTTCCTACGTGCATCAGATGTTGTTTTGAAATGCAAAGCTGAAATAGCAAACAAAACGGAGGCACAACAAGGATTCTTGAAAAATATTGCGAGCAGAAATATAATTTAAGGTTATCTATTAGTGGCTAAACAAAAAAATGTGAAGTACATAAAGCCGTTGTCCTATCCTCTCGTGTCAAGTGAAATGAACTTTTCTCAAATCACGTTCTACAACTGCGGTGTAAATAAACACATAACTCTGCTCATTAGGTTTCGGAAGCGTAATCCCGTAGTCGGTAACTTGGGTGAAAATTACCCCGGTGGGGGGTATTTCTGAGTTTTTGTTGCCTTTTGCGGCTACCTACTTGTGCGTGGTGGGCTTTTCGGCACTACAGGTAGTCCCGTAGGTGATATTGTCGTTGATGAGCAAAGTGTTAGAGATCTCACTATACTAGGTCCAGCTTTTTATGAGAGAGTGAATAGTTCCATTCCTGGATGCCTTTGCTTTCTTTAACTCACTAACAGAGTCAGGTACCAATTTATAGCGAGGGAGCAAGTCCTCTCCTTTCTTTGTCGCCTAAGAGAAATTTCCGGAACCACGAGGGTTAGTCTGACCTTTTAGTTTTGTTTGTGCAGTCCCTGAAGTGTTTTGTTTTCTTTTTTAGGCAGGTTGGGGGCCAGGGGTGGGATAATTATGAGGGTAACATTACATATGACAACTCAATGCAGTATTAACTGTATCTTGGGGTAATTATGAGGGTAACATTACATGTGACAACTCAATGCAGTATTAACTGTATCTTTTTTATTAACGCTTCAATAAATCACTTATTCATTTATACATTTGTGTCAGACTTCCAGTCAACGCTTCAAAAGGTTGAAAATGGCTAGCTATGGCATGAATGGAAAACATTCATAGAAGCTTCGAATCTGCAGGAGCTGATGTGGATCTAGTATCCTGGTCTTGCAGGGGTAAGCGGTAATGAGAGAGCTGACAAGACTAGCATCAAGAGCACCCATAGTGGGGAAACTGGATATGGATAAGAGTGAGATACTGAGAACAAGTAATGATCGCATCGCCTGTTAGAGAATGACGCTGCAATAGATGGATCATCAAAGTTAAGATTGTTGGAATTTGGCACCAACCGTAAGTCTAGCAGAGATTGACGTATCTTCTTCTTCTTCGTACACTCTCAGACTTAACATTAATATGGACATATGAGAGGATGCATCCGTCGTGCATACAACCAGCGATCTACATGAATAGTTAGGATTCACACTCTTCGACTTATATTGAGGGAGACTGAGAACCTAGGGGTTTGCCTGGAATGCAATGATGTCGATTCTGTTCAACAATAACAATGACCTTTGAACCTCGATGCTCCTATCTCGTGTAACCGTGGTAGAGCTAGCTTGTGTGTGACCATGACCAAACGAGTTATGCTGGGCTTCCCACACTAGACAGGGACCAGACAAAGTAGGAGACAATCCTAGATGTAGACTGGACAGGGACCAGACACAGTAGGAGACAATCCTAGATGTAGACTGGACAGGGACCAGACAAAGTAGGAGACAATCCTAGATGTAGACTGGACATACTAAAAGACCAAGAAAGGAGGCCCAACGTATAGAACTGTTGAAATGGGACGCCTAAGAAAACATTGCAGCGTGGTCCGCTTGATGAAGACGTCATGAATTAAAAATAAAAACTGGCCAAGAAGTATCAGCCTTGAATAAGCAAACACCAAACCATCCTTCAGCTGATGACACGTGACGGGAAGACTTGTCTTATACTGTGTCTTATACTGTGTCTTATATTGTGTCTTGTACTGTGTCTTATACTGTGTCTTGTACTGTGTCTTATACTGTGTCTTGTACTGTGTCTTATACTGTGTCTTGTACTGTGTCTTGTACTGTGTCTTGTACTGTGTCTTATACTGTGTCTTGTACTGTGTCTTGTACTGTGTCTTATACTGTGTCTTATACTGTGTCTTGTACTGTGTCTTGTACTGTGTCTTATACTGTGTCTTGTACTGTGTCTTATACTGTGTCTTATATTGTGTCTTGTACTGTGTCTTGTACTGTGTCTTGTACTGTGTCTTATATTGTGTCTTGTACTGTGTCTTATACTGTGTCTTATACTGTGTCTTATACTGTGTCTTATACTGTGTCTTGTACTGTGTCTTGTCCTGTGACTTCTACAGTGCCTTGTACTGTGTCTTATACTGTGTCTTACTGTGTCTTATATACTGTGTCTTGTACCTTGTCTTGTACCGTGTCTTGTACCGTGTCTTGTACTGTGTCTTGTACTGTGTCTTGTACTGTGTCTTGTACTGTGTCTTGTACTGTGTCTTATACTGTGTCTTATATTGTGTCTTGTACTGTGTCTTGTACTGTGTCTTGTACTGTGTCTTGTACTGTGTCTTATACTGTGTCTTGTACTGTGTCTTATACTGTGTCTTATACTGTGTCTTATACTGTGTCTTGTACTGTGTCTTGTACTGTGTCTTGTACTGTGTCTTATACTGTGTCTTATACTGTGTCTTATACTGTGTCTTATACTGTGTCTTATACTGTGTCTTGTACTGTGTCTTGTACTGTGTCTTGTACTGTGTCTTATACTGTGTCTTATACTGTGTCTTATACTGTGTCTTATATTGTGTCTTATATTGTGTCTTGTACTGTGTCTTGTACTGTGTCTTGTACTGTGTCTTATACTGTGTCTTATATTGTGTCTTATACTGTGTCTTGTACTGTGTCTTATATTGTGTCTTATATTGTGTCTTGTACTGTGTCTTGTACTGTGTCTTGTACTGTGTCTTGTACTGTGTCTTGTACTGTGTCTTATACTGTGTCTTGTACTGTGTCTTATACTGTGTCTTATACTGTGTCTTATACTGTGTCTTGTACTGTGTCTTGTACTGTGTCTTGAACTGTGTCTTATATTGTGTCTTGTACTGTGTCTTATACTGTGTCTTGTACTGTGTCTTATACTGTGTCTTATACTGTGACTTATACTGTGTCTTGTACTGTGTCTTATACTGTGTCTTATACTTTGTCTTATACTGTGTCTTATACTGTGTCTTATACTGTGTCTTATACTGCGTCTTATACTGTGTCTTATACTGTGTCTTATACTGTGTCTTATACTGTGTCTTATACTGTGCCATCCGTTCTTGTCTATCCATATCTTCTTTATACCCTTCATGTGTATACATATAAATATTTATTCATTTGTTTCCGTCTGTTTTTCTCCAGCGTCCGATTGACAGAGTGGTTATATCTCTGGTCTCTAGCGGCTAAAGTGCCAAGTTCGAATCACGATTATTATTTGTTGTTGTTCCTTTTTTGGCTGTTTCCCTTTTACATAGGTTAAATTACATCCCTTGAACAAAAAGCCAACTTAATTTTTTTATTTCCCTTCGACAGAGAAGCGGATAAATTACATCCCCTGACAAAAGAAAAGGCCAATATAATTTTTTTTTTTAAACTTTACAAAATTGTCCAGTCTTCTAAATGTGCTGCACATGTTGAAAGGTTAATACGTTTGCTTGAGTTCTTTCCTCGTCATTATTTTGACTAGTATCTAATGCTTAGACAGCGCAGTCTACTCTGCCTTGGCCATGTCCGCCGCATGGAAGATGGTCGCATCCCGAAAGATATCTTCAACGGACAACAGGCAGATGACAATAGTAGTAGGGTATGTGGGAAACGAGGCGGTTTCAGGAGGAGCGCAGGAGGAGCGGCAGGAGGAGCATGACTTTTTATATAAGGAAAATCAGGAGGAGCGGCAGGAGGAGCAAGATGGCGGACTTGAGATAACAAGGGGAGGTTATATGGGGCAAGATGGCGGACTTGAGATAACAAGAAGCGGAGTATATGGGGCAAGATGGCGGACTTGAGATAACAAGAAGCGGGGTATATGGGGCAAGATGGCGGACTTAAGATAACAAGAAGAGGGGTATATTTAGAGTTTTTTTATATATAAGGAATATGTTGCAAGATGGTGGTTTTTTTCTATAGTAATATATTATTGTTGTTGTTATTAGTATAGCCAACTTAGGTAGTATTCTGGCTGTGTTAGACAAACAAGAAGAGGATAATAGTTAGACTTTTAGATAATAGGATATTTTTAGACAATAGGAAGACGATAGTTAGATGATATATACATATAATAGGGAGATATTTTTAGACAATAGGAAGACGATAGTTAGACGAACAGTTATATTTAGACAATAGGAAGACGATATTTATTGACATATACATTTAGACATAGAACAGTTAGACGAACAGTTATTTTACAACAGTTAAACAAACAGTTATACAAACAGTTATACAACAGTTAGACGAAATACAACGGACGATATAGGTAACAAAAAAGCGTTTTAGTTAATATAGTTTTTTATTTTTTCAAATACTAAAGGGCAACTCTCAATCGCTTGGTAGGTTTCTTCTTCTTCTGTGGTAGATTAGGGACATCGGTCAGGTCTGTGGTAGGAAACCAACTCGGATCTGGGGATACTGGACAGCTAGACTTCATGTATTCGTCAAACAGGTTAGTGAAGGTGGTAGGTTTCTTCGGGGGTAGGACATCGGTCAGGTCTGTGGTAGGAAACAAACTCGGTTCTGTTGGTTGGTAACAGCTGGAGTTGATGTACTGGTCAAATGTGGTGCCAGTAGTAGGATAGGTATCCGTGCTTGGTGGCTGTAATCGGTCAAATTCGGCGAGGATTTCGCTCTGTAATGTCAATAAATGGTCAAACTCGGGTCGAGTTAACGTAATGCCGTGTTTGGTCGGAAATTTGAGGTAGGATTTACCAAAATATCTTCGCACGTGCAGTAAAGGTTGGCCTCGGTAAACACTTACAGACGCAGCCTTCAGACCACTAGCCAAAGGTTTAAGCATTTCATCACTTCTCTTGATGTAGACCCAGTTGTTGGGAGCAGTCATTTTCAACGAGGTTTATCTGTCGTTAATAAAGTGTCTTCCGTTTATATACAGGAATACCAGTTCAATCTGGGTTTTTTTTAGGCGTGCCCTAGCTAGGATTTGATTCGTCGAACATCGATCGTGTGTTAGGCAGGACGTGATTCGTCGATGTATTGCGTGGGAACAATGACACATGGCCGTATTGGAGAGAAACCCGATACCAAAAAATACACACACCTGTCTATTGATTTCGTCTCTTGTTTATGAAAGGGGGGTTGAGTTTCACTAGCTAGGGTCTGACTAAGCGCGTAATTAATCGATCGTTGGCGTGTTGTCTAGCCAAAAATGGTAGTAGGACCCGCTGCATAGTACCACCTCGTGTTTTGATCAAGATGAAATAAATGGCGTAGAGCCCACAAACGTTGGTGACTACATCTTGTAAATGTCTGGCGTTGTAGTTAACAGGTCGAGTAGAGTTTCTGGCTATAAAATTAACCAGGTCCGAGTGTGTAGGTGGTAGGCCAAAAGAATCAAAATATTCAAAAGTACCAAGTCCATTATAATATAGGGCGACCCAGTGGTCACCGGGGCGATAGCTAGGATCAGTGTTGATGACGAAAGCAGCCGTCGTGGTCGGATCGATGCGTAGAGGTAATTGGTCACGAGCTAACACTTTAACGAGCCCAGTTCGTTTAACAAATATGTCTGACAGGAGGATGGTGCGTATCTCGTCTGTATTCATTGTCTAAGTTGTGTAGTCTGTCAAAACTTGGCGCGATTTCGAGATCTCCAAGATCGAGTCTTGCTCGGCGTAGACGAGAACCTGTAATGGTTCGGGTGTGACCTCGGCGAATTTAAGTTCTACTGAGACTGGGCCGGACTTGGCCATCTCAAACTGGTCACCGTCTAGTAGACTTGGGGTGAGGTCAAAGGCGTATAAGGCGTAACCGTGCTTAAAATGTCTATACTCGAGGTCGTTGCCGGCGTCTTTACCAACCAGCCCCATATCTAGATTCGTCGCGAAGAAGGCTCTCACGTACTGGTTGTGTTCATAATCCATGGACAAAGGCTTGCCACTGGCGGTTCTGCCGTCCGCGCTGACATTTAAATATATCAGACCAAAGGTAGCGAAATTGAACGGATTAGCCGTGTACGACCCGTTAAAAGCGGACGAAGTGACTAGTCCAATCACGATCCGTGTAGGTGTTTGACTGAGAAACAGATTATCCTGCATGTGCGATAGCATACCTCTAGGGATAGAGAAAGTTTTTAGCACAACTCGTTTCAAGGGGTACTTGGCATTACCTCGCACCAAGGCTTTCTCGTGGGCTAGAGAGACGGCAGGATTTAATTTAGCTTTCCGGACAACCAAGGCCGCATAAGTTATAATAGATTTATATCCAGCGGTGGGGTCGTGTCCCAGCACGTTGAAGGCATCTTTAGACGGGGTGAGTTTTACTTTAACTGTCACACCATTTAACAGGTAACGATCTTGAGCAAAGATATCTGAATGTAAACGACCCATCATATCAATCTCCTGAGAACCAGCCGCTATATGTCGACGCAGTCTTAACCCATTGTTATTGTCACCAATTGTGTCCGTAATAAAATTTGGCGTGTCTTTGTAAAACAGAACCCATGTCAGATGACCTCGTTTGGGTTCCTCCCCGTAATTCAACGTGGCTTCGATGTAAGCTCTATAAGGGTAGGTGTTCTCGCTGGGTGTAATCAGCGTGTCGTTCAGTGAAACGTCGACTTGGGAGAATAAACTGTGCAGGTAATAGTTGATCGGGGCCACCTCTGCGTCAGCGGGTAATGCGCCGCCATTAGCTAACGTAACTTTGGCGCGCACGTGTAGAAAAGTAGTGAACAAATCTAGATATTCTTCACCGTTTCCCGAAATTACAAATTCCACCGGGGCACCGGGGGCTAAGGCGGCCAACGGATGTATCTCCACAAATTGTCCCTCTTCTGCGGCTGTCTGCGTTGGTGGTACGCTAAACAAATTTAGACCACTGTGAAGACACTTCCACGAGTTGGGGTTAATAAGCGCCATCATTCAAATATATCAGAGTACCTTCGCTTCTTCTGGTGAGAATGAGAAGGTCGAGCTCGGTTACTGCGTTTTATGCGTTTCGGCTCGCCAGGTGGGGCAGCTCTCGTTTTTCTTTTTCTTCTTCTAAGCCCGCTACCAGATTGGTTAGTGGTGAGGTGTTCAACCGCTCCCTGTAATAAACGTTGACCCGACTCCTTGGCTCGTTCACGAAATGCCTCGCCAACATTTCTGCCGGCTAACGCATCGCTCGTGACCTGTAGACCGGTCCCAAGCCCTTCTCTGAGTAAAGCTTTGCCTCCAGTTTTTAACCACGGGAGAACCATACGACCGAGCCCGCCGAAAAAACTACCCAAACCATGTCCTCTTTGACTTCTGCCTCCGATAAACACTGGCATCCCATGACCAGCTTGGTTGCAGTAAAACTCCTCATACTTCTTGGGGTTTCGTCGGATGGGTACGTGTCTGACCATTATGTTTCTAGTCAAAATCAAACCGTCTGTGAGTTCGGAAGTGTAGTGTCAACACCGAAGCTCCGCTAGTGAATGGGATAGTCTTACCCTGATCGTTAGTTAAAAGGATTTCCACCGCGTCACACGAAAAACGGCTCAGGGGTACGTAGTGGGGTTTGTCGTAAATCCTGAAAACAGAAGCGGTAGTCCTATCCAAAATAGGCACAATCCGCAACAAAGGGACAGAGGCATCTCCAACCGGTCTCGCCGCTACGAGATCGCAGTACACGTATACATTTTTCATGTCGCTATCCATTTGTACTTCAGTCTCGCCTCGTAGTATTGGGTCAATGTCTGCGGCGAGCGACGCAGGAAAACCTAACATGTGTTTCAACGTCTCGCTAATTCTAACTTCAACCTCCGGATCATACAGATTCAAGGTGGCCTTATTATTGTTAAAATGGAATCTAACTCGAGCTTTTTCATCCACATCCGTGGCTAAAAGCAAACGATTCAACTCGTCGATCAGCGTGTCAGGTGACGTGTATAGACCAGCGGGTAACGTGAGTAGTATAGACTCATCTTCTTTGTTGGGAAAATAATATAGCCATACATCATCCTCTAGCACGTTAAAATAACTTTTGGGAAATTGAATCTCAACCAAACCAACCTCGTAACGTGAAGTAAAGTCTATAGTCTGTGGCAATTTGACGAAAAAGTGACCGGCGTTATTGTTTGGGTATATTTTCATCGAGGCATTGCTGGGTAAAGTCACGTAAAAACTCATCCTATCTTGGGGTTAGGTAACATGTAACCCAGACAACTGCTCATTAAAGCGATCCAAAACTTGCCGTCTGGTCCCTCTGCGTTGCTCCGATTCAGATTGAATAACGAGACACCGATGACGACATATATAACAATCATCTGACAGAGGAAAACGATCTCTAGTCGCGGAATTAGTTTCCCAAAAAAAGGCCAGAACGAGGTTCTCGTGGCCTTGGGAGGGGGTGGCCGCAATACTGGGGTGCTCACGTCTTCTTCAATATCCATCAGTCTCGATATCTTGCTAGCTGTTTGGACGAAATCCAGCTGTTGAATGACGAGTTATAACCGAACCCTTTGACTAAATATTCTTTTACACCCCTGCCACCACGGCGTTCCTCCAAAATGGACTCGATTCGATAAACTATCTTGTCGCCGACTCGTTGCAGCTCTTCTTGGTAAAAAGAACCCTTCAATTCCTCACCCGAATCATCTTTAAGGATGTACGTAACCGGTCTTGTTTGGTTTTGTCGGCTGATCGTAAACAACTCTTCTGTCCACGGCGGTGTATAACCCTTTTTAAAAGTTTGTCTGGCTTGGGCGATCCGCACGCGATCACCAGGTTTAAAATAGACTTTTCTACCGATGACGTCAGGGGTCGAATACAAAGTACGCCACACTTCTTCTTGATTGTTCGGGGTAACTTCCACCGGTGCCATCTTAATACTCCGATGATACGAGTAGTTGTAGTTGTGGAGCAGTTGTTGTATCACGTCGACGTAGCGAAGACTGTTGGTTTTGGTAAAGTAACGCCACGTTTTTTCTTTGAGGGTTCGATTAAACCGTTCGACGATAGCTGCTTTGGTATCCTCATTCTCCGTAGTGAAGAAATGGACCCCTTCGTTTTTAAGAAACTTTAAGAATGTTTTGTTGACAAACTCACTGCCTTTGTCTGTTTGAAAATTTATCGGTTTGCGACTGTTAAAAATTGTCTTTACCGCTGCTACTAAAGCTGTCCCAGTCTTGTTTTTCAGAGGAACAGCCCAAGCGAATTTACTAAATACGTCAATACACGTTACTAGATACGAATACCCATCGTTGAATCTTTTTAAACCACGCAAGTCAATTAAATCAGCCTGGAACTGTTGGTCGATACCACCTGCAATGGTCGTACGTCGTTTAAATTTTCTGCGCACCGGTTTATGTAGGGTGTAGCTGTCCTGATGGCCTAACCACTCTTCAATTTTTTTACGACTAAGTTTGGTGCTACGTTGTAAGGGGGCGATTCCACCATAAGCTCCAGGGCGTTTTGGGTCGTAGTAATGTTGTTTTAAAATCACTTCTTTGGCCATGGTTCCCACTTTGGCGTCTTTTTCCTTCTTCTGAGAGAATACGACGATGATTCTCGCAATTTACTGGCGACCACCTTTTTTTCGATTAGTGGGTGTGACGGGTGGGGACTGAGACGTTTTGTCCACGATCTCCTCTTTAAGTACAGTGGGTTGTTCGCTGGTTTGTAATGGAGACTTAATATCTACGAGACCTAGAGGTACGTGTCTGTACTGTTCTAGTCGAGTCAAATAACGCAGTAATGTTTGTTGGTAGAGTCAAGCCTTGTCACCGAGTGGCAGATCTTGTCGATTCAAGACTAGTTGCATTTGTTTGTCCAATTCTCCCAAGTTATCTCTTAGAGCGTCGGGTTGTCTATAAGGTTTTTCTAACAAACGAGGATCCATCAAAATCATTTTTTTAGCCATCTAAAATAGTACAGATAGTATTGGGGTTAACAACGCGGATAATAAACCTCCAGATAGTAAAAATTGTTTTCGTCTTATGAGCGACAATTTCTTCTTGGTAAGCGCTCGCAGTGTGTTTTTATAACGACGCATACGTCTCTTCTGAGGGGGTGTCAGTGTAACGTTACCTTTTAAGGTAGAAAGATACCTTGATAGGGTAAAAAACTCAAATTTTCCTTTCAGAATCAAACAACCATGGGTATAGTGTTAGTATGGACTTAAAATGTTTGTCCACATAATGACCTCATTAATTATGCAAATTAGCTATCCAATATGGCCGCCGTAGTGAATAAATTATATACCTTTTTTAAAACATCATAACTATGTTATTTCTACAAGGATCTGACTGAAACTTGGCAAATTGAATTAATATATATAGCGTGAGGTCATGAACTAAAATGACAGAGATTGACAGAAAGGTTAAATTTTAATGAATTTTCAAATTTTATATTTCTGGAATGTTTGATATTTGTGCCTCATTATATATGCATGATGGTCATAAAACTAAAACTTTGAATTCAATTGTATCCATTTTAGGTCAGAATCTGTAAAATTATATGACAACCAACTGTGTTAATTTTCATGTCAATTGAATGTACAGATCCAGAGATATTTTGTTTCAAAGATCACCAATTATGCTAAAAAGACAATTCCGAGAAAACAAAGAAAAACAGAAAAAGAACTCACAAAATGAAGTTTAATGAGCTCCTGTTGAATAAAGGTCTCCTTCTACTGCAGCTGCAGTGTCTATGAATCCCCTTTTCAGTGCTCTCAGGGTCTTTCCATTGCAATGTCCTTACTTGCTGAATAGATCCTGTGCAGCGTTCTCCTGTATGCTTTCTTTGCCATGGGTTGCCTTGTGTTCATGTATATCGAAACATTCTGCAATGCACTGTGGCCTTTCCCAATAGAATGCACAAACTCCACCATTCGCACATTTACTTCTTTGTGTTTATGAGTAGCTGAAGATGAAACATCAGAAGTATTGAAAATGGCAATCCATTCGCCACAGTTTATGAACTTGAAACTGATTTCATGACAAAAGCCATTCCGAGTCTCTTTGACGATCTCACAGGTCAGTGAGTACTGATAACATTTGTCACATCTAAAGTTAGCGCATAAAAACCCAAACAGTAGTTTTACATCCATAAGGATAAACCCATTTCCTCTGTTGTCATTTTTAGCTTGTCCTTCACTTTCTTACTTACTTACTTAGTCGTTCCCCTTCTACCGTGAGGTGTAGAGGTTTGGAAAAGAGAGCGCCAGACTATCCTATCGGCTGTCTTCCTCCTGGCCTGGTTCCATTCTAGTCCTCGATCCTTCAAAGATTGTCTAATGTTGTCCTCCCAGCGGACTCTGGGTCGTCCTCGGGGTCTGGATCCTTGGCTCTTTGTTTCCCATGCTTGTCGTGGTATCCGATTTTCTCCCATTCTGCAAACATGGCCAAACCATCTTAATTGGGACTGTTCTACTTGCGTCTGCAGGGGGTAGGATTTAAGGCCTTGACGTATCGTCTGGTTGCGTACCATGTCTCTTCTTGTTACTTCAACCACCTTCCTCAGATACCTCATTTCTGAGGTTTGGATCTGGCTTTTATGGGTTGTAGTCATTGCCCATGACTCGCATCCGTATGTCAAGACTGGGACATAGGTGGAGCGGTATACAGCCATCTTCGTTTTCTTACCAACCTCTTTCTTGCTGAGGAATCCTCGATTTATGGCCTGAAAAAGTCTCGCAGCTGCTGCTTTTCGAGTGGCCAACTCTTCTTTGATGCCTCCCTTTCGGTCTATAATAGCTCCGAGGTATTTAAATTGGTCGACCTGCTCCAGGACCTGTTCTCCCAGCTTAATCTGATGTTTTCTTTCTTCTCGTGATATCACCATGGATTTTGTTTTAGAGCTGCTTATGACCATCCCTCTCTTCTCCAGCTCTTCCTTCCAGACTTGCAGGTTGGATTGGAGATGTGCCTCTGATTTAGCAATCAGGGCAACATCATCAGCAAATGCCAGCTCCGAAATATAGACCTGTCTCATCTTCCAGTACCCCACTGAATACTTTCTTGTTCTCTCCTTAAAAGCCTTGATGACATCGTCCATAAGGAGTATGAAGAGGTAAGGTGATAGGATATCACCTTGTCTTACACCAGTGGTGGTCCTGAACTCTTCCGACTTATGGTTTGCTGTCGTCACATAATTTCTGCAAGACTTGTAGAAGCTCTGTATAGCATGAATCAGAGGTGCTGGAATATTCTTCCTTGCCAAACAATCCCACTTTCTTGGACCTTTATTTTCTTTGCTGAGGAGCACAGAGGCTTTATAGCTTCACTATCGACAATAGGTGTCTCATTTTCAGGCAACGGTTTGTTGGTGTACACGCCTCCCAGTCTTTGTCTTATTTCCCATTGTGAACAAAAGGAGCTCTGCTAACTACTATTATACAGAATCAGTATAAAACTAGCAATAAATAGAGTTGATGTTGGTGAAAATGCACAATGCATGTAACAAATGTTGAAATTTACGATCAAAGCTTTCTAGACACACACTTTTGAAAAATTCATAAGAAATCATTGAGTGATTCCCCGTGGAAAAATTATAAATATCTTTTTCCTGTTGCCTCAGTATATTTATAATTTCGCAGTTTTACAATTACGCACCTTCATGTTGGGTCATTATTCACATGGTAACCAACTATAAACATTGGTTGCTATGCAAATCACTCAAAATGGTATGTGTAGAAAAACACTGATTCCTATCAAACCAGAGTATCTCTAAGCTTCTATGAATTATTTTTAGTTCAAGAACATGTTGACGATGATTTAAAGCATGAAAATGAAAATTATTGGATTTTTATTTCTTAAAAACATTTTTGGGTATCCTTCTACCTTAATACGTTGTGACAACATTCACAGGGTGTTCCTACCAGCTCGGGTGATGCTGTTTTCATAACAGCCTTGATGACTGGTGGTTTAGCTGTACGTAGACATTTTAACATCTCAGCGTTTCTCTTTACTTTTTCTGCCATTTTACTTGGGTACGTAAACAATTTGTTGCTCCTCTGGGAAGATGCGCGAACGAAGCCTTAAATTATCTGGTGTGTCTTGACGAAGATCAATTAGCAAATACCCGTGTGGAACCGATTTTGCGTCTTTAAAACTCTCCTGAACATAGGTAGTTTGACCTGGGTACATCTGTTTGGCTAGATTAACAATCTGAGATCCATCGCGTGGATTTTTGAAAAGTACTATGTAATGAGAATTCAAACTAATGGTTCTGTGTTCTTTGTTCTTGCCAAATAAATTTTGCACGAGATAAAATACGCTTACATTGCAGTGATGGCTTTTTTGTGTGAATATTTTAGTTACACGTTCATCTGTTTCGTTCATGAGGTCATCGATAATCACCAAACGTCTCTTATCACCTGTTCACTGCTCAATATCGGGCAGTCCTTCAATAAACTGAACTCCAGTCATTGAATTGTATAAAGGTTGCCACTCGGAGTAACACCAAATATTCTCATCTGGGATAGCTGTTACCATATCTTTGATATGTGTTAGGAAAAGCTGGACAAAAACAGTCTTTCCACTAGAACTAGGGCCTGAAATTAAACAGGTAAAAGGATGTGCAAATCTCGGGTCCATTGGTAAGAATGATAACTTTCACCTACAACCAGTTATTTTATATCAAAAACCCTACACATTGTGAGAACAAAAAAAAAAAAAAAAAAGTAAGATTCGTGCTAAAAAATGTGAGAATCACTGATACCAACATGTATTGAGAATCACTGTTCATCGTAAGAATCCCTGATCAAGAATTTGAGAATCACTGTGTAAAACATTGTGAGAATAAAAAAATGTAAGAACTCAACCAACCAATACGAGAATCACTGATACCAACATGTATTGAGAATTAAAAAAAACGTGAGAATCACAGGTCAAGAACATAACAATCCCTGGGATATGTTTTCCGAATATCTCTGGGGGGTTTGTTTTCTTATATATCATCTTTCAAAAGGATGGTTGATTTTGAGTTTATATGTTTTAGTCTAAAAATATGTGTGTCTACGAAAAAGAATATAACCAACAGCTCTCTCTCTCTCTCTCTCTCTCTCTCTCTCTCTCTCTCTCTCTCTCTCTCTCTCTCTCTCTCTCTCTCTCTCTCTCTCTCTCTCTCTCTCTCTCTCTCTCTCTCTCTCTCTCTCTCTCTCTCTCTTTCTTTCTCTCTCTCTCTCTCTCTCTCTCTCTCTCTCTCTCTCTCTCTCTCTCTCTCTCTCTCTCTCTCTCTCTCTCTCTCTCTCTCTCTCTCTCTCTCTCTCTCTCTCTCTCTCTCTTTCTTTCTCTCTCTCTCTCTCTCTCTCTCTCTCTGTCTCTCTCTGTCTCTTTCTCTCTCTGTCTCTCTCTCTTTCTCTCTCTATCTCTCTCTCTGTCTCTGTCTGTCTCTCTCTCTTTCTCTCTATCTCTCTCTGTCTCTCTATCTCTCTCTGTCTCTCTCTCTCTCTCTCTATCTCTTTGTTTGGAACATTTCTTTTTTAGTTATCAGATATTTAAAGCTTGCTTTTTAAGCTATCATTTGTATCTTATTAAGTTCTGGATATATTTTTGTTTAAATATTCAACTAAACCGATGTTAAAATGTGTCAAATGCCTTTCTTTCTCGATACATTTGTCTCATGTCACAAATAAATGTTTGCTAATTTTATGGTACAACTCGATTCAAGTTATTCGCAGCTGTCCCCTAAGTAAACAATTGCTACGAGTTTTCACTGTGGATCAATAATCGTCCGTGCCAAATAAGACATTAAGACCAACAGTACTGTTTGTATAAGTATTATATTACCAGGTGAAACAGGCTGTTTCAGAACACCTGCACTGAGTAAACATTACTATGACACTTCTTTACCGTGACCCGTTATTGGGACGTGATAATTTACAGACAACTGTTTGCGAGCAATAACAGGTGTGTAAGGTCGTTGACCCTGAAACACGCGCACTTTTTTGTAATATAATGGGGGATATTGTTTCTAGACATATCATTCAATTATTAGAAACCGAAGCGGACACATCTCTGAAAAACCACTGAAAGAAAAGAACCACTTGTTTTGTCATATCAATACCTGATAGTATGTATTCGTTTTGTTAAATATATTTATATCGTTTTATGTATTTAAAAGATATCTGTCTGTGAATTCGTGTGTTAGGATGTTAAATATTTTACACGTTATATAGAATTTTTATAAAAAGTTTTAGTTGTTTGTGTATTGTATTAAATATTTAAACAAAAAGATATGTCTGTGCGCTAGTCGGTGTTGCTAAAAACCTGTTTCAAAATATAAGTGTTTTCGTTAGGATACCATAAATAACTTTACAAATATCTGTTTTTTCATGTGTTAGGGTGTAAAAATATTTAATAACATTATAAAAAGGTTTTAGATGTTTGTGTATTGTATTAAATATTTAAACAAAAAGATATGTCTGTGTATTCGTTTTCTCACTAGCCAGTGTTGCTAAATATCTGTTTCAAAATATAAGTGTTTTCGTTAGGAGACCATAAATAACTTTAAAAATATCTGTTTTCTATTTAAAAGATATGTCTGTGTATTTGTTTTCTCACTAGGCAGTGTTGCTAAATATCTGTTTCAAATTAGTCTAACTTGTTATTGTTATCTGTGTTAACTCAGGTACTAAATTTTTATCTGTTTTATGTTAAAGTCGGACATGTGTGTATATTTTTTGATAAGACTTAACCGATTATGCACTAGGAAAAAAGACTAAATCTTATCCGTGTTGTTATTTATGTGAGATTAATCAGCCTGGATTTCAACTGATGGTACATTTCTACAAACTAAACTCGAGCGTGAGGAATATTTTTTTTTCACATAATAAAGAAAATTAAAGAGAATATATCATATTTTTTTAACAGTACTATACATGTAAAAATATAGATATAATATATTATAAATATAAAACAACACTATACAGGGACACACGCCTTGTTACAAACTAGCAAAACACGTTTATATCTCCATTATTTCTTAAACGACAGATCAATTCGTTGGGTCACGCGCCAGGCTGGGTTTTTTAATCGATATCTTTCTGACAGCGCGCGCGGGGGATTTTTTTCACATAGAATTAGAAATAACACTGTGTTTATTCTCTCGCTCTCTATCTCTCTCTCTCTCTCTCTTTCTATCTCTTTCTCTCTCTCTCTTTCTTTCTCAACTTGTCTGTGTCTTATTTAACTGATTGTTACATATAAGACTGTGTTTATTCTCTCTCTCTCTCTCTCTCTTTCTCTTTCTCTTTCTTTCTCTATTTAACTGATTGTTACATATATATGTGTGAGTAATGTGTTTTCGTTTCTACTTCACAGATGTCAGCAATTCAAAACAAGAACTGTTGCTACACTTGTGGACAATGTAATAAATCTTTTACTCGTCAAAGCAACCTAACGAGACATATGCAGACAGTACATGCTGAACCGACACATCCCTGTCGTGTCTGTCCTCAAATATTTACCAGTCCTGAGGTACTCCAATATCATCTAGAGGTCTTTCATGGCCCAGCGGCCCCGAGATCCCCCACAGTGGAAGCCACTGCACCGGGGGCCAATATAAACGTTCCAGCGGGGAGCACCACTGCACCGGCGGCCGCTGTTGTTATAGATAAATCAGTGGGGACCACCACTGCACGAAGACTCGATATAGACACCACAGCGGGGACCACCACTGCACGAAGACTCGATATATACACCCCAGCGGGGACCACCACTGCACCGGTGAAGAACAATTTGTGTCCTCGCTGTGGCAAGACATACAATAGACGGGACAATTTAACACGACACATAAAAACAGTGCACGCAACATTGCTATCGGATTGTGCCCTGTGTGACAAAAAATTCACCCGGGGTGATAATTTACAGGCCCATATGAAACAAATACACCCCACACCTAACCAACTTTCGACTTCATATCCCACAGCACCAATATCAGGTGCCACACCAGACGCCAAATCATACCCCACAACAGATGTCACAACAACAGACTCAGGATCAGGGAACCAACAGACATCACCAGCAGACACCACACCAGACTCATCATCATCAGGCACAAAGACATCATCTGCTGAAGCAGGGACCACAACATCGACGCACCAACACACAGACCCCTCTTCATCAAGCCCCATCCCATCTCACCCACCAAAAACAGACCAGACCAAAAAACGCCCCATAAACAGTACCCACCAGTCCCATATTAAAAAAACCCGTCTGCCCACTGAAGAAGACTCTTTAGAAGACCTACAGGATGACATAAAACAAATATACATTGACAACTGGCAAGCCATTAAAACACACGCAAATAAACATAAATATTTATCAACATTCACTTTTTTCGACAGACCAACAGAAAATATGGACTGGGGCCGTCTCTTGCTCCCTGTCTTCACACAACAAACAAAAAGATTCAAAATAAACTAAAGTTTCCACATCGTTTTGAGGCATAGAGAAACAAACGAATTAAGATTTTTTCACTCTTCCCATAACAATACAGTCGTCTTAGATCAGCCACACTTAGTCAACAACATTACAGATTTCAAAGCTTTTCTCTCACAATTACACGATAGCGGTATTGTCACACAAGCACAGTTAAACAGACCAAACACAAAATACTTTGTCGAAACCATCCCCGCTACTTCTTTCTATCTGTACCATATCCAAGACTTTCCCATCGGCTTCTGCTTACAAGACATTCCCTCTTTCATCACGAACAATCACCACATCCATACACTACAGCAGGACTCAAGCTTACAACCATACAGTGATAACGTTTGCTTTTTTAGATGTCTAGCCGTTTTTAGGGGTAGTACCGTTAAAGACGTTAGAAGACCGACGCGCCGACTAGTCGAACAGTGGCAAACACAGCAGGGACTTATGTCCCTCATCGATTTCCCCGGGGTTAGTTTAATCGATATGCCCCAATTAGAAAAATGTTTTAACGTGAATATTGACGTATTCGAATTTGACGACGCGCAGACCCTGACCCCCACACTTAGAGGTAGCGATAGTTTTCCAGATACGTTGCGTCTTTTAATGTTTAAGAACCATTTTATGTACATAGCAGATATCGATAGATCCAGTAACTCTTTTTCGTGTCCCGATTGCGGTAAGTTGTGGGAGGAGTATTGTAATAGTCGTATAGATAAGCTATAATAGTGAAACTTACTCATTCCACAGACATATTTTGTTCCTTAAACTATCACCCGTGAAATCTATTTCTCTCACCTTTTTTTCTCACGTACTTACCAACATCCACTCTATTCAGACGAGGGAAAAAATTAACTATCAAAATATCTGTACGACACAATGGGTGCTCGTGTCCAGGATTTGATCTAAGTCTGAGTCTAGATAAATGACTAACGTCTGTTATTGTATCTTAGTCTAACTCTAGATAGAATGTGTTGTGCGTCCTGTGTTGTGAGTAAAGAATAGTAATAATAATTATCCCCTAGACAACGTTCTTATTTAATGGGTTCTGACCACACAAATTAGAAATTTGTTTTTTCCACAGCATCTTATAATTTACATACAGTTTGATTTTGATGGGGATCTTTGTTGGTGATATGATATATGGTAATTTTTGTACAAAAAAGACCGCTGGTACGCGTGATTGTTTAACAATCACAATTTTATTGGAGCAGTGGAGTCGGAGCATAGCAAAGGAAGTGCATTGAGCAGTCGCCAAATTAATCGCCTTCCCTAGCTCCAAACTGACTCCAGGTGTGGGTGAGCGTGGTGGAATTAAATAAGGAAATTTTTGTCCCCTTAATTTTAAAATGTTGTCCACAGTAGTAATAGTGGATTTACAGTTGTAGCCTGATCTACCATCGCTATGGTTTAAGTCGTATGCCTTAGGAGCCTTTTTGCCAGTTAACAGCAGCGATAGATTAGACAACTTAGTAACAGATAGGTGGAAACCCAGTAAAAACAGAATTTATTTTTGTATTCTCTTAATTTGTTTGGGAGCAGTGTATCCTTTTCTTCTTTCTTTCTCGGGTAATTCGCAGTCAGTTATTTGCCATGGCTGAGCGTGTAAAACTTAGAACAATGCTAAGAGAGAAAGCAAAAGATACAGGATTACAAGGAGACGAGCTGCTAGCTTTTGTGAACGAGCAACTAGCAAATATGAGGCGGAGAAGAAGGAAGCAGAAGCTAGAGAGAAAGAAAAAGAAGCAGAAGCTAGGGAGATGGAGAAAGCAAGAGAAGAACGGCAATTGGAGCAGAGGAAAATTGAAGCAGAAATGCAGGTTCGAAGAGACATGGAACGAGAGAAAGAGAGACAACATGAGGAAAGAGAGAATGACAAACGAGGTCAGCACATCAGGAACTCATGATTCTGATTCTCCGGTACACACAATAGTGTGAAAATTAACATTATCTATAGATCAGAGAAACATAGTGATATATAAACTGTGTTTTCTTAAACCTGCTATCAGTTGTCACTGATACGTTTTGGATAGTCTAAGCACGTAGTTCTAGAACCATTGTGGAAAATGTGTTAATAGCATTCTTGGGGATCTTTCCTTCTGATATTCTGGTAATAGAAATTAGTATTTACGTGGTTAAAAAGGGTTACCTTTTACCAATTAAAAGTGTTAGCTTTACCATTATAATTCACTTAGATTTTCTAGCTGGTAAAACTAGTGAAATAAAATAATGCGTAGCTATATTATACCACATGTTCAGATATAATTTTAATTTTCACCACCCACTTTCTCCCACAGGAAGAGACGGTTTCAGTTGACTGATTTAAACATTAGGCGCGACGGAAAGTGACATAAAAGAATTTACGTTTTATTTCATTTTGTGTTTTATTATAAGTGCCTATCATTTAATACCATACGATGACAAACAGACGCCGATAATTTCATAGCTATTAACGACAGGCGATATTTATATCAGTGCGCGTTTAGTTAATTGAATAGTAATTAACATTGTACGCTTACTGCCGGTGCAAGAGGGGCGGGAGAGTTGCATACTCCAACTGACCCAATCTCAGCGCTAGCGAAAGCTGACCGTATAGGCGTAAAGGAAAACACCTGTGTCGTTTAACTTTAATCAGGACTGACGGAGCGGAAAAGAGATCGTCTTGTCCCCGTTATTTGCATATATATAAATAGCTATATAGAATAGTAGCATCTTTCCATAAATGTTTTTTTTAGATCCTAGCAGACCTGATCATGGGTGGTCTTTTTCTTCATTTTCTGATTGGTTAATGTTGTCTTTTCTTGGCGTGTGCGTCACCAATTTCATTTGTGAGCAAGGACTTGCCAAAGATACATGAGACACATTTTAACTTGTAACATTAACTGGACTTACAAACCTCAGTGATATTGTTCTAATTTTACTAGCCCACTGGGGTACACAAACACTTACACTCCCGACTTCTGACACCCGTATTCAAGCGGATTTATGCAGAAAGTTACGCTGTTTCAGAATCGGCACTCTCCCATAGAGTCAGCCGATAAGATTATCATCATCATCATTCGTAACATTTTTAGCAATCAGATATTTTCCAATACTGGATGTATTTTCCTCCTTTTTAAAATCTGAACCTTAAGAGCACGTTTTGCTACACTAACAATTTGCAGCGACATTTGTTCATCCAGAAAAAACTCACACCAGATCCGGCGTTCACCGCGCTAGTCTTGACTTGTTAGGGGATGGACTGGGGCCGATTTGGGAAATAAAACCTGGCATTTTTTTTATTCAAGATAAGTGTATTTCCAAGGGATATCACCAAGGGTTTGTAAGTGTGATTGAGTGGCCACTGTATGACAGAGAGAGTGAATATTTTTCTTTGTTACAGGAACTTTACCAACATTGGATTTTGCTTAAACTTGTTAACTTAACTGGGTAGCATATAGTATTAACGTATTTCTTTACTGTCTGTTCCTGTAACATAGTGATAACCTTTGACATTTGGGTTTGTTGATGGGGTCGCTTGTATATATGTCTCCATAGTTACTTTGTTTCCTACTTGAGGTACTTGCCTTTATGCTAACTTGCTCTTCCTGTTCTCTGCTTCTAGTAACATGGTTGATTAAACGTGTCGAGTTGTATCCAGTGTGTTCAGACTTCGTTATTATGCTTCAGGATGTTTGACAGCCAGCCACGTCTCATTACATTTAGCAACATTTACTATACACAACAGTAAATATCAACATGGTGGCAGCGGTGTATGTTTGTACAAAATTCTAACTATTCTGCTGAATATCTTGTAACACGTGTGCTGACCTCATAGACTTGAGGTGACGGGACGATAAACTGGTAAAACCAAGTTTCACTCTTCTGTTTGTAGTTTATTGCTTGCATACCCTTATAAGACATTTCGTCATTGCAGAACGACTCACGTTTCAGTTACCACCCTGCCTAGACATAAGTAACGTCGAACCAGACCAATTTCGCAAATGGAGACGACAGTAAGAACTGTATATGGATGCAGCAGAAGTTGCCTCAAAACCTGATCCAGTTCAGGCGGCCATCATCCTTCACTGTGCTGGACCTCAAGCCGTTGAAGTTTTTGATCGACTTGCAGAGGAAGGAGACCGCTTTAATCCTAATAAAATTCTCGATTTGCTCCAGAACCATTGCAGCTCACGAAGCAATGAAGTATTACATACGTTCAGATTCTGGAACACATCTCTTCAAGAGCCCTTTAATTGCTTTTTGACTGAGCTGAGAACTATGGCAGATTTGTGTAACTTTAACGACAAGGATCGTATGATAAGAGACAAAATTGTCTTTACTGTCAACAAAAGGTTACAAGAGAAGCTCTTGAGAGAAGCTGACCTCGATCTAAAGAAAGCCATTCACATATGCAGAGTCTTTGAGCAAACTGGAAACGACATAAGAGAGATATGAATAATACAGTACAACCTTCTGAAGCAACGGTTGAACAGGTACAGAAAAAATCATTCAACCATAAACCTCCTAAGAGAGACATTGGGCATCCTGCTGGTAAAGCATGTCAGAGTAACACTGACAATGGGTACTTTCAACCTAGAAAGGAGTGTCATTACTCTTGACAGAAACATTCATTGATTAAGAAAAAGTGTCCTGCATGGGGGAAGTTTTGCTCACACTGTGGGCAAGAAACCATTTCAAAGTTAAATGCAAGAAAGTTCACACTGTTCACACAGAGTCAGTGGAAGATACTGAAGTTTATCTTGCTTCTGTGAAGTCTAGCAAAGCTTATACAACTGCACAACTCATTGTCAATGAGAAAATGGTAAAATTTCAGCTAGACACAGCAGCTGATGTGAATACAATCTGTCAACGCTTTGTGATGCAAGAACAATTGTTACCCACTAAACAGAGGCTTGTTATGTGGAATGGTACTAAGATGACTCCACTGGGAGAAGTTCTATTAACTGTTGAGAATCCTAAGACTGGGATAAAACACAATATAAGGTTTACTGTTGTGAAAAATAGATTCACATGTTTGCTGGGCAACAACACACTGCAGGATCTACAGTTTGTGACAGTCAACACAAACAACTTTATTGCTAAGGTGGCTACTGACAGTTCAGACAATGATCATAACTCTGATAACCATCTAGGTGTCCTGGGTGAAGCTGTGTTGCATATTGATCCTAATATTCGTCCGAAGGCACTGCCATGCAGAAAAATACCATTTTCATTTAAGAGCAAGGTAAAGTCAGAGCTTCAAAATCTAATGAACAGAGGTATATTAATACCAATAGAGGAACCGACTGAATGGGTTAACCAAATGGCTGTTGTTAAACAGTCTGATGGTTATTTAAGAATATGCATTGATCCTAGACCCCTGAATGAGGCTTTGCAGAGAGAGCATTACAGATTACCAACTTTGGATGATGTATTACCTGAACTCAATAATGCCAAGATTTTCACAAAGCTGGATATCAAGGAACCATTCTGGCATATTAAACTTGATGAGAAGTCTAGTAAACTTACAATAATGATTACACATTTTGGTAGGTTCAGATGGTCTAGATTACCATTTGGTTTGAATGTAAGCAGTGAAATTTTCAAGAGGCATATAGCACACGCTCTGGAAGGTCTTCATGGTTGCATCAATGTTGCTGGTGACATAGTTATTGCAGGTTGTGGATCAAACAGACAGCAAGCAATTAAGGACCATGATCTGAAGCTTAAAGCACTGAAACATAGGTGTAAAGGGAAAGGCATTAAACTGAATGAAGCTAAAGCTCTAGAGAAGAAAGAAGAAATTACCTTCATAGGTCACCTTATTACTGCTCGTGGTGTTGAACCAGATAAGAAAAAGGTTGAGACAATACTAAACATGCCCGTTCCTAAGGACTGTCATGAGGTTCGCAGATTTTGTGGCATGATACAGTATCTAGCAAAGTTTCTCAACAATCTTTCAGAAGTTATTTATCCAATAAGAGAACTTACCCGTAAGGATACTCCCTTTATCTGGTCAGCTGAATGTGAACAAGCCTTAAAAAGAATTAAGAAGCTGATTACTTCTACTCCAGTACTTGCATACTATGATCCTGATGAATCTTTATGTATTCAAGTTGATAGTAGTAGCCATGGATTTGGGGCTGTCCTCCTACAAAATGATCATCCAATAGAATTTGCTTCAAGAGCTCTAACTGAAACTGAACAACGCTGGACTCAAATTGAGAAGGAACTCTTAGCTGTTGTATATGGTTTGGAACGCTTTGACCAGTACACTTATGGAAGGAAAGTTACAGTCATCAACGACCATAAACCTTTGGCAGCCATCGTTAAGAAACCTCTGAGTCAAATTCCTCAAAGACTGCAGAATTTATTGATGCGCAGCCATCGATATGACTTCGAATTCCAATGGGTACGAGGTTCCGATCTTCTTATAGCCGACACACTGTCCAGAGTTTGTATTCATAATGTCACTTTAAATTTCTCAACTGATAGAAAGAGCAATGCAGGAGCTGATACACCTGTAAGATCACCTGAAATACCAGATGTGATGATGCAAAATATTAAAGCTGAAAATCTCAAAGACAGTTTGCTCCAGAGGATGAAGTCGACCATTTTGGATGGGTGGCCTACAAAAAAGTCTGATGTACCAGCTGAGCTTATGCCTTATATTGATATTCGTGACACTCTGACAACAGTGCAAGGCACAATACTTAAAGGAGAGCGTATTCTTATACCAAAAGCATTGAGGCCTGAAATCAAGCAGAAGCTACACGCTGCTCATCTTGCATTTGACAGCATGATGCGCCGGGCCAGAAGTTGTCTGTTTTGGATCGACATGACGGCTGAGATTCGACAGATAGCTGACAGTTGTCCAAAATGTCAAAAAACGAAGGCAAGGAATACTAAAGAACCTTTAAACCAACACTCAAGAGGTTTATCACCCTGGAAGAAAGTTGGCACTGGCATCTTTATTATAGAAGGTCGATATTATTTAGTTCTGATTGACTACTTTTCCAACTTCATTGAAGTAGACTTTCTACCTACAATGACAGCACAGTTGGTCATCGAGAAATTGAAGTCTCATTTTGCTCGTTATGGTGTTCCCAAAGTTATTGTATCTAACTCAGGTATTCAGTTTACGTCTGCAAAATTCAGATAATTTATTGCTAGATGGGGAATACTTCATGTTAAATCAGCACCAGGTCACCATAAAGCCAATGGATTAGCTGAATCTGCCGTGAAACTCATCAAGGGTGCGATGAGAAAGACTATTCAAAACAATACAGATGCATGTGAGGCACTACTTGAACTTCGTAATACGCCAAGACATGGGTTTGACCAAAGTCCAGCAGAAATACTGTTCAAAAGAAAACTGCGTACACTGATCCCTTCTGCAGTGAAACCCGTTGCGTCTCACAGTAGAGTTACTGAAAGTAGAGGCAAGAGAGACAGATCAGTGAAAACGTATTATGATAAAACTGCTCATGATCTGCCCAAGTTGTCTTACCAGACAGTTTACTATCAAGACCTTGAACAAACAAACTGGCAACCAGGAAGGATTGATAAGAGGCTCTCTGAAATATCTTATTTAGTTGAAGGGGAGAATGGTTGTCAGTATGTCAGAAACCGAATCCATCTAAGACCTAAAACAACACCTTTCACACCTGATCCCGCGGACCTGGAAATTGATTTTTCCTCTCCAGTTCTACCCGAGCAACAGGTTGTTTTGCCAGACATGGAGAACACTAGTGAAGTGAACAGTTCCAATCCTCCAGAAGTTAATCTTTGAACCCCAGCTACTTCTAGTCCTAGGAAAGCTGGCAAAGAACAGAAAAATTCTTCCTTACCATCTAGCCCTAAGAGACCTCAAAGAGATCGCAAGAAACCCTCTTGGATGAATAACTTTGTTCACTCATAAAGAAGGGGGGATGTTGATGGGGTCGTTTGTATATATGTCTCCATGTCTCCACTTGGTTTCTTACTAGAGTTACTTGCTAATATGCTAACTTCCTCTTTCTGTTCTCTGCTTCTAATAACATGGTTGATTAAACGTGTCGAGTTGTATCCAGTGTGTTCAGGCTTCGTGATTATGTGACAGTGAGCTCGTCACTTTAGGAACTATCACTTCTAACTAAACAGACTATAGCTTGGGTGATAGAAATTAGTTAAAATTAAACTGTAAATTTATAGTAGAAACAGATCATGATAGTAACAGCGTAGATAAATTATTGTCCAATCGTGAGATGAGTAAAGATCACGCAACGCTGACCCAGATTGAGCTGAAAAACCTAGCAGGCTTCCCCGGCCAAAGGAGTTGCAGACAAGTAGCCGAAGTGACCAGACGCACTGGCCTTATGCTGTAGTTGAGAATTGTTCACAATGAAATAAATGAGGTTTTCATTCTATCTATTGAAGACATAAGTATTTCTCCTTTACAGTGTTTTAAATTGTGGTGCATTAATTCAATTCAGGATGACACAGTAAGTAGTTCGCTACAAATGCCTTATAACGTTTTTGCCATGTCAAGTCAGACTAGCTCGTACAGATCTAGAGGAAAAAGATATGGCTGTACGATTGCCTTTTGAACAATGCAATAGTGTGGAAAAATTAATGCAGAAACACTGACAGTTTCCCTAATATCGAAGCCTTTTTGTTAATTGTGAGCAAATGAATGAATCGCTCATAGAAAACTGCCAGTATCCCATACCCTGCACACTAAAAGGGGATATAATTGTTGAAGGAGTAGATTATATAGGAATTGAAAACAGAATGACTCACATTATCCTTCATAATGTGAGAATGTTTGACAGCCAGCCACGTCTCATTACATTTAGCAACATTTACTATACACAACAGTAAATATCAACAGGGTTATTAACCTTTTGGGTTCTTTTCTCCATAGGAGGAGGGCACATTTATTCTGTTATTTTCATATGTATGTAATCTGATTTTTTTTTAATCTTTCTTTAGATATTCGATGTTGTCAAGTTAAAATGGTAATAAACAACAAAAGAAACTTAACTTTGTGTGTTGGTACCCAATTTACCGTAGTTTTTCACGTTTGTGTGTCTTGTTGTCACATAACTTTGTGTGTGTAGTAAAACTTATATTTATTTGTATGAGGAAGCAAGGTTGTCTTGTACTAAATTATAGTCGTATGGATAGAATAAAGAAACTTACTCATTCCATAGACATATTTTGTTCCGTGAAATCTATTTCTCACACCCATTTTCTCACGTACTTACCAACATCCACTCTACTCAGACGGGGCTAAAAATAACTCTCAACCTACCTGTACGACAATTTGTACCCAGTGGTTCTGAAAAATATTCCACGAAAAATATTGCTTGTACTGGCAACCACACCTCTTAGCCACTCCGGCCACCAGGGTAGAACAGAAACCACCAAGTAAGAAAATGTGATTACAAGTTTATCGATGTGCGCTATTTGGCGCCGATGAAACATTTTAGTGTGCTCATCTGCGACCATAGTAAAAGAGCATGATAACTGTCATTTAAAGTGGCAGGGCACATATGTGCGCATTACTTTAACACGTGCATCATACTCATAATATTTAAAGTTGTTTTTATTTTAACCACGCGAAACAAAATAAAAATTTAATAATTGAATAGTTGTACTAATAAATAAAAGAGAATATTTTATAGTATATGTAATTTTGTAAAATAAATTGACAAAACTAGATAAGTCACAAAAATCTGTTATTTAATTTAATATTTTTTGTATAGGTAAATTGTTTCCCTTTGAAAGTAAATATGATACATTCCCCTAACTTCATTATCTCTTATTGTCTGCAACAGTCAGTTGTCTGGGGTAAGCTCGTATCCTATATTTAACTATTTAGTGTCTTTCAATTTTACATACAAAATGATGTAAGTATACCAAACGTACTTGTGTTAATACTACCAAAGACGGTATATATTACAATTCTCTATCTATTTCACTACAGTTTGGTATATAATATGCACTTGTATACAGACTATATTAACATAAAATTTACACTAAAAGATAGTTCACTTCACTATATAGAATTCTTCAAAAAATAGTTACGGCGCAGAGTGGAAAATAATTACGGAGTCAAAAAGTTAAAGTATCATAAGGTTGAGTTTTATATGTTTTTTTTGGTTTTTGTTTCACTTATGTCCGAGATTCGACATCCCGTCAAAACCTGACAAGAGGTGTGATCTCTCGGTATTAAGTGGGGTATACTGTGTACATTTTTATAACATTTTGACCGCTTGACAATTATCTGTGTCCGTTTTTTTTAATTTAGCGGGGGCGGGGGGGGGGGGGGGGGGAGGGGGGGGTGGGGGGGGGGGAAGGGCACATTTAGATTTAAATCACACGTAGATTTCCGTGACATACCAGAGGTGTATAGCTGGTTGCCTGGCGTCACGTCGTACGTTTATTCAAGTGTCGCTGCTTATTCAACACAATCCATATACTTATTTATTAATATTTTCTAAGAGTAATGATTTTACCCCTATATCTATTATTGCTAGAGTACCGACGTGTCGTTAAAAGTATTACTAGCTGAAATAAAGATCCATGTGTGTTTTTCGTTTCCTCTTGTGTCTACCGATAGTGTTGTCTTCCTTCACTCCAGCTGATTTATGACTTTGTCAATGATGATTTGAAATGGTGTCTAAAATTGCAATAAGTAATTATTCCTTTGATTGTTTATTGTTTGACTGTATTGTTTTATTAGATATGTCAGTGATAAACTGTCTCTCTTGTTCTACCGTTTTTGTTCGTTGTTTGTCGATTGTCTGCTTTATTTTTCTACCCGAAGTTATATAACCGTAATCGCTGTGGTCAGCTGTTGGTGTTGGTGTTTGATGTGTAGTTTCTGCTTACTTGACAGCGTATTTGGTTTCAACCTATTTATTGTCTTAGTTAATGGTTTCAATAATAATTCTCATACCGCTATGACATATATTAATAATCTCAAAAAAACCTAAGTGACAGCGTTGTAAGTCTGCTCTAGCCCATCTCTAGTTCTGTCAGTATTACAAATATGTCCCAGTTAGCTCGCCTGTAGTTCTGTCAACATTACAAAACTTTCCCGGTCAGCTTATCTGTAGTTCTGAAGGGCAACTTACTGAACCGTTTAAGATTAGAACGGAAGTGAGACAGGGATGCCTCTTGTCTCCATTTCTTTTCTTACTAGCTATAGATTGTGTTATTTAAACATCGACATCTCACCATGTGACGTATTCTCTCCAGATCATTCTCTCCATTACGGCTGTTCTGAACGCATCACGATTTTGGGCAAGTCGACCTGCATCTTCCAAAGACATGTTCAGACTCTCTGTGATGTCCTGGATCTACCGTCGTCTAGGTCCTGCCGTTCCACTTTTTCCAGGGACTATCCCTTCCATTACTATTTTTTCCAGACTATTATCTCTTTTTATGTGACCGAAAAATGTCATCTTCCTTATTGCGATTGTATTTGGGAACCAATTTTCCTCTACATTTAGTGAGTGCAGTACGTCTCTGTTGGTATTTTTTTCTGTCCATGGTATTCTCAACATCTTTCTGTAGCATTTCATTTCGAATGATGTAATCTTTTTTGCAACTGTTTTGGTAAGTGTCCATGTCTCGCAGCCGTATGTTGCTACTGGGAAAAAACATGCTCTGATCAGTTGTAACTTAGTTTCTTTCCTTGTGCCTTGACATAGGTTTTTCATCTGTATTAGTTTATGTGAAGCAATTGCAAGTCTTCTTTTATTTCTACTGCAAAGTCGCCATAGCTGTTGATGATTAATCCTAAGTATCTTAAGTGCGTGTCTTTAATCTGTCACTAGATTGATATTTACCGCGTGTTTTTTGGCACGGCACATGCAAACTTATCAGGTAAAGAACTGGTTTGTATCAATTATTTGTCTGACCATGTCCTCAACTCACAGTTTGTAACGTCTCCACCCAGACAGAACGTCGAGGGTAACAATGGCCACATAAGCGATAAGACAAACGTATCAAGCAAAGACCTGGGTTGTATCAATTATTTGTCTGACCATGTCCTCAACTCACGGTTTGTAACGTCTCTACCCAGACAGAACGTCGAGGGTAACAATAGCCGCGTAAGCGATAAGACAAACTTATCAGGCAAAGACCTGGGTTGTATCAATTATTTGTCTGACCATGTCCTCAACTCACAGTTTGTAACGTCTCCACCCAGACAGAACGTCGAGGGTAACAATGGCCACATAAGCGATAAGACAAACGTATCAAGCAAAGACCTGGGTTGTATCAATTATTTGTCTGACCATGTCCTCAACTCACGGTTTGTAACGTCTCTACCCAGACAGAACGTCGATGGTAACGATAGCCACATAAGCGATAAGACAAACTCATCAGGGAAAGACCTGGGTTGTATCAATTATTTGTCTGACCATGTCCTCAACTCACAGTTTGTAACGTCTCCACCCAGACAGAACGTCGAGGGTAACAATGGCCACATAAGCGATAAGACAAACTCATATCGGCTTTTACGTATTAATCAGGGCGCCCCACATCGCGGTCGTTATCTTCCAATAAACACCTGGTATCACTATACAAAATTGATCATCATGACTTAAGGCCAATATTGCAACAGCTGTGTCTAACCTCACAAGGGATAGCTAATTAAACTCAGACATAACATGAATTAAAGGAAGAAAATGTAAACAATGAATGGCGTATAGGATTCAGTACATAAAATGAGAGGTCGGTTAATAATGCCGGAGAGAAAAAATAATCAGAAACAAGTGAACTGACAATTCTGTCACATTCATCCCTCTAGTTTCATTCACCATTGGGTGAACCATTCACCAGTTTAAGAAGCACTGCTTGAAAGTACAAACCCCAACAAGGCGTGTTGTAATTTGAGTTAAAGGTCTACATCGCTGTATACACTTCATGGTTTAAAAAAAAATACCGACGTGAAAATAGTTACTATTGTTTTCATCTTCAGAACCCTTGTAAACCCAAACAGTGATTCTCCAACTTCTAAAGATACATTTTAAAATTATCTAACCAACATGAAACGGACCAGGGTATTATAGAACAGTACAAAACTGCTTTTGTTTTTTCACTTGTTTCAACTTGACCACGCTTGTATTTACCTGTATGAGGTGAAGTGTGGAATTTAACGACGTATTTAAAAAGAAGAATACAGGACTTAGAAATGAGTGTGATGAAATTATGAGGTCGATCTCTTCTCCTCTCCGGGAGCACTCAGTTACATTTGTTGTATGTACTGATTATGTGCTATTTTCGTGGTCGACATTTTTTTTACTCAGCTGTCAAGCAGATATATGGCATTGTCAAGTCATCGAACACTCTCTTCGGTGATAATTCGTCATGTTTGCGCTTCCCGGCTTTGCTAAGATTAGGCACAGACGGTGCGGTCAGCGACTTGAGTTGGATTTAGCTAAAGCGTGCCGGGCGATAAACTTCCCGTATGTGGACATATTACATACACGCACTTGACAGTCCAAATGTCATAATAAGCTTCCTGCGGAGTTATTACGAAGATATTACTTGAGATACCAGTAAGAAGTTATTTGTAAACATTGCCGAGATAGTGATCGGATGTTGGTATTCAATATTTGGAAGAGATGACCTTTGCATTAACGCACATAAATTTCCTAGTGGAAATATTTGGAATTACCCCACCAAAATACACAGGTTTTGAAACTATTGGTCGGCATTCGAGATGCAGGAATAACCACATTTCTGATTGGGGCCTGGTATAATAGTAAACAACACGTGCCAGGAACGAAAGGAGCATTATAAACTGACACTTTAATCAGGCTAGAACACTGTGAAAATTCACCTTGCGCAAAGAAGACAACCAGACCTTGCCAGAGTTAAGAATAGTACCAGACCGAACCTTGGGGAAGTATATTGAGGACCTAGAGTCTAGGAAAACGCTACCATTTGAACACGGAAAGCCGGAATCTGAGGAAACTGCAACACACAATCAAAAGTGGGACGTATTGTTAAAAAAAAAACGTCACAGACCACGTGAACTAGGCATCATCAAGCTGCATTAAACTATTTCTCTGAATCGGCAGTCTATGTGCCTAAAGATTGGCGTAAGTTGTACATATTACATTCTATATTTTGCATTATTAACATGTGAACTAATATCTGTAAAGTTTCATGTGAAAATTAATGTGTGAAAATTGCCAGTGGATGTCCAATTCATTTGAGGCTGGAAACCTCATCATATAGAATGATGATTTCATTAACCACCACTGCCAGGGCTGATGGCAGCCTTATAGCGGGTTTCTAACAGTGAACCAAAAGCAGAGGTAGTCCCAAGTTCCATATCGAGCAGGGAGTGAATGATGAAAGAACTGATGTACATAATCTATATTATTAACTTTTTCGACTATGTAGATGCAAATGTAAACATATTCACTCTATAATGTTAACATTTTCAAACATGGTAGATGTAAAGGAAAACATAATCAATTTATATTGTTAAACTTTTTTAACCAAAGTTTAATGTAAAGTTAAATATGCATCTATTCAATTTAAATGTAATGGATGCTTTTCCGCTCAATGAAATTAATATTAAGTATCAACGAGGGTAAAAGTTGTGAAGTATATGAGATGGTGAAATAAGGCAAATTATTTCACATGATGACGTTGCCATCCCCCATGCAAACTTATAATAGTCACCTTTTACGAAATGCCAGAGGGGGCCGTATTCCTATTTTTGTCTTTGTTCCTTCAGAGACCAACGGAAACTGTCCAGGACTTATTATTACTCACTTTTGTAATAATCCATGTGTATAAGGTCATGATGCCCAGCAGAATGTTCATGAAGTAAAAGTAGAAAGAGATGGAAAAGGCAAATCTTCCCTTTCGTCTTTCGTACCACAACTAGAACACAATCAGTATCTGAGGGCAAGAGTGTAGAATAGGATACCAGTTTCCAGAATGGACATTTAACAAAATAACTCTTAGTAGTTAAATTGTTTAAATTGTTATTTTTAATAGCGTTTAATTGTTTAAATTGTTATTTTTAATAGCGTTAAATTGTTTAAATTGTTATTTTTAATAGCGTTAAATTGTTTAAATTGTTATGTTTAATAGCGTTAAATTGTTTAAATTGTTATTTTTAATAGCGTTAAATTGTTTAAATTGTTATTTTTAATAGCGTTAAATTGTGTAAATTGTTATTTTTAATAGCGTTAAATTGTTTAAATTATTATGTTTAATAGCGTTAAATTGTTTAAATTGTTATTTTTAATAGCGTTAAATTGTTTAAATTGTTATTTTTAATAGCGTTAAATTGTTTAAATTGTTATTTTTAATAGCGTTAAATTGCTTGTATGTACCATTCATTTTCCTTGTGGCTCCCTATAACAGCCTGGAGTCAATACTGCAGCTGGTTCTCTCGCCGAAGCCCGCACAAAGCATTCACTTTGTAACCGTTAGGGTGGTTCAGCGGGAAAATTTGGTTAGATGAGGTTACGTTTTGTGATGGAGATTAGCTGATTTTAATTTGTAGTCTAAGGGAAATAATCGATAGAACGAGAACAGAGGGTCAAAAGTAGTGCTTAATCTCTGTTACGACATGGTTTTTAACAATGTCGTCTGCTACATTGTGACCACTTGTAGGATTGCACATTGGATGCTTGAGATGTTTGTAAAAAGACAGAATGGTTTTCACGCTTCACGGTATTTAGTGAACGCGAAGTATATAGTAACTTGATGACGTGTCAAGATTGTTATGGTCCCGCTTGACTACAAGTCACGGTCACCCACTTTTGATATAAGCTCCGAGCGAGACAGACGCAATTCTGTTCAACTCCCACATTATTGATAGTGCAAGTATTCTCGTTATAAAAATGTTGGCTATAGGGTCAGGCCTAATTATATGTGAGGTAAGGACGGTTAAAGAGAAAACCCAGGAATTATTGAAGTCCAAAATACGGGAGTATTTTTGATCATGTGTTTATGATGTATAGTTGCAGACGGGCGAGTCTCATTTTCGGTTACTGCCTTGGCGTAACGCGTATACACAGCTCACCACGTTCTGACGACGATTAATTATTGTTCTATAATTGTGGACTGGACTTGCACTGAGTGGAAATGATTTATATCAATGAATATATTAACAATGCCATAATATATGATGTCTTCGTGATCTTTCATGGAATAAATTTGTCAGATGGACTCACAAGAGAATTGGGATTATCAACTGATTTGATTGATTGATCCTCAAATTGGCGGAACTTTTTAACGCATTATGCTTTCATCCTATGATTCTGTTTAAGCACGATACTGCTCTTCAAAGAAGAATAATATTGATGAACTTGTAAACAGGGTTCGGAAGGGAAAAACCAAACGATGACACTCAATTTATTAATCAAATACCCTGCTCAAATAAGACACATCTTCAGCCGAGGATATACCCACACGCCCGTAACAGGGCGTAACAATCTCTTCTTTACTGGTAGGGCATGTTTGCCTTTGTTTAGTTTTTATTTGTTTCTCTTCTTTTGTGACACTAGTTGGTGGTACTATTTGAGGGTACCATCTCTGGAAGAAGTGAAGGTATACGTAGCTTGATGTCGACTCTAGACACCATCATCAGACGGGTGTTAGAGACGTGGGACCAACTTCGTAGACACTCCATGACGCTTCTCGGAACGTGCTACGCCCTACAACATTGACCAGTGACGAGTGTGATCCAGTCATATATCTGCAAAGAACCAAACATTAGCGGGAGCAGAAATCCTAAAGGCAACTCTCAATACATCCGTATGTCTCAGACAATGTCTTTAATACACTTAAACAGAAGTATATAATATTAAGAAGAAATTCGCTGAATTAACTCAGCTGGAGGATTGAATGGGCTAACGAATTATAAGAAAACCTTATACTTCACTAAGAGATGACGACAGATACTAGAGTTAACATTTGCTCAGCCTCGTGCGGCATTGTTCTCGCATTCTGAATATCTTGTGGATACCCCTTTGAGGTAGAAGCATCATTATCCTTCTATCTGCTACTCTGCCAAAAGTAATCTTGTGCGAAGGTAGACACCTTTGAAGACCCACAATAGTTATTCTTGAGTTTTGGACACTGTTGGATTACTACTGCACAGCTAAGGGGAGGCAAACCGTGACATTTGCTTTTTTAAGTATTTCTGCTAGGTGGTAGACTACGGTTTCTTGATCTCCGAGGGTGGAACCACCGGCATGTATTCACAACTGTTATTATTTGATGTAATTAAAATACCCATGTGAACAATTTCCTCCATACACTTCCACCCTGTAGTGTATCTATTTGTATACATTGGATTGACCTAAGCTGTTGGTTGTTGTGGTAAAAGATGCATATGCTTTCTGAGACTTATCTAACATAACTGTCTTCCTGTAATTTAGTCTTAACCCCTTTCTCCGTAATTCAAAAGGTATAATTTCTAAAGCCAATCTAGAGCTTCTATTGATGTTGATCTGATACACCTGTTCATAAAGCGCGATGCTGAATTCTGTCTAATTTAATCTTATTACTGTGTGCAGCAGAGTCATATATTGTACTTTTATAATTTATTTTTTCTCAAATAAAAGCTATGAAAAAAGTGAGCATTGTCTTACTTCTTGCACCCCATCCATTGCCTTTCAAATATCTTAACAACTTAGTAAATCCTCTGCAAGACTCCACTAGTTTATCTATGTGTTTATTCCAATTTAGCTGTTGGTCCAATGTCATTCCTAGATATCGAGAAATGTGCACTGTATTAATGTTTTGCCCTTGGATATTTGTGTCTATAATTATATTTTTAACAACCCCACCTGTATTGAAGATCATCCACATTGTTTTATTTGTATTCATCTGAAATACCGATTTTGTCATCCATTTACATTCTTTGTTTGTTTTTGTGTATTTAATGTTGACATATTTTTCCCAGTTCTCCGTACAGGAGCATCATCTGCATAATGTGACAATTTATTTTTCACAGCATTAAATTCTTCACCTAAATCATTTACCATTATTGTCAACATTAATGGAGGTATTACTAATCCTTGGGGTATTCCATTTTGTTGTGCATGTGGTTTTTCTTTTCTTCTTCTGCGTTCGTCCTGAAATGGACCGTTGTTACGTTGTGTCGCCGTCTACAGCGACGATGCAATATTTGCGTCTTTCGGCCCGACACATCTGTTTTCAGCATGGCAATTTTGGGGCCGGGTTTGCCTTCCCTCTTTGATCCCTACTCACTCAGCCAGACTGCAGTGATGCAGCCTGTTTCCAGGACCACCACTTGGAGGTGGAGTAGAGTCTTTGTCAGCTCTGTTAACTCGCACGGACACTAGAGGTGGGCAAATCGACACACTCCGCTGTTTCGAGACATTCGGCTCAGTGATTTAAACTGTGTCGACACACTGTTTCGACACAATGGCACAACGGCACTTTTTCCCGTATCGGGGAGAAAGAAGTCTCTAATAGACAATATACATTACTATACATGAACTGTGTGAGACAATTTCCTCTGTTTTTTCTTGCGCGCTACTGGCGTGTGTGAAAATCTATGGCGTTTTGTGTGACCACAATTCAATATTTTTACACAAGTCTTTATTATGATTAAATAAAACGGAGATATGATGATAGCTGTGCAGTATATGTAAAAATAATAAAAAAACAACAATAATAATAACAGTAATAATAACACATGATATCAAACTAGAGTAAGCTAGTTTTGGTAGACAATGATTCAAATCCACACCGAGTACACAGATATCAGCAAAGCTAATAAAGTGTCCATTACATTTTATACGAACACGCGGACACTTTCAACTTTAGCATAGTGCCTAAAAACATTGACAACTGCAGCACTGACACAATTTCCAGTGTCTATAACTTCTCAGCAAAAATAATATCACTTGTAAAATCAAGTCATCATAACACATCCCTGAAAAATATGACATGTTTGATATTCCATACTAATGTTCCGGACGGTTGACTCAAATTTTACAAAGGCCCACGGAAGGTGAGACAGTGAGACAGTGTGTCTCAGCAAAACAGCGAGGCAGACAGGAACTGAAACTGTTTCGAAACAACAAGCAGGCTGTGTTTCGAACCTTTCGGACTCAACGCTGTTTCGAAGCATTGTTTCGACACTTACACACAGTAGCCATCTCTAACGGACACTGCAATTTCTTGCCACGTAACTAGAAGCTTCGTCTACACATCTGTTTCATTATGTTTCATTAAATAGGTTTTAGAAGTGTTATTTTTAAGTCTTTATTTATGTTACAATAGTACTAACGAAAGCTTGTTTCTTCTTTAGGAGCGATGCCAGTGTTATTATTAAAATGTTAAATATTGGGTTGGGGGTGGGATTTGGCCTATAGGCATTAATGAAGGAATCGTTCTTTCATATTTTTAGCAGTGCCTTACTAGTTTTTCCTCATCCAAGTGCAGGGGCGGAGACAGCCTTTTTCTAGTGTAGGGATCATCTTCTGTATGTGTGATTTTTTGGGGGAAATTTTATGTGTTTTTAGTTGTGTTTTCTTTTTTTTTCTTCTTAGTAAGTGCTTCGCTTATCCAAGATCAGAGGCGGAGACAGTGTTTTTGGTTCTGTGGGGATCATCACCAGTGCCTTCGTCGTTTTTGTTTTATCCACAGATCAGAGGCAGAGACACAGTTCTTTAGTGTAATGAGCATTATCAAGTGCTTGTGTTGACTTTTTGTTTTTATTATGGTATTTATATTAGATTGGTAGTTTTAATTGGTTGGGTAACGTTTTGTTAATTCTTGTTAGTTATTGATAACACTGTTAAGGCTGTGTTTTATGTTTTTTTTAGTCTAGCCTATAGCCTCCTTTTATAGTGACATACCCACTGTCACACCCTCCCTTGCACTGGGTGTCTTTGTAACGAATTTCGCCCCAGGCCCCTTTGCTAGTTCATATATGCCGCGCCCTCCCCCCTAGAGTACAGGGATTTTGATTTTCATTTTTACAGAGGTTACCCTACCTTCCCTACCTTTTGTCCCCTTTTTCCACTCGAATGTCCCCGGTTATTCGTCTAGTGAAGACTCTCTTCCCATGGCCAAGCTCAGTGTGTATTTGTGGTTATTTGTCTAGTGAAGACTCTCTTCCCATGGCCGAGCTCAGTGTGTGTTTGTGGTTATTCGTCTATTGAAGACTCTCTTCCCATGGCCGAGCTCAGTGTGTGTTTGTGGTTATTCGTCTAGTGAAGACACTCTTCCCATGGCCGAGCTCAGTGTGTGTTTGTGGTTATTCGTCTAGTGAAGACTCTCTTCCCATGGCCGAGCTCAGTGTGTGTTTGTGGTTATTCGTCTAGTGAAGACTCTCTTCCCATGGCCGAGCTCAGTGTGTGTTTGTGGTTATTCGTCTATTGAAGACTCTCTTCCCATGGCCGAGCTCAGTGTGTGTTTGTGGTTATTCGTCTAGTGAAGAATCTCTTCCCATGGCCGAGCTCAGTGTGTGTTTGTGGTTATTCGTCTAGTGAATACTCTCCTCCCATGGCCGAGCTCAGTGTGTGTTTGTGGTTATTCGTCTAGTGAAGACTCTCTTCCCATGGCCGAGCTCAGTGTGTGTTTGAGGTTATTCGTCTAGTGAAGACGTTTTTCCCCTGGTCGAGCTCAGTGTATGTTTGTGGTTATTCGTCTAGTGAAGACTTTCTTTCATTGGCAGAGCTCAGTGTATGTTTGTGGTTATTTGTCTAGTGAAGACGCACTTCCCCTGGAAGAGCTCAGTGTATGTTTGAGGTTATTCGTCTAGTGCAGTGCTCCGCAACCGGTGTGCCACGGCACACTGGTATGCCGCGAGTTTCTGCCTAGAGCAACCTAGAGAAGAGAAGTAGGTGAATGATACACTGATGGTCAAGCTTGGTACTGTTATATAAGAATAGATGGGTAAGAATGAATTCCAAGAGGAAAACCATATTTTATCAGAGTGAGTTCACAGAGAGTGAACCACGGAGCTGTCTACAGAAACAGTTACGACAAGTAAGCGACTGGATAAGTCGACTTCTGTAAGAATTTCACACACGCCCTCGCAAGTAGGTATACATATATATATATATAGGAGACTTGATACTTGTACATGAGTTAGGCTAAACTTTTTCAGCGATAGTAACGGATTTCTACATAGTTCAGAAAGAAATAAATTCATAAATAAAGAACAGACTAAACAAGTTAACAGGAGAACTATGCATATACATGGGATATAGAGCTTAAGCATGAAGCAACTAAGATACAATTGTATGTGAGCTCCAGTCACTGAATTACTTGCCTTAAGGGTAATGACTACAAGTCACTATTACCATCAAAGAAGGAACTTCCCATCCACTTTGAATTGGCGCCGAGACCAGTCCTTCTTAAGTGACATCATGGCTACATCACAGGCAGATATAATGTATCAGCAACAACAACAACAACATATACAACAACGCCGCCACTGGAATAGTCTTGATAAAAGAGCTAGTCGTATTGCTGTCAGACATTTTATGAACAGAATCAAACAACAAAAGATATGGGCAGTACAAAATGTTACAAGTGACCAGCAAACTTGCTTAATAACCACAGAAGATGGAATGAGGTTGCGTATCAGAACAATACAACAATGCAGAAAACCACCTAACATACATCACCAGGTTGAGTTTGTGAAATCAAATGACACGAGATGGGCCCCCATAATTAGTAGTCCACCAAGGCCAGAACCACAGGTGAAGAAAACAACGATGATCAGTGTTACAACACAAACAGATGTTGACTTTAACACCACCATAACAGATACTTGTACACCAGAAACAGTACACTTCAACACATCTGATGGACACACTGAACAGTGAAAAGAGCCCCAAATTCTCAAGCTTAAGATAGCTGATCGAAATGGCAGAAACAGCACGATAAAAGAGCTACATTAGAACAATTTCAAGTTGGTGATAAAGTCTATTACAAGAAGAATGTTCGAGATAACAAATTTGACGCACAATGGCTCGACGGATATAAAGTACTTGAACAGACAACACCCATAAATAACATAAAAGGAATGAAGAGAAGAACATAGTCACCAAAGCACACGCAGCACAAATGAAGTAAGATAATCATCGCCCCACAGCACCACCAGCTTTATCGAATGACAGACCAGTACGAAAAGCCACGTTGTATCACTATAATTCTACAGAGTCCTCAAGCACCTCACACAGCGAACGCGACACAAATGTTGAGCTTGATACTGACGCAGAACAACGTAACACTCCAGATCAATTACAAGATTCTATACATCGTTTGAATCGCTGTAGAGACAACTCAGAAGACGAAGATGATATTCCGCTAGCAGAACTCAGAGAGAGGTTGATATTTCGAGACAATCGTTTACACGATAGAGATAGCAGCACACCAGTATCAGTGCATGACGACGAACCCCATCCATCCATAACGAGTCAGACATATTATGGCAGTCAAGGATTACAACCGCCAGTTCCAGATCAACAACAACCTACACACTCCAGTTTGAACAGCGAAGATGAGAGGCCCTTGCAAACAGTGAGAGACAATATAATTCATCATAGACAGAGCCGCACAGCAAGAATATAAACATTAGAACATCGCAACCTTCCGATGAAACACGTAGAGACAAGAACATTATCGATACGCCTTTGGTAACAGATGAATCAGAACTTGACACAACAGAGCGAGAAGAAAGCGACATCGATTGCATGGATGATACTATCAACACTGAGATACGTACAGCTACCAAGCGCCCTTACCACCCTTCATCACCAGATTCACCGCCACGAGCAAAGTTGTTACGTCGTCTACCGCAAAAGCATGTACGAGCCAGATTCAAAAGACATCGTCGCTAAGTTCATAAACCGATGCCGGTTTTACAACATCATCCAAATATTCATTCGCCCTCTTTCTCCTGCAGAGCGGCTATAAACACAGCACAATCGATACCAACTTCTTCACAATACGACAGTCGTCTCTCCAGTAGAGAAATTACACTGTTAGAGCTTGCAAAAGAAATCTCGAAATTAGTGTAATCATCGTAAAGTACTCTCCCAGCTAAAGTACTAATTCGCAGCACTCACCCAGCAATAGTGCTTATAGGTACTCTAATCAACATAGTACCTAAAACTAAGTCACCTTATTAAGTTTTTCTGTGCTTAAGTTAGATGATGTTGATATTCGTGTGAACATGTCGATACTTACAGTACTCAATAAATCTTCAAAGTACGAGAGAATAGAACCATGAAAAAAACAAGAAAGAGAGAAAAAAAAGAATAATTAGACTTTAATCTAGAGAAATACAGAGTCCTGACTATGTACATTTGTTCCATGTACACCCACAGAGCTTGCCAGTGTTTGTCCCAAGGTACAGGATTCGGCACATCAGAGGATCAAGACTGATAATTATTGTTAAAATAAATAGCATTATAGTCATATGTGTTTTATTAACGTATGGATTCCAGGTATATCCACATTTGGATGAAAAAAAGAAGGAGAGAGAAATGAATAGAAAAGAGGAGATATGCAACAGATACAGCCAAGTCATAACAGAGTAAGAAGTTTCTCTTACCCATATACAGGTAACAAAGAGTGCACATGATGCACTGATGAGGAACATTCCCACGACACATATCCTTTTACCTTTTCATCACCTACAGATGATTAACCCCCACTTACCATTGCGCTGACTACATAGCGACATCAAGAATACGACATGCTTGCAGTATTGCTGCTTTAAAGCAGTAACTATACAAGAGAGTTGATAAATTACCAGAAATATTATTTGTAGCTAATTGATGGATGATAGTGATGACTCACCCACATGGTCACGTTGACATTAACTCTGTTCACAGGGATGTTTATATTCTATAAAGTTTAGTACACATGTGTATAATGTCTATACTTTCGGACAGAATTGACGACTCGAACGGTGCATCCAAGGCTAACATCAGTCGAGCACATCAAATTCTGACTTAATTAGAGACACGTGTCTTTCACTATCGCCCCAGTACACTTAGTTGACTCGAACGGTGCATCCAAGGCTAACATCAGTCGAGCACATCAAATTCTGACTTAGAGACACATGTCTTTCACTATCGCCCTAGGACATTTACTTATGCATGCTTCGCTATATTAATTAGGTTAACTCCGCTTATCTGACCGTTACAATGCAGGAACGACATTGACGGCAGATACTATAGACATAAAGAGTAATGACAAATCTCTGCTTCCAGAGACAGCTACCATGTCGACAAAATGTACATATTTAAATATTGCACGTGTGGAATTATTGTTAATTATTTGGTTGTATTATATGAGGTCGAGTATTGATGATATACCTTAATTGAAGACTTAGTAACTGTAATGAGATAACGTTACACTTAAGATCTTAGTTTTTTTGGACTTGTCATATTATGATTCATAGTTTATAAATGTATATATACAGGAGCAGGTATATGATGGTATGTTAAGTGAAGATTAGATAGTAGTTGATAGAACGCAAATGTCTCCCTACAGGACACATTTGTACGGCCCTGGGTTGTATGTCGCCGTGGGGTTTGCCCAAGCATTATTTATGCTATTGGCAAAGTCAGATGAACCGCTTAAGACAGTTCACAGGAAAAAAATAGTATATGAAAATAACAGACAACGGTTCGCCGACTTGGCTTGCGCTAATAAAGCGTGAGTATTTTTTCTCGTGAGTTGTAAATAACGCTTGGCCGATAGATTTAGGTGAAAACAGGTTGGAGCAACGAATCAGAAGTAGCGAAAGAAACGCACCAGGGAACAATGAATAGAGGTAAGAAAGGTGTGCGAGTTTCTGAAGGGCAGTCGGGTTTCAGAAGTTGAAGAAGCAAGAAGTGCTTTTGGTGGTTGCCACCAGTTTAACAGATTCTGGTGTTATACACAAAAGTTCAGACGTTATACAGAAAATGCATAAGCTGTAGAAATAACTCAGAAGATTAACAGATTCTGTGGTTAGACAGAAATAGCATAAGTTTGTGAAGCTTCAGAGGATGTGCTAGCTCTAGTCAGTAACTATGCAAGATAACTAAGAAGTTTCGTATAGACAGTGTAGAAGATGATTAAGAAAGTTCTTATAGTCACAGTAGAGAGTGTATTTCGGGAGAGATTCATTGATTTGTCTGTAAGTATGATTTTGAACTTATCATTCATATTGATGAAAAATTGCAGGAGAAGTAATACAGAAATTCCAAGTCGACATGTCAAATAAATGATGAGAACTTTGTTGACTAAGCAACCTAGAGAAGAGAAGTAGGTGAATGATACACTGATGGTCAAGCTTGGTACCGTTATATACGAATAGATGGATAAGAATGAATTCCAAGAGGAAAACCATATTTTATCAGAGTGAGTTCACAGAGAGTGAACCACGGAGCTGTCTACAGAAACAGTTACGACAAGTAAGCGACTGGATAAGTCGACTTCTGTAAGAATTGCCCACACGCTCTCGCAAGTAGATATACATATACATATATATATATATATATATATATAGATATATATATATATATATATATATATATATATATATATATATATATATATATATATATATATATATATATATATATATATATAGGAGACTTGGTACTTGTACATGAGTTAGGCTAACCTTTTTCATCGATAGTAACGGAGTTCTACATAGTTCAGAAAGAAATAAAGGCATAACGAAAGAGCTGACTAAACAAGTTAACGGGAGATCTATGCATATACATGGGATATAGAGCTTAAGCATGAAGCAACTAAGATATAATTGTATGTGAGCTCCGGTCACCGAATTACTTGCCTTAAGGGTGCGGACTACAAGTCACTATTACCATCAAAGAAGGAACTTTCCACACATTTTGAAATGGCGCCGAGACCAGTCTTTCTTAAGTGACATCATCGCTACATCACAGGCAGATATAATGTATCAGCAACAACAACAACAACATATACAACAATGCCGCCACTGGAATAGTCTTGATAAAAGAGCTAGTCGTATTGCTGTCAGACATTTTATGAACAGAATCAAACAACAAAAGATATGGGCAATACAAAATGTTACAAGTGACCAGCAAACTTGCTTAATAACCACAGAAGATTGAATGAGGGTGCATATCAGAACAATACAACAATGCAGAAAACCACCTAACATACATCACCAGGTTGAGTTTGTGAAATCAAATGACACGCGATGGGCCCCCATGATTAGTAGTCAAGAAAGGCCAGAACCACAGGTGAAGAAAACAATGATGATCAGTGTTATAACACAAACAGATGTTGACTTTAACACCGCCAAAACAGATACTAGTACACCAGAAACAGTACACTTCAACACATCTGATGTACACACTGAGCAGTGAAAAGACCCCCATAATCTCAAGCTTAAGATAGCTAATCGAAACTCCCAGAAAGCTTTTAAGAAATGGCAGAAACAGCACGATAAAAGAGGTACATTAGAACAATTTCAAGTTGGTGATAAAGTCTATTACAAGAAGAATGTTCGAGATAACAAATTTGACGCACAATGGCTCGACGGATATAAAGTACTTGAACAGACAACACCCATAAATAACATAAAAGGAATGAAGAGAAGAACATAGTCACCAAAGCACACGCAGCACAAATGAAGAAGGATAATCATCGCCCCACAGCACCACCAGCTTTATCGAATGACAGACCAGTACGAAAAGCCACGTTGTATCACTATAATTCTACAGAGTCCTCACGCACCTCACACAGCGAACGCGACACAAATGTTGAGCTTGATACTAACGCAGAACATCGTAACAGTCCAGATCAATTACAAGATGCTATACATCGTTTGAATCGCTGTAGAGACAACTCAGAAGACGAAGATGATATTCCGCTAGCAGAACTCAGAGAGAGGTTGATATTTCGAGACAATCGTTTACACGATAGAGATAGCAGCACACCAGTATCAGTGCATGACGACGAACCCCATCCATCCATAACGAGTCAGACATATTATGGCAGTCAAGGATTACAACCGCCAGTTCCAGATCAACAACAACCTACACACTCCAGTTTGAACAGCGAAGATAAGAGGCCCATGCAAACAGTGAGAGACAATATAATCCATCATAGACAGAGCCCTACAGCAGAGCATATAAACATTAGAACATCGCAACCTTCCGATGAAACACGTAGAGACAAGAACATTATCGATACGCCTTTGGTAACAGATGAATCAGAACTTGACACAACAGAGCGAGAAGAAAGCGGCATCGATTACATGGAAGATACTATCAACACTGAGATACGTACAGCTACCAAGCGCCCTTACCACCCTTCATCACCAGATTCACCGCCACGAGCAAAGTTGTTACGTCTACCGCAAGAGCATGTACGAGCCAGATTCAAAAGACATCGTCGCCAAGTTCATAAACCGATGCCGGTTTTGCAACATCTTCCAAATATTCATTCGCCCTCTTTCTCCTGCAGAGCGACTATAAACACAGCACAATCGATACCAACTTCTTCACAATACGACAGTCGTCTCTCCAGTAGAGAAATTACACTGTTAGAGCTTGCAAAAGAAATCTCGAAAATAGTGTAATCATCGTAAAGTACTCTCCCAGCTAAAGTACTAATTCGCAGCACTCACCCAGCAATAGTGCTTATAGGTACTCTAATCAACATAGTACCTAAAACTAAGTCACATTATTAAGTCTTTCTTTGCTTAAGCTAGTTGATGTTGATATTCGTGTAAACATTTAGATACTTACAGTACTCAATAAATCTTCAAAGTACGAGAGAATAGAACCATGAAAAAAAGAAAGAAAGAGAGAGAAAAAAAGAATAATTAGACTTTAATCTAGAGAAACACAGAGTCCTGACTATGTACATTTGTTCCATGTACACCCACAGAGCTTGCCAGTGTTTGTCCCAAGGTACAGGATTCGGCACACCAGAGGATCAGGACTGATAATTATTGCTAGAATAAATAGCATTATAGACATATGTGTTTTATTAACGTATGGATTCCGGGTATATCCACATTTGGATGAAAAAAAAGAAGGAGAGAGAAATGAATAGAAAAGAGGAGATATGCAACAGATACAGCCAAGTCATAACAGAGTAAGAAGTTTCTCTTACCCATATACAGGTAACAAAGAGTGCACATGATGCACTGATGATGAACATTCCCACGACACATATCCTTTTACCTTTTCTTCCAATACAGATGATTAACCCCCACTTACCATTGCGCTGACTACATAGCGACATCAAGAATATGACATGCTTGCAGTATTGCTGCTTTAAAGCAGTAACTATACAAGAGAGTTGATAAATTACCAGAAATATTATGTGTAGCTAATTGATGGATGATAGTGATGACTCACCCACATGGTCACGTTGACATTAACTCTGTTCACAGGGATGTTTATATTCTATAAAGTTTAGTACACATGTGTATAATGTCTATACTTTCGGACAGAATTGACGACTCGAACGGTGGATCCACGGCTAACATCAGTCGAGCACATCAAATTCTGACTTAATTAGAGACACGTGTCTTTCACTATCGCCCCAGGACACTTAGTTGACTCGAACGGTGCATCCAAGGCAAAAATCAGTCGAGCACATCAAATTCTGACTTAGACACACATGTCTTTCACTATCGCCCTAGGACATTTACTTATACATGCTTCGCTATATTAATTAGGTTAACTCCGCTTATCTGACCGTTACAATGCAGGAACGACATTGATGGCAGATACTTTAGACATAAAGAGTAATGACAAATCTCTGCTTCCAGAGACAGCTACCATGTCGACAAAATGTACATATTTAAATATTGCACATGTGGAATTATTGTTAATTATTTAGTTGTATTATATGAGGTCGAGTATTGATGAAATACCTTAATTGAAGACTTAGTAACTGTAATGAGATAACGTTACACTTAAGATCTTAGTTTCTTTGGACTTGTCACATTATGATTCATACTTTATAAATGTATATATACAGGAGCAGGTATATGATGGTATGTTAAGTGAAGACTAGATAGTAGTTGATAGAACGCAAATGTCTCCCTAGAGGATACATTTGTACGGCCCTGGGTTGTATGTCGCCGTGGGGTTTGCCCAAGCATTATTTATGCTATTGGCAAAGTCAGATGAACCGCTTAAGACAATTCACAAAAAAAAAATAGTATATGAAAATAACAGACAACGGTTCGCCGACTTGGCTTGCGCAAATAAAGCGTGAGTATTTTTTCTCGTGAGTTGTAAATAAGGCTTGGCCGATAGATTTAGGTGAAAACAGATTGGAGCAACGAATCAGAAGTAGCGAAAGAAACGCACCAGGGAACAATGAATAGAGGTCAGAAAGGTGTGCGGGTTTCTGAAGGGCAGTCGGGTTTCACAAGTTGAAGAAGCAAGAAGTGCTTTTGGCGGTTGCCACCAGTTTAACAGATTCTGTGGTTATATACAAAAGTTCAGACTTTATACAGAAAATGCATAAGCTGTAGAAATAACTCAGAAAATTAAAGGATTCTGTGGTTAGACAGAAATAGCATACGTTTTAGAAGGTTCAGAGGATGTGCTAGCTCTAGTCAGTAACTATACAAGATAACTAAGAAGTTTCGTATAGACAGTGTAGAAAATGATTAAGAAAGTTCTTATAGTCACAGTAGAGAGTGTATTTCGGGAGAGATTCAGTGATTTGTCTGTAAGTATGATTTAGAACTTATCATTCATATTGATGAAAAATTGCAGGAGAAGTAATTCAGAAATTCCAAGTCGACATGTCAAATAAATGATGAGAACTTTGTTGACTAAGCAACCTAGAGAAGAGAAGTAGGTGAATGATACACTGATGGTCAAGCTTGGTACTGTTATATACGAATAGATGGGTAAGAATGAATTCCAAGAGGAAGACCATATTTTATCAGAGTGAGTTCACAGAGAGTGAACCAAGGAGCTGTCTACAGAAACAGTTACGACAAGTAAGCGACTGGATAAGTCGACTTCTGTAAGAATTGCACACACGCTCTCGCAAGTATGTATACACATATAAATAGGAGACTTGATACTTGTACATGAGTTAGGCTAACCTTTTTCAGCGATAGTAACGGAGTTCTACAGAGTTCAGAAAGAAATAAAGGCATAAATAAAGAACAGACTAAACAAGTTAACGGGAGAACTATGCATATACATGGGATATAATGCTTAAGCATGAAGCAACTAAGATATAATTGTATTTGAGCTCTGTGTTGAATTATTTGCCTTTCTGAAGAAAACGATCACATGTAAATAAACGTTTTGATGGATACAACAGATGTTTGAGTCTATCATTGAGGGTTGTTGTCTGTAGGCCAGGTCAATAATCATTATAAATTCCACTATACGATCAGTCACTATAATAACAACGAAGAAGGAAGAGAACGAGTCGAGGGTTGAGCAAAGGAGGAAAAGTAGTTCATCCAGGAATCACCAACTCTGGCGGAGATGGCCAGTACTCATTCACAATAGCATGAACGTGGAAGATAAACAAAAGAGACTTGAGTGTGTCAAAACTTGAGTTACTTTACTAGGCCTGCCATCTGCCACCTAGTGTAAGAAGTAGTTCTACAACGACGCACCAGCACGGTCACACAATGTAGAAAATGTAGTCTATCTTATTCCTCTTGGACTGCCCTCTGTTATCTGGCGCATCACCCAGTCTATGACTTAAAAACAGAGTGGTTGACAAGGGGCATCCCTGTCGTACTCCTGTCTTCACCTCAAAGGTTAGGTTGCTCTGCTCAACGCTACCCGTAAAGTTGGCATAGAGGCTTTTTATGATTGCAGCTTGGAATTCCATAAGCCCTCAGTATTTTCCATAAACTGTCCTTATGTATACTGTCAAAAGCTTTTTCAAAATCAACGAAATTAATGTACAGCTGTGTTTGCCATTCTGAGCACTGCTCAATAATGTTCCTGAGGGTAAATATATGATCTACACATCTTCTGTTCTTTCTAAATCCTGCTTGTTCTTTCCTCAGTTTTATTAATAACACTTTTTTTCCCCTCGCATGAGGTAGCATATTTTTTCCTCGCACGAGGTCGCATTTAACTCGCATTGGAACACGCCCAACACAAACGCATGTCCCAACACAAAAAGACCCAATGACAAACAAGTGTCACTTTCATGATCCTCTGTGTTTTCACACAAAAGATCTAATGACACATTAGTGTCAGGGTACTGATCTTTTGTGCCGGGCACATGGCTATATTAGGGCGCATGTCCAAATATAAAAGACGGAAGCAGAAAACTAATGATAGAAATACAAAAATGGCAATTTTTCTGATTAATGAACAGCACTAGTTAGTGCTGATGAAACATTGTGTTGTGCACATTTACGACCGGATAATAAAGAGATCAATGTAATTATCATTGGAAGTGGTACAACAGCTAAGTGCTCAACACTTTAAAATGTGCATTAAGTTGAAAATCTTTTACAGTTTTTGACAATGTGCATAGAAAAAAAAATGAAAATTTAAAAAATGAAAAAATAAAAAATATTGTACCTAAAACAAAATGTAGTGTCTAATGCTACTGTTTATAAAAAATTTATACAAGTTACAAAGTATGAACATCATCTATTCAGTCTCATATTTTGTTCCTAATCTAATTGTTTCCATTGGAAAGCAAACACGCTACCTCCCCTAACTAGTCATTGATGACGGGGAAAGAATTATGTAAAATATTTATGTCGTCCGTGATAAGTGCCAATTGTTTCTTCCCTTGCTCTAGTGTTTCTATCATTTATTACTTCATCTTCAAGGTGCTGTAGTTATACAGTCCAGATGTGTTTGTAATATTTCTTTGTTGCTCTAGTTACGGACTCAGCCGCTGCTTAAAGCATAATGTGGTTAAGTATCTTTTTACTTTATTTCCGATGTCACGTCCAATCTGACCAGATGTGTGATCTTTCGCTTATAATGGGCGCATTTTTTCTAATCGCTATTAAGTTTTGACCACTAGACTTATCTTCGGTCGTTTTTTTATATATTTATTTATTTGTTAGCATTGTTGTAAGCCCTGAAAAGGGCTAGTCGTGTAAAGGATCGTGAGCTGGTTGCCTAAAGTCGTCACGTCGTTCGTTTATTCTAGCATAGTTGCGTATTAAATGTGTGTATTTATTTATTTTTGCAAGTGTATTTCTACAGCTATAATTACAGATTCGACGGCAGCTCTGAAAAAGACACGTCCTTAAAAGGTCAACCAGCGGAAATTTAGATGCATGTGTGTTTTTGGTTGGTTCAGTTTGTGTGTTTACCGCTTGTGTCCGCCGATAGTGTCATCTTTCTAAGCACCAGTTGATTTATGACTTTGTTGATAATGATTGGTCGTAGGACCTCTAAAACTGTAATGAGTTATTCGTTCATTACATTCTTGCATTGTCCTGTTTTATTTGATGTGTCATCGATGATATGTCTCTCTTGCTTTACGCTTTTCTTTCGTTGGTGGAGGGATGAGTGCTTTCTTTTCCTGCCTATATATTTATATAACTGTTAAGTGTTGATTTTTAGTTCCTGTTTACTTGACTGTGTCTTTGTCCGATGCCCTGTGTACAAACTCACAGACAGATCGGTAAAATCATACAACAGCGTGTTCAACATGTAATCATCATCACTTTATCAGAAAGTACTCTTGTCATAACATGTAGGATAGGAAACGCTTATGGCATAAGTCTTCGCCGCGTACACGAGATCTTATGCTAATCTTAGCCAATCTGTGCCGCTCCCTTGCGACTGCGAGTAATTATCTCAGCAAATCTGGGAAGCGTCAAGCAAATGTGATTATTATCCCCCACAGAGTGTCAAGCAATTCGACAATACTCAAATATCTGCTACTTAGCAGAAAATAACGAAGAAAGAAAGAAAAAAAGTGTGATAATTGAGAGCAAATAATGAAAATCAGCAAAAAATTCAACACTCTCTTAAAGAACACGTATACTCTTCTCTTCATTATTTTCATTATGCGTTGTTGACTTTTGTCACGGAATTGTCTCTCCTGCTTTGCAGTAGTGGTCCAAAAGTGGCCAAATCTCATCTAATATGGGTCTTCAAAGGTGTCTACCGTCGCATAAGATTACTCTTGGCAGAGTTGTAGATAGACAGATAGAGATGCTTCTATATCAAGGAAGTGTTCATAAGATGTTTCAGAAATCAAGAACAATGCTGCATTGGGCAATTGTTAACATGCAGTACATTCAAAATGATTAAATCGACGTTAAATGTGTATATTTTACAAATAATAAATTTAATAATCAACTAAGTTTAACAGTTTAAAAAAATTGTATAATCTTTAACAGAAAATACACATCGTCGTGTGATGGTATGGTGTTTTATATCAAAAGTCACTTGGCAGCTTTTCGGTTTGACAAATCTGCAAATAGTAGTTTCTCTTCCGCTGGGTTTTTGGGTTCTGTGCAGACTTTGTTCCAGAGATTAGTACGCTAACTGGCACCACCAAGCCAATCTTGACTCACAGACTGTTTGCTCAGTGGAATAAAGGCACTTGACTATGTCTCTTACACGGTTCTGGGGTGTTGTTATTGTGGCGTGAGGTTTTATTTGGTTTTATGATCAGTATATAACTGACAATTACACAAATAGAATTTCTGCAGAAAATGGTGAAGTCCCAGTGTCTTAGAGGACAACTGGTATCACAACTTAGTTACGGCTGTGAATGATCTGATCTCGAAACAATAGTAGAGAGGAGACCGACATAAAGTGCCACCTCCGCTGTGTAACTAACTGTGATATTAAGACAAGGAAACAGATTTTACTTAACACTGATAAAATTGACAAGTCTTCAAATACAATTTCCTTATTATTTATTTAGTATATACACTATCTACTCTTGTGCTGAAGGGTGAATGTTGAAAAATGGAATGTAATGGTGTCGTGAGAAATTCTAATCCACATGTATAAATTATCCGGTAAATGTAAAGCCTAACACATAAATTCAATAAAAGGAAAGAAGAATGGTAAAGAACAGTGCTGTCACAATGACTGTACTCGAGATCCCCCCTGTTTTCTACTTCGTCTGCAAATTGTAACGTTTCACGTTGATAGTAAAAGCCTACTGCAGCATACACGCGTTTCCACAACACAATAAAACGTGTACTGCATTTCTAAGAAAAACCTTGAGATACGCAAGCTGACCTATATTTAATGTTCCATTCATGTCATTTTATACACTAAGTTAACATAAACGAAAAGACAGATGAAATTAGGATAGAGAGAAGGGAGGGCTGAAAACCGGAACGCATGCAACACTAACACGCGTCTCGCTATACAATTACTACCATCACGCGTGTAAGGCCACATGCACTAACTTTTTTCAAATCTACAGTGATAAAAAACACTACCCATACGAGAGTTAGGTTTTAAAAACCTGAAAAATGCTTATTGGGAAAGATGACATTATACTGGTTTACGTTTGAAAACATGACAGTACCCAGACACCACATCGATCGAAGTGAACGGGAGGTAGGAGAAAATGCATATTTTGAACGCAGCCCCTTAGCCCCATAAAATTTATATAGTTGGGTTCCTTAGGACTTGCTGACAAAGAATATGTTAAGTGTTACGCAAATAGTCTAGGAATTAGCAAATTATAGCCAAAAGAAATAGTGAGGGTGTCAGACAACACCAAAATCAGAATCGCCCAGTGGCAGATTTTGAAACCACCATTGTACGGGAAATAGGTCCCCATGTAAAATCCTATTTGATTGGATAGAAGTAAATGTAAGGCTAAACACGATTAGTCGGGCTACAAATACTATTTTTTGTTGTTAGGGGAGACGGAAGGAAGGGTACTTTTTTGAAAAGCTGTGGAAACATGGCTCGATTGGTTAGACCCGCCAATATAGGCAATTAGAAGCGTCAGTTCAGCACCACATTTTCAAATAAACTTTCTAAAGCAACAGTGCGTTGAGATTCAGCTTATATTTTTCTAAATAAAAGCCTGAGACAGCGGCAGATCGGATTTTGTGCTATATTCCTTGCCAGTCAACGTAAATTGTGTATTATTCCCATGAATTGTGGTAAGCTTGAAATATTTGATATCTTTTAATGAAAAATTGAATATAAATTGATAATTTATGTCTGTATATGTGTGTGGTTCAGTAGCGAACATGAGGCAAAGCATATATATTGCTCCAACCTTAACAGAAGGTGTCGGAGAAAGGTAAAACTGCGTGGAATTGCCTAACAGTACACTGACACCTATCTTATTGGCTAGAAAGAACTTATGCTGGAATTGCAGAGGCGTAGTAACCATTAGGGAGGAGTATACTGGTGAAAATTGTTTCAGATGAAGATAGCAGTTGGCCTACCGCTCTGAACTCAGTGTTTGTTATGTGTTGTGTTCAGTCTGGAAATAGATTATAAATTAGTTATGAAATAGGAGGTACAACCTTCTTGTTTCAGGGACCGTGGTCCTAAAGTTATTGAGCAGCACCTGGTCTGAGCTTTGCTGAATCTAGAGGCTGTCAGCATACTCCTGGGTCCAGATAGTGACCAATGAGGTGTCTCCAGAACACAGGGAAGCTATCGAGCAGAGGAGTCTTTTCCTGCCGCCATCACGAAAGATAAGCTTCGTTGGCCAGAGGAGCTCAACATTATGTGTCCCCCTCTAAAATTGACAGTATAATAAAACAGAGGGAAAATACATTGTGTAAATTGATAGGAACTGTGAACTTTTCCAGATACTATTTCCAAGATAAACAAACACTTGAAGTCATGATGACAAATAACAACATAGCTTGAAAACCAACACCAGTATTACCTCATAGTACTACTACACAACTGACACACATAGGATAATATTAATAAAATATGTCACTACAAGGTTCATATTTATAAATTATGTACATATAAATTGTGATTACATTTGATTGTGATTCCTGGTTCACTGTGTAGTTGAATCAGGATATATATATATATATATATATATATATATATATTAGTGACAGTAATTAATACATATATCTATTTGAAACTTTACCCTTGATTCATTTAAGATAGTATTATAGAGTGTTACATGTGTGTGAATGTCAAAGTGTTGTCAAGTGTGGTGGAATAAATTAAATTGTTTATCTGTCTGTTGTTGTTGTGACTTACAATTCATCATTTACATAACCCTAGACATTCAACGTAGTCATCACAATATTCCAGAATAATTCTGACTGAGGTATAAATGTGGTAGCAAGTAAGGTTATCTGTAAAACACTACACCTATTAGATACAGATACCTTCACAGCTGATCTCAGTCAGTACACTAAGTCCCCTATAAATATTTATATCATCCCACTTTACCACATATATTGGGGTCTCGCTCCCGGAATATTGAACTTTCTCCTGTTATATATATTGGGAATAATAAGAATTAAAAGGTATCCTTGGGTGGAAATAAATAACGTTGAGCTCTCAGTGCCTGTGGTGTCCTTGGATAAGTAATTACAGATTGTATTGTTTAGTTAGACATTACATACATTTACCTGTTAGAAAATGGCCGACTTGGCAAAATTTCGATCTGCTTCTGTGCAGACTGCAAAAGAGTTAGGAATGGACGAGCAAATTATGATTGCTTATGTCACTGCTGAATGTGACAAATATATTGAACGGGAAGAAAGAAGATTAGAAAAAGAGGCCGAAAGAAAGTTAGAGGCTGAAAAGGAAATTAAGAGGCTGCAGATTGAAGCTGAGGCTAAGAAATTGGAAGCAGAAGAAAAAAGATTAGCTGCAGAAAGGGAAGACAAGAGATTAGCTGCAGAAAGGAAAGCCGAGGAAAGAAGATTGACTGCAGAGAGGGAAGCAGAAAAGGAGGAGAAGAGATTACAAAGGGAACATGAGTTACGACTAAGGGAGTTTGAGTTTCAAGGCCATGCTCCTGAAAATGGTGCCAGTCCCTTTACCTCTGATGCCACTGCTAGTCAGGGAGCCTCAACCTCAGCTATGAATTTTCATTTAGATCATTTTGTTGAGAAATACGATGATATTGAGAGCTATCTAAATAGATATGAACTATTAGCTACCACGTATGGGTTAGAGAGAGAAAGGTGGAGCTTAAAGTTATCTCAAGGGCTTCGTGGGGCAGCTTATGAAGTTTTTGCCAAAATGAACAGAGGTGATCAAGAAAATTATGACATGCTAAAGCAGGCTCTTTTGTTAAGATATGAAAAGAACGCAGAATTTTATAGGAAAAAATTTAGGAATGCTAAACTACTGTCAGGTAAAACCTATCACCAGTTCTCTGCACGGTTAGAGACATACTTGGAGAAATGGACTTCTCTGGGGAAAACCCAAGATCTTAAGGAAATGGTCCTTATAGAACAATTAAGAGAGTCCATGGCTCCAGACCTGAGAAAGTTTCTCATGGAACAAGGTGCAGAGAGGCTGGGTGAGTTGCTAAATGTTGCTGAAAGGTATCAAGCAGCTCAGGCAGAGGTATCAGGTAATAAAAAGAAACAGGTAGAAAATTTTAGGGCACCACAGAACTTTAATAAATTTGATCCTAGAGATCAAAACAAAGGTAAGCACCAATTTGATAGGCCACGGTATGACAATAAAAAATAAAACCCCACAATTCGATGAAAGGAAATATGATGAAAGAAAATCTTTCAACCAAGGGAAAAGGTGGTGTAAAAATTGTCAGATGGACAATCATGACACTGACCGTTGTAGAAGGAAACCTGTGTATATGGCCACCCTTCAGGTCAGGTCGACCTCAAGACAGGAGGCGGATATTATGTTAGATACCACTCCAGAAGAGATGAGGAAGGCACAGGCTGGGGATAAGACCCTCAAGCCTTGTTTCAGGAAATTGTCAACTTGTCATACAACTCCAGGCAAGGGAGATTTTTACATGAAAAACAAGTTGATGTATAGGAAGACTGGAGCTAGATCCAAAGGTCAGGGACAGCTGGTACTTCCTAAAAGACATAGGGCAGAATTAATAAGGAGCCTACATGTGAAACCAGATGGGGACCATGAGAAAATAGGTACCATCATCCAAAAGGTGGCTCACAATTATTATTGGCCCAAGGCAAGATGGGACATTGAGAATTTTGTAGAAAGGTGTAGCATAGCACATGAGGGAACACCCACAAGTGGGAACATTGATCAGGACCTGGACACGCCACGGGGCAAAATTAGGCCTGAAAATACGAAGAGAAATAAATTTGATAAAATGGACCAAATGGAATGGGAAGCCCCTTTTCACGGACAAGCTTCAATTAACTGTTTTACAATGGCCACTATGCGGAGAGTGCAAAAAGATGTCTTACCCCAGGATAAGTCGAAAATCCCTCAATCGGACTTAAACAAACTGGAGGAAGAAGATGTAGAGAGGAAATCTCTCATCAAGAATTTTAAGTGGGGAGACAGCCTCAAGAAAAGAAAAATTGGTAGCGGTCGTTTTGTGCATGATAATTCTGGGAAGAAAAATCATCACTATAGCGCTTCGAGTGGAAGAGACCATACCGGTGCATGGACAAATAGGTCGACAAAATTAAAGGTCCATATGTAACGCTGTTAAGAACGTGGACTGATGAAAAGGCAGAGGAAAACATTACATCCTCATACCAATATGTGAATGAGCTGACCACTCGTTTAAAAACTGGCTGGAAACTTGCCAATGAAAATTTGAGACAAGCCAGAAAAAAACATGCTGCTTACTATAACAGGAAAGCTAAAGACAGAGATTTGGCTGTGGGAGAGAAGGTACTGCTTCTTCTGCCCGGTAGTCAGAATAAGTTACAAATTGGATGGCAAGGTCCATATACAGTTCTAGAGAAGGTATCTAGAACAAATTATAAGATAGATAAGAAGGGGAAAGAAAAAAATCTATCATGTGAATCTCCTGAAGAAATATTTGGAAAGAGAAAATCAGGAAGAGACACACTTGTTGACCTTGTCCATCGCCATGGAGATGAAAAAGGAACCACTTTCATCATTTGAATATCCATTACATCCCTGTGAGACAGCGGCACAGGTGAAAATCAGTACACACTTAACGAAAGAGCAAAAGGAGAGAGTACAACAGGTTCTAGATACTCATACAGAGGTGTTAACAGACCGACCAGGGCATACAAACTTATTGGATCATGATATGAAGCTGATAGACCCCACACCTGTATGTATGAAACCCTATTCGATTCCTTTTGCTAAGGAGAAAGCTTTGAAGGAAGAGATAGACTATTTGTTGAAGGAAGGAATTATTTCACAAAGTGAATCTTCGTATAGTTCCGGTGTTGTACTCTTAAGGAAACCCTCTGGAGAACATAGACTCTGTATAGATTACAGGAGACTGAATGCTATCACAGAAGGACAGGTGGATCCATTTCCGGATACAAATCAGTTGTTTGCCAGGCTAAATAAAGCTAAATATTTCTCAAAAGTGGACCTGAGTAAAGGATACTATCAGATTCCAGTAAAGCCTGAGGTTAGACCATACCTAGCTTTTAGTACCTCAGAAGGACACTATGAGTTTAACAGATTGCCATTTGGATTGAAGAATGCGCCTAGTGTCTTCTCTAGAATGATGAGAAAATTATTGGACACTTTGAATAATCCATGCATCACAAATTTCATGGATGATATCCTTATAGCCACAGAAACATTTGAGGAACACATTGACTCTCTGAACATGCTGTTTAATCGACTTAGGGAAGCGAATTTAACAGCCCGACCAACCAAATGTTGCGTTGGATGTAAATAATTAGAATTCTTGGGACACACAGTTTATCAGGGAAACATGACCACTGACCCAAAGAATTTAGAGAAACTAAAGAAAGCCCCGAGACCACAAACCAAGAAAGACGTGAGATCCTTTGTCTCATTATGTGGTTTCTACCAAAAGTATATCAAAAACTTTAATTCCATATGTGCACCGTTAACTGATTTGACACGTAAGGGAAATCCAGATCGAATTACATGGACACCACAATGTGAAATCGCTTACCAGGAATTGAAGGAAAAGCTCACAAGTAAACCTATTTTGAAATTACCTGACTTAAGTCAAGAATTCATTGTAAGGACGGATGCCAGTAATATTGGGTTAGGTGCGACTCTGCTACAGAAATCAGATGCATTGGATGGGAAATTAAGCCCAGTGGCATATGCTAGCAGAAAGTTGAATAAAGCTGAAACCAACTACTCAACTAGCGAAAAGGAATGTCTTGCAGTAATATGGGCGATAAAGAAATTCAATATTTATCTGTATGGGAAGGCATTTAAGTTGCAAACGGATCACAAACCCTTGTCGTTTCTAGCGCAGGCTAGACATGAAAATTCTAGATTACTCCGTTGGTCATTACTGATGCAGCCATTTGAGTTTAGCATAGAGTATATAAGTGGAAAAACAAATCTGGGAGCGGATTTTTTAAGCCGCCATCCGTGTGATGAGAATCCCCCTAAACCCCAGGAAAGATAATAAATTTCTCTATGTGTATATAGAATTATAGACTGACATATAACGTCTGTTTTAAGTGGGGAGAATTTGTCGTGAGAAATTCTAATCCACATGTATAAATTATCAGGTAAATGTAAAGCCTAACACATAAATTCAATAAAAGGAAAGAAGAATGGTAAAGAACAGTGCTGTCACAATGACTGTACTCGAGATCCCCCCTGTTTTCTACTTCGTCTGCAAATTGTAACGTTTCACGTTGATAGTAAAAGCCTACTGCAGCATACACGCGTTTCCACAACACAATAAAACGTGTACTGCATTTCTAAGAAAAACCTTGAGATACGCAAGCTGACCTATATTTAATGTTCCATTCATGTCATTTTATACACTAAGTTAACATAAACGAAAAGACAAATGAAAGTAGGATAGAGAGAAGGGAGGGCTGAAAACCGGAACGCATGCAACACTAACACGCGTCTCGCTATACAATTACTACCATCACGCGTGTAAGGCCACATGCTTTTTTTCAAATCTACAGTGATAAAAAACACTACCCATACGAGAGTTAGGTTTTAAAAACCTGAAAAATGCTTATTGGGAAAAATGACATTATACTGGTTTACGTTTGAAAACATGACAGTACCCAGACACCACATCAATCGAAGTGAACGGGAGGTAGAAGAAAATGCATATTTTGAACGCAGCCCCTTAGCCCCATAAAATTTATATAGTTGGGTTCCTTAGGACTTGCTGACAAAGAATATGTTAAGTGTTACGCAAATAGTCTAGGAATTAGCAAATTATAGCCAAAAGAAATAGTGAGGGTGTCAGACAACACCAAAATCAGAATCGCTCAGTGGCAGATTTTGAAACCACCATTGTACGGGAAATAGGTCCCCATGTAAAATCCTATTTGATTGGATAGAAGTAAATGTAAGGCTAAACACGATTAGTCGGGCTACAAATACTATTTTTTGTTGTTAGGGGAGACGGAAGGAAGGGTACTTTTTTGAAAAGCTGTGTAAACATGGCTCGATTGGTTAGACCCGCCAATATAGGCAATTAGAAGCGTCAGTTCAGCACCACATTTTCAAATAAACTTTCTAAAGCAACAGTGCGTTGAGATTCAGCTTATATTTTTCTAAATAAAAGCCTGAGACAGCGGCAGATCGGATTTTGTGCTATATTCATTGCCAGTCAACGTAAATTGTGTATTATTCCCATGAATTGTGGTAAGCTTGAAATATTTGATATCTTTTAATGAAAATTGAATGTAAATTGATAATTTATGTCTGTATATGTGTGTGGTTCAGTAGCGAACATGAGGCAAAGCCTATATATTGCTCCAACCTGAACAGAAGGTGTCGGAGAAAAGTAAAACTGCATGGAATTGCCTAACAGTACACTGACACCTATCTTATTGACTAGAAAGAACTTATGCTGGAATTGCAGAGGCGTGGTATCCATTAGGGAGGAGTATATTGGTGAAAATTGTTTCAGATGAAGATAGCAGTTGGCCTACCGCTCTGAACTCAGTGTTTGTTATGTGTTGTGTTCAGTCTGGAAATAGATTATAAATTAGTTATGAAATAGGAGGTACAACCTTCTTGTTTCAGGGACCGTGGTCCTAAAGTTATTGAGCAGCACCTGGTCTGAGCTTTGCTGAATCTAGAGGCTGTCAGCATACTCCTGGGTCCAGATAGTGACCAGTGAGGTGTCTCCAGAACACAGGGAAGCTATCGAGCAGAGGAGTCTTTTCCTGCCGCCATCACGAAAGATAAGCTTCGTTGGCCAGAGGAGCTCAACATTATGTGTCCCCCTCTAAAATTGACAGTATAATAAAACAGAGGAAAAGTACATTGTGTAAATTGATAGGAACTGTGAACTTTTCCCCATACTATTTCCAAGATAAACCAACACTTGAAGTCATGATGACAAATAACAACATAGCTTAAAAACCAACACCAGTATTACCTCATAGTACTACTACACAACTGACACACATAGGATAATATTAATAAAATATGTCACTACAAGGTTCATATTTATAAATTATGTACATATAAATTGTGATTACAATTGATTGTGATTCCTGGTTCACTGTGTAGTTGAATCAGGATATATATATATATATATATTAGTGACAGTAATTAATACATATATCTATTTGAAACTTTACCCTTGATTCATTTAAGATAGTATTATAGAGTGTTATATGTGTGTGAGTGTCACAGTGTTGTCAAGTGTGGTGGAATAAATTAAATTGTTTATCTGTCTGTTGTTGTTGTGACTTACAATTCATCATTTACATAACCCTAGACATTCAACGTAGTCATCACAATATTCCAGAATAATTCTGACTGAGGTATAAATGTGGTAGCATGTAAGGTTATCTGTAAAACACTACACCTGTTAGATACAGATACCTTCACAGCTGATCTCAGTCAGTTCACTAAGTCCCCTATAAATATTTATATCATCCCACTTTACCACAAATGGATTTGTAAGTTTACAAATGATTCACACACACACACACACATATATATATATATATATATATATATATATATATATATATATATATATATATATATATATATATATGTATATATATATATTACAAGTTTTCTAATTATAGGAAACAAATTTATATCAGCTGTGCTGTTAATCACTTATAGTAAATGTATCAGCTGTGCTGTTAATTAAGTATATAACATTTATCAGCTATGCTGTTATTATTGTCTCTTTCTACGCTAAATCACTTTCTCGTCACTGACACTAATTTTTGCTCACAATGCCGACAGAAATGGTACTAATGTGTACTCATCTCTCTAAGGGTCTGTTCTCCTTTGTTTTGTTCACACAACAATGGCTGAAGATCGTTCCTTTAGCCCACCCAAGACTGAGGGGGACCAAAGATGTAGAGTCTGGGCAACCTCTATGCTCCTGCGGAGTTCCAGGCAGCTGGATTGACGACCCACGATCTCAGTTTTTATGACACGAATAAAACCTGTAACAAGGAAAAAATAGGGGCTAATTTCTGTCATCAAGCCCCCCTATTTCTGATGTGGATGAAATGAGAGTGTGCCTCGGGTGTCTGCATGTAGGATGAATGACAACATGGCTCAGTATGATTTAGCAATAGCGAGACAAGACAGGTGTCTACTTGCAAAACATTCTTTCTGATAAACTAATACATGAATACATTCAATAATATAAATTCAATGCATGAATACATTCAATAATATAAATTCAATACATGAATACATTCAATACATGAATAAATCCAATAATATGTACACCTAGGTGTAATACAACCATTTTCTTCCCCCTATAATATACCAGACCCTCTCTGACAAGTGCTATACTAGCTGGTAACATATATCCTAACAATATTGTTATGTTCTTATGATAGGAGTATATGAGACGAGGACTGTTTGGTGATATATCAGGTGGGAGTTATATGGGACAATAGATTGGAGTTAGATGATACAATAGATTGAGTCCTAACAAGGACTGTTTTGGTTATATTGCAGTTGGTTTTATCTGAGATAACACTGAAGTTATAGGAGACAATAAATTGAGTTATAGGAGACAATAGATTGAGATATAGGAGACAATAGATTGAGTCCTAACAAGGACTGTTTTGGTTATATTGCAGTTGGTCTGAGATAATAGATTGAAGTTATAGAAGACAATAGGTTGAGTCCTAACAAGGACTGTTTTGGTTATATTTCAGTTTGGAGTTATCTGAACAATAGACTGAAGTTATAGGAGACAATAGATTGAAGTATGAGTCCTATTAGTCTTCGTCTATTCAATCATATTAGGAAATAAAATCATTATACCTAATTTCCCCAAGATACAATCCGTAAACTGGTACGTTCATATTAAAACAATATATGTTAAATATATATATATATATATATATATATATATATATATATATATATATATATATATATATATATATATATATATATATATATATATATATATACAGGTGTATTCGCTGTAGGCCTATTTTCCTACCAGTTTATAGTAAATTTATATTTACCCTCCAAGATTTAAACAGGCCAGATTTTGACTCGACTAGTGAAGCAGACTGCAGGTCAATGCCCTCAGGTAAGCAATAAATCAAGGGTGACAGCTTCTCTTCTCTTCAGTCGGTCGGTATCTCTGGCGTCGTGTCTGGTTGCGTGCCTTTGCATAAAATCTCGCCCGATTATATAGGTAGGTGAATGCTTAAGCAAAGCTTTTGGTTGGTTCCTGGCGGAGCAAGCTGATTGGTTTCCTCCGGTTTAGTCTCGTGCTCTGTACAGCCTAATTTTATTCAGTTTTTCTCCGCCATCTTGCGTGAACAAGATGGCCGCGGTATTAAGTTTATTTTTTTTTTGTGGCGTAACTTCTTGTAATTTTATTCCGGCTCAGCAACTGTGCGTTGATTGGCTGGGCTCTCGACATAGGGATTTAACAAAGTAGTGTGTTTACAAAACTCGTTCCACGACAGTTATTTTAACAATGAATTACAAATATTACTCAGTGTTTAAGATTCCTCAGATTCCGGTGGTCCTAGTTAAATGGTAGAGTCTATTCTGGTCTATGAAGTCCTTAAATTTGCACAAACAGTGGGCCGGTTCGGATATAAGAATCTTGATTATAACTTCTGGTAGTCTGGTTTTCGTCTTGGCAAGCGATTCTCACATAGTACTAGACTTGCACGAAATGTCAGATTATATTGCAAAATTTCTGCACATTTAAATTTATGATGAAATATATTTCGTGACTCATCATCTAGTGTAAAATTTCAAACTTTACTTTTCTAAAAATGGGCTGTAAGCATCCGATTATTACTTAGTCAAGGTACGTCTCTCACACTTCAACATTAATATCCCAGATTGGAGGATTATCTGACTTGCCTTTTCAACGTAATTCAACTATCGTTATCAGACTATGACTTGGCACAATTCCACCATCTTGCCTGGACATTTCGTTGCTTCTCCGCACCTCCAATATGCAAGTCTATTATTCTGTAGAATTGTAAAGGATTACTCCCATCTTGTTCCAACACCGTCATTAGCCTTTCACCGGGGATAAAATGTGTTTATCCGTTTAAACGTTTGTGTGATCCAATTAGTCACTCGGGGATGGGCCGCGAATTAACGTGAATTGATGCGTGAAATAATGTAAACATTGACCTTCGGATGAGTTTTCTGTGTTGACAAATAAGGGCAGGTGAGAGAAAAATAACAAAATATCACTCTCAAAGAAATGTAATGCAATCCTGCTGCAGTGGACATGAGAGCGCACAAACCGTTTTGTGACAACTTTGTTAGAAATATTAACACTGGCTTTTGGAGAAACTACAGAAACAGTACTCATTACCCTGTACTTGAGTGAACGTTATACTCAGACAATTCGTACAACGTGACTAATATGAAGTGGTACATGAGGCTGGCAACATCATCATGTCAAACTAATTACAATAGAACTGACCACTACACAAGTCATGTGACTGTTTGGTACAGGCTTCCTGCGAGAGTACCAGCTGTAGTGGTGGTTCCACGCTTCACAACGAGCGTGAAAGAAAATAATGATGATAATATAGAGGTCAAAGGTCAAGTTTCTTCAGATTTCTCCTCAAGTAACCGGTCAAGAAATGGTCAGTTTGATATTTTTGTATCATATTAAAAGAGCCACCAAATACCTTGTCATGTTTTTGTTTTAAACTTTTACAGTCTGTTAATACTAAAGAGAGAGGGCTGAACTTTTCAAAAATACAAAACAATATCATCATATGCAGTAATTACTTAAAATGTACGAGTTTTCATTTCACGCATAATTTTAGTGCCAAGCGATACAAGCTTTTCTGTCATCTTGAGACGCCTCCACTTTCCTGTGATTTTAGCTTTTGTCATGACAATCCACAAAACCCAGGTACTTTCATTTGATCGTGCAGGTATTTACCTACTAGACATAATCTTTGCTTATGATCAACTTTATGTATAGCTCACATTAGGGAGGTGCCTTGAGAGCCCCCATAGTATGAACATTGGATATCGATAAGGGAAAGATTCTAAGGTCATATAATAATCACATGAAGACGATACTGCAATCAATAAATCAACAAAACTAAGATTGTTGGACCTTGGCATCAAAAGTAAGACGATAAGAGATGGACGTATGAGAGGATGCATACGTCGTGTATACAAACAGCGCGCTACATGTGCAACTAACATCAATACCTTTCAAAATTTGCTGATGGAGACTGGTTAATGTGTTTGCCCGGAGCGTAATGATCTGGATTCTGATCAACAATAATTATAAATATAGGAAGGTATCCAGACAATCGTAAAGTACGTATCCATACTCAGTTACTTATTATATTAACTCGCGACTGTGTTCTTGTCTTTCCATAGCAGTTGGTAGCTAGTTGACACCGTTTTTCTACTGACAGGTAGAACTATTCGACATTTTTCCTATCGGTATGTTAATGAACAGTGCTAAAGTAATTTTTTTTTAAACATTGCTCAACGAAATTATATAGTTATGGTATGGTAGTAAGTAAAATATTTAATGTTGTCTACTAGAATTTTGTGAATATTTTTCGATGCGGGCAACAGCCAATACAAATGGAAATTAAGGTAAGAAGGTGGGGATGGATATGGCATACACTCAGAAGAGAACAGTCACGCATAGCCAGGGGTGCCCTTGACTGGAACCCACAAGGGAAAAGATGAGTGGGGAGGCCAACGAGAAATTTGAGAAGGACAGTGAAAGTGGAAGCTAATGAAATTGGAATGACTTGATCACAGCTGAAACGGACAGCCGAAAATAGAAATCGATGGAGAGCAACTGCTTCAGCCCTATATTCCGCGGGGAACGGAAAGAAGTGATGATGAGGATGATGTTTGCAATAATATTTTTTTTTAAATACACATAATGACTATATCGTAGATATGAACTCTTGATGCCACTTTACTAAGATCAACTCAATAACAATGAACACCACAAAGTGTTGTCAGTGCTAACAGCGTTCTTAATCAATCTCTTGAACATACTATATTACAAAACAATCCAGACAAATGTGTCCGCCACCACTGCTCTAATAGATTCACACCTTCATAAATAAATAATTGAGATACTTACCTACTCATGACGAAATACCAGTACAGTTTATAAATATCTCACTTTTTCCCCACTGGTATAAGTGTAGTGTTTTGTGCCAAGGGAAATAATTATACTAATAAATGAATTCAACATTCATTGAAATAATTTGTGTTTTTCACATGACATATTTTCAAACATCAGTTTCATTTAAATAAACAATAAAATACATTACTAAATGTAGTCAATCTGATTATTGCTAAATATTCGTTATATTCTGCTTGTGTCAACATTTTAATAAATGTTACACGCGATGATTATAATTTTTTTATTCTTCTTTTTAAATAAAACTTTGCCTCGTTTTGGTGAGGAGCGTTCAACCTAGTCGGTTATATTAGGGCGCATGTCCAAATATAAAAGACCTTTAGGTCTGGAGATGAATAAAACAGTAGGCCTACCATTTATTGTTATGTTTATAACAGAGTTGTGAACACTGATATGTTCTGTCACTACTGAAGTCCAATGGGAGGTCCCCTCATTCTAATACTGACAGCTCAAAGTTTTGGGTGACACAATGTGACGTCAGCACTAAAACGTTCTGTACAACAATCTCTTGAACATTCATTATTTATTTATCACCCTTTAGCTTCCCAAAGAGCATAGATCTTCAACAAAATTAGGTCACGTCTTCCTGTCACGTGATGTTACAAATTATCCGAAACAAACGTGTCTACGACCTTTTTTTTAAATTTTAATTTGCGTGAGGATTTAATTTGTATTTAACTGTTGAAAAACTGTTAAACTACCTACAATGACAAATTGTATTTGGTAGATCACAGCCTCATTAGAACAGTAGAAGCAGATTTGTCCATGCTAAAGTGTGCCCTGCCCTGGTCGGTGGTACCTCAATGAGCAGGTGCTGTGGGACAAGTCAAGTTACTTGTATAATCAGTCATACCAGTCACGTGGTCCATTTATTATGGAGGATTCTGTCGTGAAACGAGTGTGTAAACCCACTTCTTAGTTAATACACTATGTCGAGATACAAATATACCCCAGCCAATCAACGAGCAACGTTCACCAGTCTCTGAGCCAGAATAAAATTAGGCATAAGCCCTGTTTTTCGGGACTCGGTCACGGCCATCTTGTCTCCCAATATGGCGGAAAACAGACTAAAATTAGGCATAAGCCCTGTTTTTTCGGGACTCATCTCGGTCACGGATTGTACGGCGGATTGTACGGAACCGCATATAGCCAATTAGCTTGCCACGCCGTGAACCAATCAACAGCATTCCTTAATCAGTAAAAGTTACCTCATCAGTTCCAAAGGTTGTTATTGCCGGGAGTTGTAGTGAGGATATGCTCTCACTGCAGATAAAATACTTCTATGGCACGCGCCTCAAACAGCCTCTGACAACCAAGTCCAGCTCCCGGCCTTCACGTGTGGCTCAATTTGAGCCCGGCGGAACTGTTTCCACTGACGGGAGAAGGGGCAAAGGCGAGCGACTGGCGCCTTAAAACCAGCAGCTTCGGGCAGATAGGGCTCGTGATCCTTGGTTGGTAGCTTATCTAAGAGAAGGAACTCTGAATTCAAACCACCGCTGCCTTGCGGGAATATCCATTTGTGGAATTGGCTTCGGGAGTAAACCCTGAGGATAAATCCGGAGTCGGAGTCCCTAAGGCAGTCTAATGTCGATTCGACATTATTCTGGCAACTCCTGCGACATAGCTGGTACCAAACTGTATCGGCTACTGCCGTTCCTTTGGATCTACCGGCTGTGTGGAGAGGGGGAACATGCTGCATGGGCAACAGCTTGATCTCCATATAACTGTGCCCAAGCTCGCGCCCTGGAGAGGAAACTCCAGCTTCACCCTATAGGTGTCGGCAAAACACGGGAAGTAGCAGTTACCGGTTATAAGCATTTTGCCCAATTGGCGTAGGGCATGGCGCCAGGGGCTACTTCCGACAGTGGGAGCGGTTCTAGGATCTCACTGGACAGCTACCACCCGCTTCAAGCTGGGCAGCCCCCAGTCAATAAGGTGTTGTCCCGCCACTGTCTGCTTTCCCCATTGGGTGCATGGGGATTAGGGTCAAACCCGAACTGTGGACAGAAAATTTTGCACCAAGCAATTATCGAAAAAAATAGAAATAAGCAAACTCTCAGATTGGGATGCTGGAACGTCCGGACTATGTTGACTGGACTATCCGAAAACCTACAGGATGTAAACGATGTAAGGAAGACAGCCATAATTAATGATGAGCTTAAACGACTTCAGGTGGATATAGCTGCACTTCAGGAAACGCGCCTGGCGGGCTCTGGAATGGTGAGCGAGAATGACTACACATTTTATTGGCAAGGGAAAGATCTTGATAAAGCTAGAGAACACGGAGTGGGTTTTGCGGTCAAAAAATCGCTAACATACATGGTTGAACCAGGCGAGAATGGATCAGAACGCCTGTTAACGCTCCGCCTGCAAACTAGCACAGGTCCCATCACCCTTGTCAGTGTGTATGCTCCTACTCTGTACTCTGCCTCAGAAGCTAAAGATGAGTTCTACGAGAATCTAGCAGCAGTAATCAAAAGCATACCTAGGCAAGAACAGCTTGTTCTCCTTGGTGACTTTAACGCTAGAGTGGGTGCCGATAATGTTTCATGGCCTTCATGTCTGGGCAGGTTTGGTATTGGCAAAATGAATGAAAATGGACAACGGCTCTTAGAGTTGTGCGTCCACCATGACCTCTGCGTGACCAACACCTACTTTCAGACAAAACCCCAGCATAAGGTGTCATGGAGACACCCACGATCCAAGCACTGGCACCAACTTGACCTGATTCTCGTCAGAAGGCCGCTCCTCAGGTCTGTGCTCTCCACGCGCTCGTACCATAGTGCAGACTGTGACACAGATCACTCCTTGGTTTGCTGCAAAATCAGAGCACAACCAAGAAAACGCTATCGTGTCAGACATGAAGGGAAACCACGCATTGATACCAGCAAGATGTCAGACCCTTTAATGATCGCTCAATTCACTGCGACCTTCAAGAAAGTGCTCAGTAGCCCTCAGCATGGTGATACTATTACAGAGAACTGGGAGCATCTACGGAACACCATTCAAAGTACTGCACTTGCCACCTTTGGTAAGAAAACAGCAAAGTCAAATGACTGGTTTGACGCTTCATCAGATGTGATGGCACCTGTTATTGAAGCTAAGCGCAGTGCTATGAATAAATACAAACGTTCACCGAGTGCCAGAACCCTACAGATCCTGAGGGCTACGAGAAGCAAAGTTCAACAAACTGCTCGACGCTGTGCAAATGACTATTGACTCCAGCTCAGTGAGAGCATCCAGATCGCAGCGCAAACAGGCAACATTAGACAAATGTATGACGGTATAAAGAAAGCACTTGGCCCCCATAAAAGTAAGACGGCACCGCTAAAAACCATCAGCGGAGAGAAGCTAACCGATAAGGGTAAGCAGATGGAGAGGTGGGTCGAGCACTACTCTGAGCTTTACGCTACAGACAATACCGTTACGCCTGCAGCCCTTGATGCTGTCAATAGTCTGCCATCTATGGAGGAGCTGGATGCCGAACCAACATTAGAGGAACTCAGTAAGGCCATTGATAGCTTGGCCTCTGGCAAAGCACCAGGCAGTGATGGGATTCCTCCTGATTTAATCACATGCTGTAAGAGCACGCTATTACATCCCCTGCATAGGATGCTGTGCCAGTGCTGGGAAGAGACAACTATTCCTCAAGACATGAGAGATGCCAAGATTGTAACACTGTATAAAAATAAAGGAGACAGAAGTGATTGCAATAACTACAGAGGCATCTCTCTTCTTAGTATTGTTGGTAAGGTTTTTGCCAAAGTCATCTTAATGCGACTACACAAGTTAGCTGAGCGCATATATCCAGAGGCACAGTATGGATTCCGAGCTGGCAGATCAACAACAGACATGATCTTCTCTCTCCGCCAGCTTCAGGAAAAATCAAGAGAGCAGAAAAGACCATTATATATCGCCTTTATAGACCTCACAAAAGCATTCGACCTGGTTAGTAGGGATGGACTCTTTAAAATCCTCCTGAAAATAGGCTGCCCTTCTAAAATGCTGGAAATGATAAAGTCATTCCATGACGACATGAAGGGAACAGTCCAATATGCTGGAAGCACGTCACAGCCCTTTGATATACGAAGTGGCGTTAAACAAGGCTGTGTTCTGGCTCCGACCCTCTTCGGAATCTTCTTTGCCTTACTCTTGAAACATGCATTCAGAGATGCAACTGAAGGAATATGCCTTCACACTAGGTCAGATGGCCGTCTGTTTAATCTTTCAAGGCTGAAGGCAAAAACAAAAATCAGAAGGGTCACTATAAGAGACTTGTTGTTCGCTGATGATGCTGCAGTCGTCACTCAAAGCCAACAGGAGCTTCAGAGCTTGATGAATCGCTTCACTAAAGCATGCAAGGACTTTGCCCTCACAATAAGTCTAAAGAAAACGAATGTGCTGAGTCAGGATGTGGGTGCTGCACCAGTTATCACTATCGATGACTGTGATTTGGCAGTGGTGCACCACTTCACGTACCTGGGGTCGACCATCAATTAGAAACTCTCACTGGATACAGAAATCGACAGCCGCGTTGGCAAAGCTGCATCTGCCTTTGCGCGCCTCACATCGCGTGTTTGGGGAAACTCTAAACTCACAATGAAGACCAAAGCTGCGGTATATAATGCCTGCGTCACCAGCACACTCCTATATGGCAGCGAGACCTGGACGACCTATGCTAAGCAAGAAAGAAGGCTCAATACCTTCCATCTCGTGGAAAGATAGAGTGACAAATGTTGAGGTGTTGTCACGTGCTGGCCTTCAAAGTATGTATACGCTGCTTAGACAGCGCAGACTTCGCTGGCTTGGCCATGTTCGCCGCATGGAAGATGGTCGCATCCCAAAAGATATCTTCTACGGACAATTAGCAGATGGCAAGAGAACAGTTGGGCGACCACAGCTGAGGTTCAAAGATGTGTGCAAGAGAGATATGAGGGCACTGGACATGGATCCAGCAGCATGGGAGGATGAAGCTGCCGATCGCACTAAGTGGCGATGCTATTTACGGCACCACCTCAGATTGGGCGAAGAGAGGCTCACACAAGAAGCAGAGGTGAGGAGAAAACGTCGAAAGGAGCACCAGGAAATTAAGCAGCTGAGGGCTGCCACCTCAGGGGCGCATTTCCATAGTCAGTTATGACTAAAGGGGCTATTATTATTATTATTATTACCTCATCTACCTATATATACGGGCGGGATTTTATTCAAAATCACGCACACACCAACACGAAGCCAGCTAAACGACCGACTGGAGAAGAGAAGCTGTCAGACTGTTTTATTGCTCACCTGCATTGACCGGGAACTCTTGCTTCACTAAAGTCGACTAGCCTGTTTAAAATATTAGAGGGTAAATATATTTACTATAAACTTGTAGAAAAATAGGCCTACAGAAGATATAAAATGTTTGTATTTGTTGTGTGTCATTTATACTACCTACACCTGTGTATATTTAATATAAATTGTTTCCCTATGAATGTATCAGGCTACTGATTGTATCTTGGGAAATTAGGTATAATGATTGTATTTCCTGATATGATTGATGAAGACGAAAACCAACTGAAATATAACCAAAACAGTCCTTGTTAGGACTCATCTAACTCCAATCTATTGTCTCAGATAACTCCAGTCTATTGTCTCATATAACACCAACTGAAATATAACCAAAACAGTCCTTGTTAGGACTCATCTAACTCCAATCTATTGTCTCATATAACTCTAATCTATTGTCTCATATAACTCCAATCTGAAACAGAAAATAGCCTACGTCTGTTAGTTTTTGTTTTACTATGACTGTATTAGAGTTAACCAGTATAGCCCTGGTATATTATAGGGGGAAGGAAATGGTTGTATCACACCTAAGTGTACATTTTATTGGATGTATTCGTGTATTAAATTTATATTATTGGAGGTATTCATGTATTTAATATATATTATTGGATGTATTCATGTATTACATTATCAGAAAGAATGTTTTGCAAGTAGAAACCTGTCTTGTCTCGCTATTGCTAACTCATACTGAGCCACGATGTCATTCATCCTACATGCAGACACCTGAGACACGCTCATCGCATACACAATAGAAATAGGTGGGCTTGAGGACAGAAATTAGCCCTTATTTTTACTTGTTACAAGTTTTATTCGTGTAATCCAACCTGAGGTCGTATGTTCGAGTCAATCCAGCTGCCTGGAACGTCGCAAGAGCACAGTGATTGTACCGGAGCTACATCCTTAGTCCCCCTCAGTCTTGGGTAGGCTAAAGGAACGATCCTCAGCAGGTGTTGTGTGAGTCAAACTAAGAAGGACAGAACTTTTGAGAGATGAGTACACATTAGTACCATTTCCGTCGGCAATTGTGAGCATTAAACGGTCATGGACGAAAAACTGAGTTAGCGTAGCAAGAGACAATAATAAGATCATAGCTGATAAATTTTATATCTATACATAATTAACAGCACAGCTGATACATTTACTATAATTGAGTAACAGCACAGCTGATATAATTTTTGTTCCTATAATTGGAAAACTTGTTGTAATATATATATATATATATATATATATATATATGTATATATATATATATATATATATATATATATATATATATATATATATATGATCTTCCTTATCAGTCATTTCTGACCAAAGGAGCGTACCTCCCGAAATAACTTTCGGTGGCACGAGGTTGGGCAATGTTAGATCAAGCTGTTGCCCATGCAGCATGACCCGGCCTGGACGTCAGAGGAACGGACTAGCCGATACAGTCTGACACCAGTAGCAACAGCCTAGTCACTAGTAGGATACGGAACTTGCCCTCATGTGATCTTCCTTATCAGTCATTTCTGACCAAAGGAGCGTACCTCCCGAAATAACTTTCGGTGGCACGAGGTTGGGCAATGTTAGATCAAGCTGTTGCCCATGCAGCATGACCCGGCCTGGACGTCAGAGGAACGGACTAGCCGATACAGTCTGACACCAGTAGCAACAGCCTAGTCACTAGTAGGATACGGAACTTGCCCTCATGTATTAGCTCTAGAATTGCCACAGTTATCCAAGTAGGATCGTGTCATCTCGTGTGTACTCTCCTTCTGCCGCTATAAAACCTCCACTCTACCGAGACGTCAGTCCAGCCAAAATTTATTCGCGACCACGATACGGAGATGCGACTGCTTGCTAACACCACGACCGAAGGCTGCGATTTACGGACACAGGAGCTAAACTACTGCCTCGCTAACCGAAGAACTGGGAGGGCCCTGTCTTACCGGGATCACCACGCGCAGTCTCTCGAGACAGCGACCGCCAGCGCTCTTGACGAGGGCAACGAAATCGGAACGCTTGCCCCCACATATATATTCAAACAGAGAGAAAGAGAGAGAGAGAGAGAGAGAGAGAGAGAGAGAGAGAGAAATATAAATATTTGTAAATCATATGTAAACTTACAAATCCATTGCATTCTATTTTTCAACATCCACCCTTCAGCACAAGAGTAGATAGTGTATATACTAAATAAATAATAACGAAATTGTATTTGAACGACTTGTCAATTTTATAATTATTAAGGGGGCATATACACCCAGAAATAGACAAAAAAGGTTATTTTTGATTTGCATATAATAATTGTGTTTTAAATATTTATAAGCCTTTTTACTTCGATATTCTTTTTGAATTATGTGTTTATCTGTAATAGTTTATGAGTTATCAATGTTCAAAGATATCAGATTAGTGTTTTAACATTTTAAAAACTAAACTTTAACGAAAACGGGGCCTGCGATTCACAGTTCCGGTGATATTTTCTACAATTTTAAAGCTATAGCCTTCAACTTTTGCACACTTATAGCCCATGTTATCCTTTATGGCATGAACCTCCACTTTTTTCTTACATTGTATAGAAACAGAGATATTGCTATACAAAGTTCTAAATTTGTGCTATTTAAAAGGGTCATATTGCAAGAGCCATATCTACAAAGCTCATTGTGGTAGACATTTTTGGGTGGTTCACGGCATAGGTAGGGATGTTATGCACATCATCTGCTGGTTTGGCATTCTTTGCACCTTTTATGTGAGAGAAATTTATTCCCAGGTGCACTGGGGGTTTTTCTTTAATATTTTTTTTCATCACTTCATGTTAATTAATTATTTTCACATTTACTTGAGGATTTTTGTCTCTATGATCAAATCTAGGCCTATCATATCCTTGTTTAAATCTATGGGGCTGATCCCTATTGTCAAACTTAGTCTGATTTTGTGGGGTTTTATTACTCTCTGCTTGTTTCGTTTTAACACCAGCTATTTCTGACTGGGCTGCCTGCTATCTCTCAGCAACATTGAGAATCCCCCCCAATCTCTCTGCACATTGTTCCATGAGAAATTTTCTCAAGTCTGGAGCCATGGACTCTCTTAACTGCTCCATCATAATCATTTCCTTCAAATCTTGGGTTGCACCAGAGCAGTCCATTTCTCCAAGTAGGTCTCGAGTCTTGCAGAGAATTGGTGGTAAGTCTCTCTAGACAGCAGCTTAGTAGTTCTAAATTTCTTTCTATAAAATTAAGCATTCTTCTCATACCTGACTAACAATGTTTGTTTTAAAAGGTCATAATCTTCTTGATCTTCTCTACTTAATTTTGAAACAAAAAACTTCATAAGATGTTCCCCTCAACCCTTGGGATAATTTTATACTCCACTTTTCTCTCTCTAGCCCATAGTTACTTGCTAGCCTTTCATATCTACTGAGATAGGACTCGATATCATCTTCTTTCTCCACAAAAGGGTCTAAATGAAAATTCATGGCTACGTTGGAGGCACCCTGACTTGCACTAGTTTCAGAGGTAGTTGGGCTGCTTCCATTATCTGGAACATGTTCTTGAAGTTCCATTTCTTTTAGTCTTAACTCATGCTATCTTTGCAATCGTTTTTCTTCTCTTTCCGATTCCCTTTCCGCAGCTTGTCTTCTTATCTCTGCTTCCACCTGCAATCTTTTAGCCTCAGCCTTCATCTGCCTAGCCTCCTTATCAGCTTCTAACTGTAACCTTTTAACTTCAGCCTCCCTATCAGATTCTAATTTCCTAGCCTCCTATCTGCTTCTAATTGTATTCTTCTCTCGGTTTCAAACCTCCTATCTTCCCTATCTATAAATTTATCACATTCAGTAGTAACATCCTGAATCAAAGCGTCCCCACTCATGCCAAGGTCTTTTGCAGTCTGAATTGTAGCAGATCTAAATTTTGCCAAGTCTGCCATTCTCTTTCACTCGTACACAAATTATTAACCCTTATATTATAAATTAGTAAATATTACTAACTTAATTAACTATAACCAGTGACTGCTCATTCAGTTAAACACAAGTTGATTTATTGTATGTTAGTTTTATTTTATCTACTATTTTCTACAGCCAAAGCCCCCGAGTATGATGGAAAACTCCCGGACGAGCACCCAATATGTGACAAGAGGTTTTGATGTTATATAGAAAAGGGCTATCCTGGACAAATAGGTGTATCAGAGGATACCAGGATAGTGCCAGATGAGAGACTGGTCTTATAAGTAATAATCCCTTCTCTGAAGAGAGCAAGGGTGTATAGACAATCAAGGTGAGGTCCAGCTATGTAAGTTCCCAGAGTAAGGAAGGATGATGATGATGGAATTCTCTAGGTCCCTATCCGCTACCTCTTAGGATCTCACCAAAGATTAAAATTTATTGTATAGTTATTTTTTAATTGACTCAATTTTTGTCTAGGGTAATTTATTATAATAGGATGAATTTCAAAACAGAACTGTAACTTTAATGAAAATTAAGTAAATAAGACTGTCTGAGATTATATAAATATATATATATACACTTTAATTTTCCTGACCCTCAATCTTTTCAGGTCAGGAATATTAAATAATGCAATTGAACGAATATTTACACGTTTAAAAGCAATAACAGGAAAATTTCAGTCCATAAGGCATCTTGTTCACAGGAAATCTATTCTCACTTGCTATGCAACTAAATGTCAAGTTTTTCTGGTTTTTGAATGTTGGCTTTAAATCTGTAGGTTGGTTATATGTCTATTGATTGTCATCATTATAGGTAAGTTAAGTAGACTCTATTTTCAACTTGGGTGAGCTTCTGAAATTATGTCACTGGCTGGTGACTTATCTGTAGTTGCTGTTGACTTTTGCTGCCCACGACTTGATCAAACAATGTTCAGAGACTTGTGGAAAATACTGCTGGATAAAGCTCCTGACTTATGCCGAGCTGTGGTATCCAGCAGCCTCCCGTAACAATGGCCAGAGATCTCTTCAAGATACAAAGATCGAACCTGGAATCAAGGATAACCACATTAAATCAGTGGCCCCTACATTTAATAATCTAAGAACACTGATAGCTTCCAAAACACCGAAATCACTCAACATGTATCAAGCGGTCATGTTGAATACTTTACCGACTTTACCGAGACAGATGGAGCTTATACTCCTAACCTTATTAGCAGAATTTAGACACTTAGTATGGACGTGTAGGAACACAGCTGTACATGACGGCATACATTACGACAGTAGAATATTTTCACAGATATACGAACAGATAACACAGAATATAATAATACAACTTTAAAAACTTTTTTGTGTTGCTTACCGACCTCTGGGTTGTGAAACAAAGCAAGTAGCTTTGGATGGGAATACTTCTTTTGTAAATAACATGGAATGTAAATACTTTTTATCTCATATGCCTTCATCAATCATCTCATGGTAGGGTGTTGATGTAATTAGAACTTCATAGCCTCATTCATTTGTTCCATCATCCAAATATTATTGCTTTTTGGTTGTTTTGTAGTGATACTGTTTTGGGATATTGTTAGGACTTTTGGTTAGTTATGATATTGTTTGGATATTGATATTGATTTGCTGTTATTGTTTATGTGGGGATAGAGAGAAGGGGAGGGGAAACTTTATATATTATACTTCACATACTTCATATCTTACATCATGTTTTTTTTTCAAATTTTAACCCTTGTAAATAACATTGATGGTGTCATGACCTAAATAAAAGTTTTTATATATATATATATATACAAAAAAAAAAGTCCTAGGGCCTGAAGCACAAATAATGCTCTGGCGAACCCAACGCCCTAATATCCGGCCTTTGGCTAGGATCATGTGTCTAGACACAGGGACCGGTACAGTGACATTCATGTGTCATTAGGTCCCTTGTGTGAGAACACAGAGGATCACTACAGTGACACAGTTTGTCATTGGATCTTCTAGTGTTGGGACATGTGGTCTTGACCGGGGCCGGGTTTGGGCGGGTGCAAATGCAACCTCATGCGAGGAAACAAATATGCAACCTCATGCGAGGACAAAAATATGCAACCTCATGCGAGGGAAAAAAAAATTCTAGACACAGGGACCGGTACAGTGACATTCATGTGTCATTAGATCCCTTGTGTGAGAACACAGAGGATCACTACAGTGACACAGTTTGTCAATGGGTCTTCTTGTGTTGGGACATGGGGTCTTGACCAGAGCCGGGTTTGGGGTGTGTGCCAATGCGACCACATGCGAGGAAAAAATATGCGACCTCATGCGAGGAAAAAAAAAATTTCGTGTCCTAGCAAACCCAACGCCCTAATATCCGGCCTTTGGCTAGGATCATGTGTCTAGACACAGGGACCGGTACAGTGACATTCATGTGTCATTAGGTCCCTTGTGTGAGAACATAGAGGATCACTACAGTGACACAGTTTGTCATTGGGTCTTCTAGTGTTGGGACATGTGGTCTTGACCGGGGCCGGGTTTGGGTGGGTGCAAATGCAACCTCATGCGAGGAAAAAATATGCAACCTCATGCGAGGAAAAAATATGCAACCTCATGCGAGGAAAAAAAAGTCTAGACACAGGGACCGGTACAGTGACATTCATGTGTCATTAGATCCCTTGTGTGAGAACACAGAGGATCACTACAGTGACACAGTTTGTCATTGGGTCTTCTTGTGTTGGGACATGGGGTCTTGACCAGAGCCGGGTTTGGGGTGAGTGCCAATGCGACCTAATGCGAGGAAAAAATATGCGACCTCATGCGAGGAAAAAATATGCGACCTCATGCGAGGAAAAAAAAATGAGCACAACAAAATGTGTTATTGGCTCCAAATAGCGCAATACACCAATCTATTAAAGACTTTTTCTGACTTGGTCGTTCCTCTTCTACCCTGGGGGCCGGAGTAGATATGAGGTTTTGCGCCTGCCTCTATTTCTAAAGGTACCGGGTTCAAACCCAGTTCAGGGAATATTTTTGATAGAATTTTGTCAGAACCAGTGGGTACAATAATGATATATTCCTCCCTGATCCCCTGGGTAGTGAGATATGATGTCTAGCTTTCTGGGATATGTTATCCTGTAAGAAGATGGCAGATGTGAAACAGAAATCAAGAAGAGAATAGGAATGGCCAAAGCTACATTAAACAACATGAAACATATACTGACATCCTAACAGTTATCTCACAAATTAAAACTGAGAATCATAAAGTGTTATATATATTCTGCATTTCTGTATGGTGCAGAAGCATGGACGATGAATAAGCATTTGGAAGAAAGAATTGAGTCTCTTGAAATGTGGATATATAGAAGAATGGGGCGTATCTCATGGAAAGAGATGAAAACAAATAAGGAGGTCCTAGAACATCTAGGTATGGATAGAGAACTAATGAGAGAGGTCAAAGTTCGGCAGCTAAAATACTTTGGCCACATAAAAAGGCATAACACCTTGCAGAAGACCATAACAGAAGGGAGAGTTGAAGGCAAACGTGTAAGGGGAAGACAGCGCTATAAGTGTGAAGATAACATCAAGAGATGGACGGGAAAGAGTCTATCAGAGTGCACCACCAAGACAAGATTTAGAAGACGTTGGAGATCCATTACAGCCAACCTTCGTTGTGGAGATGGCAACTGATGATGATGATCCTGTACGCTGTGTTTCCTTTGGCCTGGTTCCAGTCCAGTCTTCGGTTCCTCAGGGATTATTTAATGTTGTCCCCCCAGCCAACTCTGTGTATTCCTGGAGATCTGGATCCCTTGCTATTGGTTTCTCTTGTGTGACCGTGCTAGTCACAAAAATAATAATAATTTTTGTAGTGGTATTCTCATTTGTTGTTGTGTTCGTTATAACCATTGTCATAAGTCCTGTATTTATGTTGTTTGATTTACTCTTCTCTTCTTGCCTAGAGCAACTTTCACACAAAAAGTATCACGTGTGTTAATAACACTTTTTTTTAAGTAATGGACGACATGTGCCCTCTGAAATTCCCGTTAGTTATTTATAGTTTCAGAGTGTCTTACTTCTCGTATCAAAATATTGTTTCACTGTGTTTGTTTGTTTTATATGTCAGTGATAAACTGTGTCTTTTGTTCTACGGTTTTTGTTCGTTGTTGACGGATTGTCTGCGTTATTTTTCTACCCGTAGTTATATAACTGTAATCTCTGCGGTCAGTTGTTAGAGTTGTGGCTTGATGTGTATGTGGCCGGGGGAGTGGACGGGAACGGCACCAATAAAGGTTACTGTGACCTGGTGAGGAAAAATGTAGGACTTCTGTTGTAAAGTCGTTTTGTGACAGGGTGAAGAAATGAGGGGCTTCTGTTGTAAACTGGCTATCGCCAGAGGTGGTGGTTGCAGAAGAGATGTGTAATAAATGCAGGTAGTTGTGGTAGACTCGTCTATGTTGGTGTGTGGCTGTGTGATAGTAAGAATGAAGTACTCTGTTTCCGATAGTCAAATGTCAACAATGTAACTTCCAACTTGTGTTCTAACTTCGTTTTACCTAAACAATACCTTTCATTCAGTGGTAGCATTCGCTAACCATTCCATGCTGGTTCATAGAATATATTCATTAAAGGTGTACAAACCAACAATCCTTACGAATCAAAACATAAATGGGACCTGCTAGATGGGAAAACAGCCACCGCTCGTCTCGTGCAAAAACAACTCACTCTAATCTCCCCTTTGAAAAAAATAACTTCCGTTTCTTTTCTTGTATTGCTACTACACAAGCTTTGATGACGTCATTTCATGTACACCATGAACGAAAAACCGTCCTAGGTTTGGGACTAGGGTTAATTAACTAACTAGTCACGTTCAAATACTCAGTGTTTAAATCTTGCTAAAGTATTCTTACACTAACTATAATAAAGTGGTAGCACCTTAGTGCTAAAATGACGTGTTAATCCTATACTGTCACATACGCCCGGGGCCACCAAAATGTATCCCGGAAGGGAGACATATTCCGAGGAACTACTGAAAACTAACCCTAAAAAAACCTAAGGGAAAAAAATATATATACCAATTCCACCAGATTATTATGTCAATATACATCAAAACATCAATCATGGATATGGAAGGTGATGGGATAATATACAGCAGTGGAATACAATAGCATGGGAGTTAATGGAATGGGGAATGGACAATGAAATAAAGAAAACAAAAAAATGATAGGGGAATAGTAAAAGTACTAGCTAGTTATGGAAAAAGATACAAAGTGTATGTAGAGAGGCATAAATGACACAATGGCAAAAATGAAAATACTCATATTTCATGGGGATCAATGAACAATTCACCATGAAGTCACAAACATTACTCAAAGTCATAGAAAAAAACAAATCATTAATGCATCAAAGCGTGGTAACGTCGCTAAAAGTGGAGAACTCACAAGCAATAAAAAAAAATGGGTGCCCCCCAAAAAATGGTGGACGCCGAACACGGCGGTTGCACAAGATAGGAACATCAGTATGTAGTAAACTAACAGGCAATAAATGGCATGAGTTAATTCACATAAGAAATGTACCAGCATAAAAAAATCCGGAAATCGAACTATGTCCAAACGACATGGAGGAAACAAAACGGAATGATTAAAAAAACATTACTGATGCCAACATAAGTGGCGGATGAAAAAAATGAACTAATGGGAATCTCTTTGTTATTCACAAATCATCACGAACAAATCATGACCATGCTCGTGACAAAAAAAATATCAACCCATTAAGAAAAAGGCAATAATCATAAGGTCATGACAGCACAGATGCCATCTTAAGTACAAAAAAATGATATAGCTAACGCTGGTCAAGGAGGAGTTAATCATGTGGCATGAGGAGTGTCCCAAAACTCAACATCATAGGAGTCGAAAAGCATAGCTAGTGAGGTCACGAAGGACAAACAGATCATCGAATAAGACATAACTGGAAACGACATCTGGAAAAAAAGAAAGGTCAACTGGTTAACGATTTTATGAGGATATTTAAGGAATCAATGCATTCGATTGCTCGTGTGTTCAAACGTTCGACACAGCGGGGTTGTTGAGGATGAGGAGAAATTGCGAGGACTGCAGGAGGGGACGGAACATAAAATGAGGATTTGGGAGGAGGGAGTGGACAGATTGGAGGAAGACGGCGGGGAACGCGCGATCTACGGTGTGTCGGTGGGGCAGGGGGGGTGGGTTGGAGGAGGTAATCGAGGAAGCTGACGGGGGCGTGGAAGACGGGAAAAGTGAGTACGGACATGGGCAGTGGGCTGCAGAAGATACTTGGGAAGGGGAGCAGAATTTCCAGAGGAGGTGGAATGCCTACGTTTGGTAGGATAACGAAGAAGAGGGGGAGGAACGTCAGTCTCGATGTCAGAGGAGGTAGAATCAGGGGCAGTATCAAGTTCAGAAGTAGGTAGGGGAAAAGGAGGAGCGGACTCAGAGGAAAGGTGTACTGAAGGAGGAGGAGAGGTATGGGCAGTAGCTGCGGCGGTGGAAGGAGGAACTATGATATCATGCGTATCTGAAGCATGGGATGGACCGGGGACAACGGAAGGAAACACATTGAAACGATCCTGACGGGAGTGGATTCGGGCATATAGTTCAGGAGGAGGGATATCATCCTCAGATACGGAACAGGAGCGATAACGGCGAAGACGACGAACCATTTGGGAGCGAGGAGAAGGTGAAGACGGGGCTGAGGGGGCAGGATGTTTTGCATCTCCACGGACATCTCTAGACCGGAGGCGATATACTACATCGTGAGGAGAACTATCAGATTCGGAAGAGGAGAAATCAACTAAAGCATAGGGTGGAACAAACGCAGGAGGAGCAGGGTGAGGGACAAAGGAGACGGCGTGGAATGGAGGGTAAAGAGTGTCGGCAGACAAGGATGAAGAGGAAGAGGAGGAAGGGTTATATTGGAGGGTAGCCGTACGACCGGGTCGGCTAGTGCGAAGAGCAGGAGGAGGATTAGTGTAAGGGCGTTGCTCATCTTTTCTAATTTGAGTAGCATGAGCCTTTGTAGAGTGGTGACGCTCTTCGTTCCACAAGACGAAGGTAACTGGAGAAGTTTGCTCGACAATCTTATAGCCAGGAACCCAATAGTCGTCAAATTTGGAGTTCCGAACATGCTTACGGAACCACACCAGGTCACCAATAGTGAAGGATGGCAAGCGAGCGCCCTTATCATGTAACCGTTGACGCTTCTGAAATGCTTTAAGAGCGTTATGGTGAACTCTCTGGTGGGCTTCACGTTTATTGCGCAGAATAATCTCTATGGGTTTATCACCCATATATCTCCGTTGGGGAAGAAGGAGATTATCTAAGGGAAGGCGTGATTCTCGGCCATACAAGAGATAAAAGGGCGAGAAACCTGTAGTGTCGTTAACATTGACACGCAAGGCTTCTAAAGCTTGGGGAAGAAAGAAATCCCAATACTGCGTGTTGTCAGAAGTAAGTTTGGAGAGTATGTCATGGAGAGTCTTATGCATCCTCTCATTACGACCATTCGACTGAGGCCGATAGTAACTAGTCGTTCTATGGTCAATGTGCAGATCAGCAAGAGTGGAATGGAAAGGCCTACCAATGAATTGCTTTCCATTATCTGTAAGGATAGTTTTTGGATAGCCATGGCGAGGAACGAACTCCGTAAGGAAAATCTGTGTAACGTCCTCGGAGGAAGAACCACGGAGCGGAAAACACTCGGGCCAGACAGAGTACTGATCCACGAAGTGTAAGACATGGGTACTCCCAGACTGTGAGAGGGTGTAAGGACTGGAAAGATCTACACTGACGCACTCCATAGGGAAATGAGTCGGAGTCATCTGCTGAGTAGGGATGCGCAGAGGACGCATGTTGCGCTGCTTGCATGTCCTACAAGAGTCAACATATTCAGCAATGTCCTTATAAAGAGAGGGCCAGTAGTAACGTCTAGATACAATATCGCGTGTCTTATCTCTCCCCATGTGGCCATTAGATTCATGGAACGCATGGAGGACACGAGAGACAAGATGGCGAGGAATACACGTTAAAAGACGATCTGGCTGTTTGGGATTAATCCAGTAGAGAATGTCATCAGAAGTAAGGATAGTGTAATTAGGAATCGATATAGGATCACGTAGTAACTGAGTGCGACCCTTCAGGAGTTCAGGATCCTGAAGTTGTTCTTTCGCCGTGAAAGACGAGGAGAGGAGGAGCTCATCTGGAGAGCTAGTATCCACAGTATCGTGATGAGAAAATACAGGAGGGGTTTGATTGGAATTGATAACCAATATCTCCTTAGCATTATCATCAAGATCTGATGATGCCTTGGGATCCGATAAAGAAGAAGGACATATATCAGTACAAGCATTGTACGGGACCCGTGATAGGAGATCAGCAATGGTGTTATATTCCCTTGGGATATGCTCTATTGTAGCATCATAACTCTGAAGATTCAGAGCCCAGGTCTGGAGCTTGCGGGGTTGTTCTGAAGTCTTGGATAACCAAGTAAGGAGCGGCTTATGGTCAGTTCGAATAAGAACTTTAGTACCCCTAAGATAGAAGTCTAACTTTTGCAATGCGTAATGAATTGCAAAGGCTTCTTTTTCAGTAACGGTCCATCGTTGTTGAGACCGACTGAGTGCGTGCGAGAGGAACGCAATAGGTAACTCATGTGGCACATTAGGAATAATCGGAGGAGCATCCGATACGTTGTTCTGTACAAGACAAGCACCAACGGCCCGATTGGAAGCGTCCGTATACAAAATCATAGGACGTCGGATGTCTGGATAGGCCAAACGAGGAATTCTGGTAAGAGCAGACTTAAGATATTCAAAAGCTTGTTGGCAAGCATCTGTCCAACGAAAACGAGCATACTTTTTTGTGAGAGCAATAAGAGGCTCAGCAGCTCTAGAGAAATTGACAATATGCTTCCGATAATACGAACAACTGCCCAAGAAGCCACGGACATGGCGGACAGAGGTAGGAGGAGGCATGTCACGAATGGCTTGGACCTTGGTATCGTCCGGTCGGACGCCATCTTAATTAATGATAAAGCCAAGATATCTAGCTTCAGTCTGGAGGAATGCACATTTGCTCAGTTTGAGCATAACCTTATTTGCCCTCAAGCGTGTAAACACTATTTCTACGTGAAGTAAGTGGTCCTCAAGGGATCCCGGAGTGTGAACTAGGATATCGTCAACGTAGGCCAAAGCAAAAGATTGCATGCCCTTCAATACTTCGTCCATAACGGACATGTACGTAGTAGGGCTGCCCTTAAGGCCGAAAGGCATGACGTTCCACGCATAACTCCCAATGTGTGTACAGAAAGAGGACTTAATTTTCGCTTCTGGGGACATTGGTATACACCAAAACCCAGATCGGGCGTCGAGGGTAGTGAACCACTTAGACTTGCCAATGGTAGCCAAGATATCATCAACTCGAGAAAGAGGGTACGAGATGGTCTTGGTAATGGCATTCAGAGCCCGATAATCACAACAGAAGCGATGTGATCCATCCTTCTTGGTAAGAATTACAATAGGGGAAGACCAGGAGGACCGAGATCTCTCTATGATGCCTGCGGCAAGCATATCCGCAATTGACTTTTCCACAATCTCCCTATTATGTAAAGGAGTGCGGTAGGGCTTAAGAGAAACAGGCTCTTCAATGGTGGTGTAAAGGTCCATGGTTACAGTAGATGTTTGTTTCAGCTCCATATCTGAAAGAGCGAAAATGTCTTGATGTTTCTTGACAAACTGACGGATGCAAGTAGCATGTGGGGAGTCAGTTGTCAATTGCTCCATCAACATAGCAAGTCGTGTAGGGGGAATAGGCGCGGGGGAGGCAGGAGGAGGGGAAAGGTGTGGGAAGAGAGGCTGAGGAGAAGGTAGACGTCGATAATTCTTCCTGTCGCCAAAATGAGGGGTTGTAACCGGAGAGGAAAGTGATTGGTGCTGGGGAGGGAAGTTACAATGTGGTAAACGCGCATTTGTAACTGCACCAACGGTGGTGGGATACCGGAGAGGAAGATTTATTCCGCCCATTAAATGTGAAGGAGCAGTAGAGGGACGGCAAGTGGGAGGAGGAATAGAGGCATGCTGAGGCAAGGAATGTAATGCCAACTGTGCAACCACAGTGCCTCTCTGAATAGTGGTAGGTTTTCCAGAGGCATTAAGGAGCATCAAAGGGAAATCACGCTTCGTAGATACCTGAACAATACCGTCCACTACATTGATGCAAGGGTCATCACTTATGTCGGTATCAGGTAATGGTTCTACATGGACAGTGTCGCCAGAAGAGACATAATCGGATCGTTTGACCCGACCAGTAACGATAGTTAGAGCATGAGGTTTTAAAGTTACAGGAGCAGTAATACGCACCAGGGAAGCAATGTGAATATCATCCTGGAGAGGGATGTATTCACCATTGATGCGGATCTGCTTTAAATCAAAATAGATTCGGGCGTTATGACTGAGAAGAAAGTCACGACCGATAATGAAGTTCCGAGTCATACCTCTTGTTACTATGAACGGATGTTCAACCAACTGGGAGCCAATCTGAAGGCGTATGACTGCGGTGCCAAGAGAACGAAGAGGTTGGCCAGTAACGGAGGCCAGCGGAGTAGAAGAGGGAATAAAACTAACGTGCCTACGAAGCTGTCGAAATAACTGCTCGCGAATAAGGCTTACTGTGGCTCCAGTATCAATGAGCGCACGGTAGCTTTTCTTAGCTATGGAAATAAGGCATGAGGAAGGATCAGGAATTACATGTGGAGGAGAGACATAAGAAACAGGAGAGGAAGACGGCAGAGAAGAAAAATAAACATGCGGAGAAGCAAATGTTGTTCTTCTATAAAAGGACCTATCTCTACAAGGTGGTCGTTTGGAATTGTTGAATGCACCCGGTACGGTCCTTGCTAACGGGTGTTCCAGTAGTTTCCCTGGTCCATAAGAGGTCTGGGTTGGGATTGTCCACGGGAAAAAGAGTGTGAAGGTCTCTGACGGGGTGGCATGGCTGTGAATGGAGGCCAGGAAGGTTGGTGAGGTTGTCCCTGACTGTGCTGGCGATTCCGTGGTTGTGGCTGGGTGTTAGCTTGTGGCCATACAGGATGCTGTTGTCGGTGTACACAGTTCCTAGATATATGATTAGGCTGACCACAGGTGAAGCAAGTAATCGTAGATACCTGATGTATCAGAGGTGCCTGTCCACTTCGATGATGTCGCGATCGATGTTGATAACTTGAATGGGTCCCTGACGGAGGAGCAACAGGTCGTTGTTGTGCAGGTGGGCCTTGCCAAGTGTAGCGATAATGACTCACGTCCATCGGTTCATGTTCTTCTTGGGGTTCTACTCGAGGGTCACGTCCCAAACGCTGTTGAAAACGTTTCTTCACATTCTCTTCGGCTACTGCTAACTGTATGGCTTCATTGATGGATTGAGGATCTTTTCGAATTAGATGAAGTTTGAGCGAGTCTGTAGAGAGACCGTCAATGAAGATGCCAACAAGATGTTTAGCTAGATCCGCTGAAGGCATAGAATCTTCCAAGAAAGCATCCTCAGACAGATTAAGCAATCGGTCACCATAACATTGCACATGTTCGTGCCTCTTCTGATGAATGCGCCGGAGAAGTGTCCAAGCGTGTTGACAATCGGTCACTGGAGAATAACGCTGGATTAACACCTTCCTCAGGGAGGGGAAGGTTTCCATAGGGAAGTCCTTGAATCTTCGTCGAAGGAAGTCTGTAACCAGAGACTGAGACGACAAAAATGCGACCCTTTTACGGTCTTCATCTGTAGCTGTAGGGATTAATGAGACGTACTTTTCTTTGTCCACTAATAATTTCTTAAACCTCAAGGGGTCCCGATCAAAAGGTGTAACAATGGAAGCAATATTCTGAAAATGTGCGGATTGAGTAACATTGCACAAAGTGTCCGTTATATTCTTCAAAGTAGCAGTATGAAAATTATCAGACTCTGGTAGGGGTTGTTGTGACGCTGTATGCTGTGTCTGAAGCAGAAGCTGTTGCTGTAATTGTTGGTTCTGCTGTTGCAACAATACCAACTGGTGCTCCAGCTGCGGCTGGTTCATTTCATTGTAGTATGGGTGCACCAACGGAGACGAGTTGGTCACGGGCACCAATAAACAGGTTATGTGGCCGGGGGAGTGGACGGGAACGGCACCAATAAAGGTTACTGTGAGGAAAAATGTAGGACTTCTGTTGTAAAGTCGTTTTGTGACAGGGGGAAGAAATGAGGGGCTTCTGTTGTAAACTGGCTATCGCCAGAGGTGGTGGTTGCAGAAGAGATGTGTAATAAACCCAGGTAGTTTTGGTAGACTCGTCTATGTTGGTGTGTGGCTGTGTGATCGTAAGAATGAAGTACTCTGTTTCCGATAGTCAAATGTCAACAATTTAACTTCCAACTTGTGTTCAAGAAGTAAGTCTAACTTCGTCTTAACTAAACAATACCTTTTATTCAGTGGTTGCATTCGCTAACCATTCCATGCTGGTTCATAGAATATATTCATTAAAGGTGTACAAACCAACAATCCTTACGAATCAAAACATAAATGGGACCTGCTAGATGGGAAAACAGCCACCGCTCGTCTCGTGCAAAAACAACTCACTCTTATCTCCCCTTTGAAAAAAATAACTTCCGTTTCTTTTCTTGTATTGCTACTACACAAGCTTTAATGACGTCATTTCATGTACACCATGAACGAAAAACCGTCCTAGGTTTGGGACTAGGGTTAATTAACTAACTAGTCACGTTCAAATACTCAGTGTTTAAATCTTGCTAAAGTATTCTTACACTAACTATAATAATGTGGTAGCACCTTAGTGCTAAAACGACGTGGTAATCCTATACTGTCACATGTAGTACCTGTTTACTTGACAGTGTATTTGTTGCTGTACCTAGTTATATAACTGTAATCTCTGTAGTCAGTTGTCGGAGGTGGTGCTTGATGTGTAGTATCTGTTTACTTGACAGTGTATTTATTGATGTACCTAATTATATAACTGTAATCTCGGTAGTCAGGTGTTAGAGTTGGGGCTTCATGTGTAGTATCTGTTTACTTGACAGTGTATTTGTTACTGTACCTAGTTATATAACTGTAATCTCGGTAGTCAGGTGTTAGAGTTGGGCCGTGATGTGTAGTATATGTTTACTTCACAGTGTATTTTTTGCTGTACCTAGTTATCTTTTCTGTCTCTTCTTTTTATTTTCTTCTACCTCTCTCACCCTGGAGATTCCAGATGATGGATGTCGTGTAACGCTATTAACAAGTTTTCTCAATGTGTGTACTACCCATCACTAGAATCTTCTTATCACATATTGGGATAATAAGAATAGTTTTTCAGACTCTTAAGGGTCCTACAGGCAGTTTGGTGCAACAAGGCCATTCCAAAGGATTGGGAGATTGCCATCATAACACCGATTTTCAAAAAGCGTGACAATCGACAATGTGGAAACCGTAGAGGCTTATCCCTTCTCGGTGTCCCTGGTAAAATCTACTCTCTAGAGTAAATTTTAATTTTAACTTTTTATTTTTTGACTTCAATCCCTCTACATGTTCATCCCAAGCGTAATGAAACAGACAAATGTCATCAATATATGAAATAACATCCGTCCGTCCACTCAAAAGCATTCTCATTAAACGCACAAAAACAAGCCGGAGCATACAGCACTGTTATGAGTAAAATCATAACAGGTTTTATCGCACTCGACATGGTTTGTATACATACTTCCTTGTTGATATGCCTTGCCCGGACTACTCCGGAAGTACGTCACATAGTCTGCTAATATTTTGCAGATAATTCTTTGCCGGCTTTGCGTGGCAGATGTGAGCTAGTATTCGTTCTCTTTCGATGTGTATTACTGTGTGTGAAAAGACGTGTTATTGATGAGCTCCAGAAAGTGTACTCTTGTGATAGAGTCTTTATGAATTTATATCAGCTAGGTCGTCCTACAGTATGGCGTCTAAGCTTGATTATAATTAAAATGGACAAGCGAATGCTGAATAGTAAAGGAGTGAGTGTGGAACTATTTCATTAAAGATTTCAGCAGTATGCATAAGACATCTTGTCCGTAGTCTACGTGATGATAGACTGGTGTATGAACTTGCTAGTGAATGTCATTGATTTATATTCATGTGGATGCAAATAGATAAGGAGCTTCGTCCTACATTAAAAATGATTATGTGTTCTTCAACGTCAAACTGGCCTTATCAAGTTTCTGACCGTTGAAGACTGATTACACATTCTAAAGCTGTTTAAAAAAGTTGGACTTGGAGGCCTGTAACAAAATATACCCTAGACAAGCTGGAAGCCAAGAACCAGCTACTTGATGATTTAAAGAAAGAACCCGCAACAACCACTACAAACCGCCTGTGCTTGAACTGGAAAAACCCCTGAGGCCTACAGAATGCTATAAATAGTTTAGGAACTTCTGCCAAATTAATTTTCCACAATGCCGTCTATAACTATAATTTTGTAAAATATTGTTAACCTGCTATATCTACCCTCATGATAATCTTCAAGTGGTGGAAGTCTATAACTACCCATCGGGACTTATTCTTCTACCGTGTGTTGATGTATTAGGGAATATGATAATTCAACTGGGGCGATAACACTTGACTTGACCTATAATTTACATCTTTCCGTATTGAAGATATAAGTGAAAAGGATTCGGATTTGGTTGCAGCTGAATGGACTCACGACAGGTAAATCTGATGTCCCGTGTAACCAAGTCAGTTCTACCAGGAATATCAGAGAGTACTTCGTGTAACCTTCCGTGTAATGACTGCACTTGGTGCCTCTGATGCCGCGAGCAACATGCATGGACCTCTGCATTTCTCCGTGACTCTGAGGTATCCAATGGTAAGCATGGGAGCTGGAGATGAACTTCTTCTCCTTTCTCTTCATCCTCCTTCATCGCAGAACTCACCATTGTAATCTGTGACACATGTGACGGTATTGCCTCGCCTGCTTTGCAGTAGTGGTCCGACAGTGGCTAAAACTCAAGTGTATCTATTATAGGCTTCAATGGAGTCTATCTTTACACAAGATTACTCTTGGCAGAAATGCAGATAGAAGAGTAGTAAAGCTTCTATCATATCAGAGTCTTCACAAGATATTCAGATAAGCGAAAACAATGCTGGCAGCTGTTGAGCACGTTAATTCTGTAATCTTATGACGCCTTTTATTAAGAATTTAAGCAATGGTTTATTCTAGCTCGTTAAGCCCCACCGCTGAGTTAATCGGTGGAATTAATATTATAATATAGCTCTGTTTAGAGTGGGTGTTTAATAACTTTGACTGAGACAAACATGTAGTACATTTAAAATGATTGAATCGAAGTTAAATTTGTATAATTGCAATTAACAAAATGTAATAATCACTTTAAGTTTAACAGTATAAAAGAAAGGAATAATAGTTAGTTACAAAATAAAGTTTTCATCACTCGGGTGATGGTTTTTGGATAAGAAATTCAAGTGGCAGCATATAGGTTAACTTAGCTGCCAATGATGACTCTTATCCTCCTCCTGATGGAAAGGTTTTCTGTAAACTGTTGTCACTCGTCTCTGGTCAAAGTACAGGCGCCGCACGTTCCCAGAACGTCAAGGAGTAACTGCCAAGCTAGTCCTGCGTCTGTCTATCTTCTTCTTCTTCTTCCATCCTTAGCCACCAAACGGCAAAGCAGTATGTGGCCAGTACGCCTAGTGGCGTCTTAGGGCAACAACAAATTGATCAATCTATCGCTGTTTCCACCACGCCTAGTGGCGTCTTTGTGGAACAAAAACAGACCAAACAATCTATCGTTGTTTCCGTAATCAGATTGGTTGGCAAGCAGGTGATCAGCCCACTGTGCGAAGTTTTTACGGGATGGGGTAAACAGCCCTATGCCCAACCCTCCTTAGTCGCTTTTTACGACATGCGTGGTAGGGTGCAGTGTTACTATTCTTTGCTCCCCTTTCGGGCCCCGGCAACACACGGGTGGCGTCTGTCTATAAGACCCTCTTATGGTGGTGTCTCTCACAATGCCAGTCCACTTCTACCTCAACATGATTCCAGAGATAGTACTTTCTGCTTGTACCACCAATAACTATGATTGAAGAATAGAAACGAATGTTCCTCTGAGTATTGCGTTTGCGTTTACAACCCATAGTTATGGATTCCTATCTTCCCATACCACCATCCCATTTCAGAATTTACCCTCGATGAGAATTAAATTAAATCCTTCGGGATAAAACTTTCTTTACATTTAAACTTAACAGATTTAGCTTTACGTTACATTGAAATGAAAAGGATAAACGTACACATATAATATGTTTTCATTTTCATCTCCACTGTTTGAAAAGTGTTCACAATATAAATTTATGTATGTGTCATTTACATTTATACTTGTGGAAATGTTTGAAACTTCTATTAATTTTAACATAAATAAGTTTTTTTTCGTTTACATTTACACTGAGTGAAAAGCTTTGAAACTGTAAAAATTATGCTTAGAATGTACATTATTTCTTTCATCTTTCCCTCCTGTTACGGTATATGATATTAACGCCGTCTGCTAAAGGTTATCAGACGTGCAATCGTAAAGGTTAAGACATTTAATATATTGCGATAGATGTTTCAATTATGGAACGCTCCATACACGATCGATTATGACGTGTCTAGCGTTGTTTAGGACACAGTCGGTAACTAGGAGACGCTACCCTTTGTTACTTGACCGCCAAGCTGAATAGCTGCGTTTTTCTAACCTTCCAATTCAATGGCATGATATAGCCATTTATATGTGCATTTTTGATGGACCAGGGTCAGTCCTAGAACTCTATATGAGAGGAAAATTTATGGAGGTTAGTATTTAACTAGAATTCTCAGAAGGAGGAGAATAATCGTCAAATTCGTATGAAATATTCAGACTCGCAGTCTCACTGTCGGCAGGTAGCCATGTCTAGCTGCGCGTGCATATAGCTGTGATGTTCTGACGACAATACTGCATTGTATCCTTAAACGGACATTGACACGTAAACCAGCAGTCTACGTTATTGATTAATTTATGCATGACTTATAAGGACTTATGTTCTGTTCCTATTTGAAATGATCATCCTGTGTGTACATGTGATTAAATATTACGGACTCAATCTGAAGGCATTAATTACTTCATTAATGTTGCTGAGTTCAAGTTACATGAACTACTTCTTCATACCATGCTACTGAGTTGTATGAACACCTTCACCCTAATTCGCGTAATACTAAACAAAGCACGATTAACAAGAGATCACTAAAGTAACCATACTCAGTGCATGATCTTCAACCGGCAAAAACTCAGCAACAAAGTGGCGGCCGAATGCGGGGAACGACAGAAAAAAAAGAAACAAACTTGTGTTCCTTACGCACATGTTAACCATAATATTTATGATCAAGTTTCGATCACATGATCCAGTCGAAGATGACGTCTTACTCATTCTAATGCCTAACAACGTGACGTCACTGAAAGTCGTGTAGGTGATCTGTCGGAGAAACCAAAGTCGTTTTCTAAGTCTAACCAGGGGAAACATGAGCCATTTGAAGCAAACACACGATATGGACTACAGGAGCAGACAGTCAGGGGCATTAGCCTAGCTGTTGACGACCTCTAGCACTGATCTAAGCAACGGAAAAGATAAGTCTAGTTGTTTTAATACTGTCGTCATTGCAAACAGTAATACTGAGTCCATGCCTTTTGCCTGCATAGGCATGTCTTTTCTGAATGTGTTTCATGTATTTTTTTTGGGTTGTTTTAATGTGTTGTTAATTAGTGGGAGGTAGGGAGGATGAACCGAAATTAGATTCTGTGGCTCTCACGATGCCTGAATTGATTTCGGTCGTTTCTTAGGGCAGTTAAACGATTGCACTTTTGGAAGCCCCATTGAGGTTTGCCATTGGACTGTCTGTCCAAATCTGCTGTCGTTTGACGATTTGTGTTAGCTGTACCGTTCCGTAGATAACTGGTGTATTTTATTCGTACTCAGTTCACAATTTTATTCAGTTTTGTATCATGTTCGTTAACTATTTCGTCCAGTCTCCTCTTACTATCATTTATTTGATGATTGTTAAATGGTCGTCCGTTATGAGTCCTGTGATGTCATCATTTTTTGCAGTCATTTTTTTTTTTTGTGTACTTTGAATATTAAGTTGACCTCGGGTCAGACCTTGACCCTTCATTTGGCTTGTGACACTTCCGCTTGTTTTATTTAGTTCATAAATTCATTTTTAATTGTGAAAATGTCTTGTTTGCGTCTTGACATTGTTTGTACCCTTTAGTTGCATCATTGTTTTGTTTGTCCTCATGATATATATATTAAATACTACATTAATAATATGATATTATATGCAATAATACACTTGTAATTTAATTTAATTAATTTTTTCTGATATTTAAGGTTAATATGGGACATTGCATAATTATGCAGTGATAGTCCAAGAGAGTAGCACTACAATTTATAAGAGATGCCTAGGGCATAATAATATAATATATATATTGACCAAATAAAATAATCTTATAGTCTACCTTTGAGGTAATAGACCCATTGTATATTATTTAATATACTTTTCTGGTACTAAGAGAGTGACTTAGTACATTGAACAATATAATTACTAGGAATCATACCCAACATTATTGGATATTGAGATTAATTGTGTGATGTAATTACATTATAGTTAACAGATATCATAACTATTTATGATATAGTTCGTATTTAGATACAATATTGTTACAAAATATTGTCTATTAGTTGAACTTAGACATAAGAGTTCAGTACTATTGTGATTATTTATATTGAATATTCCTAAGTTGAGTAAGTATAATAATTACTCTGAAGCTACTATTGACTATTTTAATCAGTAATTATCAATAATTACTTACAGATAAAAGTCAAAATGCTTACTATAGACCATTTCGTTAAAATTGGTAAGGAATATGGTTATAAATCTCAAGAACTTCGTCAGTTTGCTGAGGCAGAACTGGAAAAAACATAAAGCAGAAATGGAGGAACGTGAAAGAAAAGAAGCAGAGAAAAAGGCTGCATTAAAGAAAGAGGAAGAGGAACGTGAGATGAAGCAAATTGCCAAGGAAAATAGATTAAGAGAAATTGCTCAACAGGAAGAAGAGAATAAATTGAAACGAGAGGAAATTATTTTACAACAAGAAATGGAATTGGCGCGTATTAAATTGGAGACAGCAAGATTACAAGCACAAAGTGCTGATGCAAACCAGAATAATAACGCACAAAATGGATCGTCATCCAGCCAAACTAAACATTTCTACAACTTTAAATTACCCACTCTCAACTTAAACGTGGACGACCTTTCATCGTTCCTGTCACGTTTTGAACAGACTTGCAAAACAAACCATTTGCCTGAAGAGTCATGGGTACTCAAGTTAAATGAATTCTTGGTTGGAGAACCACTGACGGCTTCTCAAAATGCTGACCCATCAATAGCAAATAACTACGGTGCTATTAAGTCCTTGCTTTTACGAAGGTTTCACCTGGACGAGGAACACTGTAGGTTGAAATTTAAGGGAATTTTACCTGAATCTCCAAAAGATTTTGCAGGATTCATTGCGAACATACGCAATACATTTAATAGATGGGTTGAACTGGCAGAAGTCAACAAATCGTACGACAAATTAGTTGATTTACTACTACGGGATAAGGTATTATCTTCGGTTAGCCAGCCATTTTTTGCATATTTGCAGGAGCGTAAACCAGGTACTATGGACGAGTTAGAAAAAATTTCTTTAAACTACTGTTCGGCACATCCGAATGCAACCATTTCTAACTCCTCATTAAGAGAACCTCTACCTGTAGCGTCTAATATGGCCTACAATCATAATAACAAACAAAGACATCACAGTGTAGACAGAAGCAGGTTCCAAAGAAATCACAATGTTAACTTTCAGAAGGGACATAATAATGATTTCAACAATAAAAATGAGTTCAACAGAGGTAGATCACGAGATAGAAATTATTCACCTCAAACAAACTACCACAATGGTCAACATAACACTAATTATAATCGATCACATACTCCCAATAATAATAATAACTGGAATGGTAATAATCATGGCTCGAGACATCGAGATAATAGTTACTATAGAGGACGACGAGATAATTCTAACAATTATACTCGGAATCGATCTCATTCTCGGGGATCATCTCATTACAACCATAATACAGGGGCGGCAGTTACAAATAATACTACCCCTATAGCTCAGGTCCCACTTGACAATAATACAACACAGTCTTCTGCTGCATGTTTTGCTATTAATTATAATGTGGCAAATAGTTGCCAACAATGCAATCTTATTTTTCAGAAGGCGAAAGAAACAGTGCTTAACTGCGGACATATTACACCAGAGGTAGGTCTTGCAGTCAACGATGGAACAGGCTTACTAATTTTTAACAGGGGATTAGTTAATGGATCCGTCGTCTCAGTGCTGAGGGATTCAGGATCCACAACGATTGGTGTACGTCAGTCGCTGGTACATCCTAGCTGTGCGACAGGAGAATATGTACGCTGCATGACATTTGGTGGAACTATTGAGTTCTACCCAACAGCTATTGTTCATATTAGAACACCCTTTTTCACAGGGAACGTAAAAGTATGTATGCTAAAAAAAGCCTATAGCTGATCTGATGGTTGGTCGTATACACGGCAGTAAAGATTGTACTCCAGATGAGATCATAGAATGGGAGAAACATAACCTATGCACTGGAAACGCCGTGACGACTAGAGCGCAGACTCAACTCATGGAGAAAGTTGATGATAATAAAATGGATGCAGACAACCAAGAGGAATTTGTAGTCAATTCACCTATTGACAGGGAAACATTTGCAACCAAACAAAAAGAGGATAAATCTTTAAAAAATTTTTTTAAGCTGGTTGATAAAGTTGACAATCTATCCTCAGGTAATAATAACAAACATTGTTTTGTTATTAAAAATGACATATTGATTAGATGTTTTAATGACAAATCACAAATGAAACAACAAGTTATGGTCCCGTATACTTTTAGACGGTACATTCTTCAACATGCACATGACTCACATTGTGCTGGACATATGGGATATACTCGAACACGATCTCGAGTACTGTCTTCATTCTTTTGGCCAGGAGTGTCAAGAGATATTTCGCAGTATGTACGTTCCTGTACTACATGCCAAGAAGTGAAAGCACGTGGAGCTTTTCACACGGCGCCTATTCAGGCTTGCGATATCTCAGTAAGACCGTTTGACAAGATGGCAATAGATATTATTGGTCCATTGCTACCATCGGCCAGAGGACATAGATTCGTCCTTACGTGCATTGATTTGTGCACACGATGGCCAGAAGCTATCCCATTAAAGACCACCACTACCACAGATGTAGCTGATGCACTACATCTCATCTTTTCTAGAATAGGGTTTCCTAGAAAACTTTTATCAGACCATGGGTCACAGTTTATATCTGACACCATGAAGGAAGTCATGAAAACTTGGAACATTGATAGGAATTTAAGTAGTATTTATCATCCTATGAGTAATGGTGCGGTTGAAAGACTTAACCGTACACTTAAACAACTACTACATAAGGTTACTGCTAAGCACCCTCATGACTGGGACAGAGCACTCCCAGCTGTTCTATTTGCTTATCGGGAGGTACCGCATGAACAAACTGGCTTCTCTCCCTTTGAATTAGTTTTTGGTGCTCCCCCAAGAGGTCCTATGGGACTAATAAAAGACTTATTAATTGACGCGGAGATGACTCAGGACACTCAGTCATCTTACGAGTACGTGATTAATCTTCGGAAGAACATTATTGAGTCTTGCCAGTTGGCAACAGCTTCTTCTGAGGCTGCAAAAGCTAAGGCTCGATCTCTACAAAATAGGTCTCGACGATTACGCCAATTATTCCCAGGCGACGAGGCTTATGTGTTACTTCCTCACAATAACAATAAATTATTGATATCTTGGAATGGTCCTTACAAAGTCATTGATAAAATTTCCGACGTTGATTACGTCTTAGATATCAAGGGACACAAAAAGATATTTCATATTAACATGCTCAAGCAATTTCATACACGTCCTGAACACTTACAGTCAATTTTTCATGAACTAGATGACAACCACAGTATCTACTTGTTATTATTCTAACTTATCCGTCATCCAGGAAGAAGAATCTTCTTTTCCTGAGGTACAGTTACCGTTACCGGTACCAGTAGTTCAACCTACTGAATCTTGGCGGGATGTAACCATCTCTTCAACGGTTACACCGCAACAGCGTCTACAGATTGCTAATCTATTACAATCTTATCCAGATGTGTTGACCGACGTCCCGGGTCGCACATCGGCTATCAGTCATGACATTACTCTCAATGATGATACACCTATTCGTGTACATCCCTATTCTGTTCCTTTACATTTCCTTGCTAAAACTACTAAGGAACTTGAACAGATGTTGTCTCTGGGAATCATTGAGACTAGTAATTCGCCATTCTCTTCTCCATTAGTGATTGTCCGGAAGAAGGACAATAACATCAGACTATGTGTTGATTATAGAAAATTAAATGCTAAGACTATAGTTGACAGCGAACCACATCCACTTATCGACGACTTACTGCCACGTCTATCCAACGCAACTATATTTAGTAAGATAGACTTAACTAAAGGTTATTGGCAGATACCACTGACCGAAAAGGCTAAGTACTACACCGCATTTTCCACTCCACAAGGTCTATACCAGTGGAATGTGATGCCTTTTGGGCTTGTTAATGCGCCAGCTACCTTCATTCGCCTGATGCGAAAAAATTTTATCAGGTAGACCAGACGTTATTACATATATTGACGACATATGCTTGTTTAGTTCGTCGTTTGAGGAACATGTTTCGGGACTTAGATATGTTTTCGACACTCTAAGGAATTATCATCTAACTGCTAAACCTACAAAGGTGCAAATCGCGTGTAATGAGATAACCTTTTTGGGACATATCATTGGATCGGGATATATCCGAACGTTACCTAGTACAGTCTCCAAAATTCTAAACATAGCAGTTCCTCAGACGAAGAAACAGGTCAGGAGTTTGTTAGGACTTGTTCAATATTACAGTAGATTCATACCAAACTTGTCATCCATCACGGCTGTATTGTCTTCATTGTTAAAAAAAGACATGCCGGTGAAGGTGACATGGACTGGTACATGCAATGAAACTTTCAACAAAATTATAAATTTGTTCTCGCATGAACCAATTTTAAGACTTCCCGATGCTTCCAAAAGATTTTTCTTACGAACAGATGCTAGTAACTACGTAATTGGTGCATGCCTGCTCCAGAACCATGATGGCATTCTACATCCTACCTTATATATTTCAAGAAAGCTAAAGCCGGCAGAAACAAAGTATTCCACAGTGGACAAGGAACTTTTATCAGTGATATGGGCAATAACTAAACTTGAAAAGTTCTTGCTTGGTGCTCCCTTCACCATACAGACGGACCAACGTGCTGTAGCATCTTTGCGTCGATCTAACCATAAGAGCCAAAAACTCGCCAGATATGCAATCATCCTACAGCCATTTGAATTCTCCATTGAACATATTCCTGGCACTGAAAACATTGTGGCGGATGCGTTGTCACGTAATCCTATTGACGACGAATAATCAACATTAACATTCCTAAAACATATCAACTATAAGGGAACTAACCTTGCCTTCAATTTAAACTTTATAAACACTATATGCATCACAGAATTGAACTAAAGACAATCAAGGTATACATATTGACATTGAAACTTCGTCTAACGTCCATACACGATATATGAATATTCGTTGAACAATCATGGAACAATATCTGACGACAAGTCGAACTTATTATCCTATGTGCACTTAATTCTTGGATGCTGGGATAAATGACATTTCTTTCCAACGTAAACGTTTGAACATTTTTGCCTAAAAGAATTCATCAGGATCAAGACTACGGATGGATCATCATATCCTATACTAATTAATTAGTTAACTTAACTTCTTAATTGAATTATTATCAATAAAATGAAATGTGAAAAAAAAAATGAAATAAAAGAAAAAAAAAAAGAGAACGAAATATAAAAAGAAGAAATTATGAAAAGAGAAAATAAATCTCACACAAGTATTAGATTAATATTTTTTTTTAATGTACCTATACGTTATTTAGTTAGTTAAATTAGATAGTTATTATTCACTAACACTTAACACACCCAATTAAGTTAAACTTATATTCGAATTTCTTTCTATTTCTTCTCACTTATTTTGTCTTTTCTTCTCTCATAACATCGTGTTACATTAGAATCTTAATAATTTAACTCTTAGTTTAATTAATTAATTTAATTTTAATTAGTCAAATTAATTCCTATATGACATACTAATACGACAGACCTTACTTTAATTTAATTCTATCATTCACTATTAACATTGGACATTTTATTTAGTTGATATAATAATATGTATAATATTGATATATAATGTGATTAATGTTAGATGACTATGACAAATAGTTAGTTGACATGACCGCGACACGGTTCTACTCAGAACATCGTCGGCCATATGTCACGATTGTGTTAAATTTTTTTTTTTTGAAAAATTGTTAAGTCGGATAGATCTTGAAAAAAAATCTATCGATTTTTTTTTCCCCCGGTGTACAGGGAATTGTTACGGTATATGATATTAACGCCGTCTGCTAAAGGTTATCAGACGTGCAATCGTAAAGGTTAAGACATTTAATATATTGCGATAGATGTTTCAATTATTGAACGCTCCATACACGATCGATTATGACGTGTCTAGCGTTGTTTAGGACACAGTCGGTAACTAGGAGACGCTACCCTTTGTTACTTGACCGCCAAGCTGAATAGCTGCGTTTTTTCTAACCTTCCAATTCAATGGCATGATATAGCCATTTATATGTGCATTTTTGATGGACCAGGGTCAGTCCTAGAACTCTATATGAGAGGAAAATTTATGGAGGTTAGTATTTAACTAGAATTCTCAGAAGGAGGAGAATAATCGTCAAATTCGTATGAAATATTCAGACTCGCAGTCTCACTGTCGGCAGGTAGCCATGTCTAGCTGCGCGTGCATATAGCTGTGATGTTCTGACGACAATACTGCATTGTATCCTTAAACGGACATTGACACGTAAACCAGCAGTCTACGTTATTGATTAATTTATGCATGACTTATAAGGACTTATGTTCTGTTCCTATTTGAAATGATCATCCTGTGTGTTCATGTGATTAAATATTACGGACTCAATCATTAATGTTGCTGAGTTCAAGTTACATGAACTACTTCTTCATACCATGCTACTGAGTTGTATGAACACCTTCACCCTAATTCGCGTAATACTAAACAAAGCACGATTAACAAGAGATCACTAAAGTAACCATACTCAGTGCATGATCTTCAACCGGCAATAACTCAGCAACACCTCCCTGCTCCATAGGGAACCTGGAACTACTTTATGCTGTTTAGTTCTTGTTACAAAGCTATCAATACAGCAATCACAAGCCCGTGCAGTGGTGGTTCATGAATCATCATTCTATACGCTGAGGTTGCAGCCTCAATTGACTTTGACATTCAATAGCGATTTTCACATATTAAAATTCACATGGTAATATATTCATACATATGTTAGTTCACATGTTAGTAATAAAATATGAAATGTAAAGCACAACTTACGCCAATCTTGGCTACCGACCTGTTGCTCAGATGAATAAAAGAGACCAATCGTTCTTTTACACGCGTCTGGGATGTCTTTAATGTTACAATAGATTCTCTCTCTGACTCCGTGTGTTTCTTCAGTTTACTAGTTCCAATGGTCCTTATTAAAATGTAGAGATTTCCTGTGCTTTGTAAGTCTTATTTGGTTCTCCAATAATAGGTCCGGTTAACAAAAGGAATTTGGAATCTAGTCTTCACGCTGGCGAGATATGATGTTGTCTTGGCAAGCGTGAAATTCACAGTGAAATAAAACTGCGAAAATGATCTGACTATATTCTCTCTCTTCCATCGCCTTCATTTGTTATGGAGTTAAATAAACGCTTCAATCATATTCAAACAGGTCGGGTGTGGTACCTTCAAAATATTTCCGACATGGATATTTATTTCAAAGGTCACGTCTCCCATATATGGTAATATTATGTCCGATGCCCCTTGTGTACAAACTTACAAACACACATCTGTTCATCATAATACTGTGACCGTGTTTTTCTGGCGTAATGACTCAGAGATGGTCGCTAGTCACCTGTGTTTTGCCAGACAAACAAATCTGGTTCTATTCAGCACTCCTTCCCAACACACGCTTTGATAAACAAGCACCGTCGCTTGAAAAGATGGTCAGACAGATTATGCGATAAAATATTGTCGCTGACCGTCTAATAACCTGGAGTAACTTAACACGTCTTAGTGAAGCGTGAATGCGACACAATAAGATAAGAATTACTCCCGTAGCAAATACTGCCATAGGGGTATGGCGTGTTAGAGATTTTCCCCATGCTATGTCCAGCATAAACAGTAAAATGTATGAATGTAGAAAATGACAATAAAAGATTTCAAACTATCTCTGATTGATGCCTAGGGGCAGTGGGCTTCTGATCTAATGCTTGAGCTACAGAGGGGTATCAAGGCAACCCCCTTGGAAGACTGAGAACAACCAACACAGCTCAGAGGCTTGAAGGAGCTAAGCAGAAAATGTAGAGTCTGCAGCAAACCACATGCTCCAAAAAAGAACACATGTTATTTGGGAGGGTTACGATGACTTTCCTCACCTCCACCCAAACCTCTGCTTCAAAATATGGCGTACACAAGCCACCACTGACTAAAAAAAATGTTAACATCATTTCAGATTAAATTGTGCCTACATTATTTATGCAAAATAATGTAAATACTATACACTATAGGATTTAATTTACAAGTTCATGCGGCCTTGAATTAGTTCTTTTTTATTTACAAATTTTAATAATGATTGCATGGTTCTCCGGATGGTCTGTAAAACATTAACAAAATATCATTGGAAGCTAAAACTTGTAAATAATATCCATATATGGATTCGTGCTATTTTCAAAAATACTGGAGTTCTCGGGATAATATTTCAGTCTTTATGCATGTGTTGCTCAGTTGGAGAGTAAATTTTTCGTTCACAAAAATGAGTTTTTTTTATATTTTTAAACGTAATCCATATTATTAGCCATAATTGAATATAATATGACGAATATCATTAAAAAGCCTTTTAATATAATTCTACATTTATTTATTTTTATTGTCATAGATAACATGTTTGTCTTTGTTGTGTAATAACTCAGGAAGTTTAGATTTTATAACGGTACTGCTTTCAGGTAAAATATAATTCTGGCAAAACTACAGAAAACAATTCTGGTCTGTAAGACTTAATTAAACTTAAAAACTTTTAGTTTTCGATGCAACATGACTTCACTTACGTGTGTAGGTCTTTAAAAAAAATAATTTACAGAAGTGTGCACCACAAAACAGAAGAGATGTTTAACACTTCAAATACTACGTGGGTTGCTCAGAAAGTAATGCCTCACATTTTTTTTTTCTCATCCGAGATTAACGTAGCATAGCGAAAATTTACACGTAGCAATACTGATAGTTCCCGCGTACATGTGAGTAATTGCACGGTCATCCGACAGATAGCGACGCTGTAGTAGTCTGTGAAAATGGCGTCTGTGTACGCCATGCGTTAGAAACTACGAGCTGTAATTGAATTCTTGGTGGCGGAGAAAGAAAGTGTGGGGAATATTCACAAACGTTTGTGTGCTGTGTGTAGAAGTTGTGCAGTCCATAGGACCACTGTTGGGCGCTGGGTTCAGAGAATTAAGGCTTCAGGAAGTGGAGAAACGGAGCTGCATGATCGGCCGCGGTCTGGGCGTCCAGCCACAGCCCAGACATGTTGCAGCGCGCCGATACCATTATTCGTAAGGATCATCGCATCACAAGTCGACAATTGACCCAGCAGCATTAAGTCAGCAATGGATGTGCGATGGTAATTATTGACCCTCCCGGATTGTGGTGAAGTGGGATGTTATAAATATTTATAGGGGACTTAGTGTACTGACTGAGATCAGCTGTGAAGGTATCTATATCTAATAAGAGTAGTGTATTATAGATAACCTTACTTGCTGCCACATATATATATATCTCAGTCAGAATTATTCTGGAATAGTGTGATGACTACGTTGTATGTCTAGGGTATGTGTATGATGAAGTGTAAGTCATAACATCAACAGACAGATAAACAATTTAATTTATTCCACCACACTTGACAACACTGTGACACTCACATACATAAAACACTCTACAAGGATATCTTAAAGGAGTCACTGATAACTTTTCAAATAACAATATGTATTCATTTCTGTCATGAATGAATATGTGTCCTGATTCAAATACAAAGGGAACCAGGAATCACAATCAATTTTAATTACAAGTTATATGTACAGAATTTATCAATATGAATATTGTAGTGACATATATTATTAAAACTATCCTATGTGTGTCAGTTGTGTAGTAGTAATATGAGGTAATACTGGTTTTGTTTTGTTCAAGCTCTGTTGGTATTTGTCATCATGACTTCAATAGTTTGTCTTTATTGGAACTAGTATTGGAGATGTTCTCAGTTCCTGATATTAAAACAATTTACTTCCCCTCTTAAGTTTATGTTACAATGTTATTTTAAGATGGGGGTACATAATTTTGAGCTCAGCTGGCCACATCAGCTTATCTTGCGTGAGGGCGGCAAGAAAGGACTCCTCTGCTCGATTTCTCCCCTGTGCTCTGGAGACACCTCACTGATAGCTAAATGGACCAAGGAGTATGCTGTCCGACTCTGGATTCAGCAAAGCTCTGACCAGGTGCGGCTCAATACCATCAAGACCACGGTCCCTGAAAACATAGAAGGATGTACCTTCTACTTCATAACTAATTTATACTCTCTTTTTACACTGAGCACAATACATCACAAACATTGAGTTCAGAGCGTTAGGCCAACTGTCAGCTTCATTTGAAATACTTTATACCAGTATTAACCTCCTTAATGGTTACTACGCCTCTGCACTTCCAGCATTATTTCTTTCTAGTCAATCATCTAGGTGTCAGTGTACTGTTTGGCCATTCCATGCCGTTTTACTTTCCTCCGACACCTTCTGTTCAGGCTGGAGCATTATAGGCTTTACATCATGTTTGCTACTGAACTACACATATATACAGGCATAAATTAACAATTCCCATTCAATTTTCATTAAAAGATACTGAATGTTTCAAGCTTACCACAATTCATGGAAACAAACACAGATACGTTGATTAGCAATGAATTCTGGCACAAATACTGGCACAAATTCCCATCTGCTTATGTTCCAGGCTTTTATTTAGCAAAAAATATGAGCTGGCTTCAACGCACTGTTGCTTTATCAAGCTTATTTGAACTAGTGGTCTCGAACTAACGCTCCTAAGTGAGTATATCAGCGAGTCTGGCCAATGGAGCCACGTTTCGACAAGTGTTTGAAAAAAATTTTAACTTCCTACGTCTCCCCTAACAACCAAGGATAGCATTTATAGCCCGACTAATCGTGTTTAGCCTTACATATCATTCCAGCCAATCAGTTCAAATGTAACTTGTGGCCCATTTCCCGTACAATGGTGGTGTAAAAAAAATCTACCACTGAGCGATTCTGATTTTGGGTGTTGTCTGACAGCACCATCATTTTATTTTGGCTATAACTTGTTAATTCCTAGACTATTTGCATAACGTTGTACATATTCTTTGTCAGCAAACCCTAAGGAACCCAAATATATATATTTAATAGAGCTAAAATGCTGCGTTCAAAATATGCAATTCCTTCTACCTCCTGTTTCGAAGATGTGCTGTCTGGGTACTGTAATGTTTTCAAACGTAAACCCATCTATTGTCATCTTTCTAATAAGAGTTTTTCAGGATTTAAAAACCTAACTCTGGGAAGGTTAGTGTTTTTATCACTGTCCGTCCGAAAAAGTTAGTGCATGTGGCCTTACACGCGTGATAGTAGTAATTGTGTATCGCGCGACGCGTGTTTTGTGTTGCACGTGTTCGGCTTTATGCCTCTCCCTTCTCTCTATCCTTTAGTCCATCTGTCTTTAGTTACGCCGTGTATAAAATGGAATGAATGAAATATTAAAATTAGGTCATTGTTCAGCTTGGTATCTCAATGTTTTTGCAAGAAATACAGCACACGTTTCATTGAAGAACGCGGGTAATAATACAGTAGGCTTTTACTATCAACGTGAAAGCGTTACAATTTGCCGACGAAGTAGAAAACAAGGGGGATTTCGAGTACTGTCATTGTGACAGCACTGTTCTTTACCATTCTTCTTCCTTTATTTATTATATGTATTTATTAGGCTTTATATTTACTTGATAATTTATATATGTGGATTAGAATATTCCACGACACGGATATTCGAAGGTATGCGCAATATGGGTTCCTAGAAGTCTCACAACTGACCACAGACGTCGAAGGAAAACCATCTGTTCTGAATTGTTGGAGCGTTTTAATGCTGAGGGGGAGGCTTTTTTTCTGGATCGTCACAGGTGACAAAACGTGGACGCACAATTTTGAGCCGGAGACGAAAAGGCAGTCAATGGAGTGGCATCATCCGCAATCACCACGAAAATAGAAATTCAAGACAACTCCCTCCGCCGGAAAGGTCACGATCACCGTCTTTTGGACATTGATGGAGTGATTCTTGTGGATGTGATGCCCAGAGGTGTGACAATCAAATCAGACGCGTACATCAAAACCTTCAACAAACTCAAACAGCACTACCGGCGAGTGCGGCCTAACAGGAATTCAGTAGACATTTTGATTCAGCACGACAATGCCCACCCTCACACAAGTCTGAAAACTCAGGAGGCATTCCCCAAATTTGGTTGGACTGTGTTCCCCCATCCCCCCTATAGTCCTGATCTGGCGCCCTCCGATTGTCATCTTTTTGGGCCACTGAAGGATGCACTGCGCGGGACAAGGTTTGAAGATGACGAGAGCGTGATTCGTGCATTGAGGACATGGCTACGTAAACAGGAAACGAGCTGGTACAGGGAAGGTATGCATGCCCTTGTTTTGCGCTGGCGTAAGTCCGTAAAAGTGGACGAAGATTATGTGGAAAAATAGCATGTGTAAAGGTTACATCCAGTTATACTGTGCGTGGATTTCATACGTGGTGAATAAATAGTTTCCTAGAAAAAAATGTGGGGCATTACTTTCTGAGCAAGCCTCGTATATTCTTTGCTTCAAAAACGTTGAGCTATTCTAACCTAAGATAATTTTTGACCTAAACGATCTACAATGTGGACAACAATATGACACCCGGGATACCCTTCGCTATGATGTCAGGGCGTTATACGAGCAGTTTAACATCTGTTTAAGCCAAAGGAAATTATATGGATAATAGACATAAAATACATTTAGCAAATGGTTTACAAATTATATTACTGTCACAGTATAAATATTATAAAATGTTAAGTTGGTCACGTTGTAGAGTGACAACCCTGATATTAATTTAAAACCCGTTTGATCATATGACCTGGAAGGAATTGCGCCCGAATTCTGGCGGGGAAATGCAGTTGAGTTTCTGGCTACCGACCGGAAAGGTCGTGTGTTGTTCCCTTTCAGAATTTTGCTGGGATTATTAGATGCCATAGTTGTTCATTCAGGGTGCTGGTCATTTATTCATGTGGTTAATTTTGGATACATCTGTCTAGGACAGTAGTGTAATTTCTATCAGCATTATTTTCGTAATTCATTGATGAGAACTCATTTGTAGTTAAATAAGGCGTTATCATAGTGCAGGACTTAGCCGGTGAGCGAAAGTCAGTGTGTTGGTTACTCAGTATGACGTACCCGCGAGTTTTGATAATGATAGATTGAGTAGTTGATTATTGCAAGTGATTTTGGGCATTCCTGTTGCATTTTATTTTCATTTGTATTTCGAGCCGTGTGTGGCTTCTTTGTGTGCATAGTGGTAAAGGGAACTTAGCCTGCTACAGGTGTTATAGTGTTTATTAATGTCAGCTACTGTATGCTATGGTCGTCCCCTAGTGGTTCGAGTCAAGTGTATAATAGTATTGATGTCATAAAATCCATAGTGTAAGTAGTTTAGTCGTTGACATCTGGAGGACTCGTCTATTTTAAGGCCGTGGGGCCTGTGGTGTTGTTCATTTTTTATGGGCTGCAGTGTCTATATTTTTCTATATTAAGGCCAGAAAGAGTGATACACACATAATGTTAGAAGGCTATAGGCCACAGTGTGTTGGCGCCTTCATATTTACTGCCTAGCCACAGAAGTAAGTTATTTTGGGTCGTCCAGTAGCAAGTCAGTGTGTTTGCCAGTCTGTGAAGTGAAATGTTTACGGTCAGTTGACCTCGATTACGGTAGTTTCAGTTGTTTCAAGGTTTGGTTGGTCGTTTGTTGACGGTGGTCCAGGTGGAGCACCGGAGTTTGGGGTGTTGGTACCATCTAGTTAGATTGGCCCAGACGGCAAGTGGAGTGTCATATGGGAGATAGCTTGGTCAACCTCGGTATAGGGTGGAAGGTGATTGGTGTTAGGAAATTATAGATGATAGGAGGTTGATAGGGTGTATTGTACCTCAGGACATCTGGTTGGACATCTTGTTTGTCTTGACTGTTCTTCCCTGAGGGGCCCTTCCAGGGAACGCCTTCCTTCGTCGCTGATGTGACCTTACCATACCGATGAGCCCAGCCAGGGGTGAAAGCCAACGCCTCTTATGTGACCTGACTACGCTGATGTGCCCAACCAGGGGTGAATGCTTATGTGCAGTGAAGCCTGCTGATCAGTGAAGAGACAGAATACGTTACTTTGAAGACTGCTACGATCTCTAAAACATACTGTGCTGAAGACTGTTACGATTTCTGGAGGATACTGTATTGTGCTGTGACTTCTGGACTGTTGCTGTAAAGTGAGCTTTACGTGGTCAGTTATAGACTATTATGCCAAGGACCATTATTGTTGTCAACTGGCAAACAAGACGGTCAAGAGAAGACTGATTTCCTGGACTTATGTGTTTATTTCATTTGGATGTACAAGTGTGGAGTATTGTTCGTGTTGTATTCATCATTCATCACCAGTGCTGAGATGTCTTCTTGATCAAGCGCCGTTGGACCATCAGTTAAGTTTTGTTTTACTTGTAATTTTTGTATGTAATGTGGTATGATTGTTTCTTATTTGACTTTTCTCCTGTCTCTAAATTCTGAATTTTCTTTTCTGTCTTGCAGTCTGATCTGATGTATCGTGTAGTCTGATCTTGTGAAGTAGGATAGTTCTGTCTATTTATTTGATTCTTGGAGCTTGCTTCTTATTTGTTGTTGTTTTTTTCTTTCCTTTTGTTCCGTTAATTTTCTCTACTTTCTGGGTAGGACTTAGTCTAGATGTATATATATATCTTGATACATTATAGAATAATTTTACTTATAGTTTATTTAGGTTATTTTCACTAAAGTGATCTGTTGGTTCTTGGTGCGAGAAATAGCTTTCAGCACCTCATTGTTGATTGTAGTTGTTGTTAGTCTATTATATCATATTATATTTGTTTGTTCAAGGGAGGAAGGGTGGTGAGCCTAATCCATTCTTTGCCTACTTGGGGGAAAAGATTGGATTAGACTGATTTTTTTGTAGGGTGTAGCAGTGTTTGCTCAGTAGTGGAGTAAGGCAGAGGGATTTCCTGCGACTGTTCTGCTTAACATTCCAAGCCCTGTTGGTGTTAGGTGTATTCGTGTAGTTTGTATTTACATTGTCGTGTATATTCAGTAATTCATTTGTCGTGTTTAAGTGGTGTATTCTCTTGTTCCATCTTGCTATCTTGTAAATACGTTTACATGTATCCCTTGTTTTCGTTCTTGTGCAGTCACGCATTGTACCTATTAATCTACCTCTTCTCTTCTTGGTCTATCATCTTATTTCTCGTGACTGGAATTTTGTTTTTGTAGTGTGGTGTGTGTGTGTGTTTCATTCATCTGTGCAGTGCTCATTTTGCCATAAGAAACACTTGCTTTACAGAGATTATTAAGGCTAGTAGTAGGTGAAGTATTATTTGAGTATAGCTGCAGTGTGGGTGCCAGGAACAGATTTTGAGGTAAAAGCTGATTGATTATCAAGTTGACAGTGAGCACTAGAAAGTTTCATCACTTGTTATTATACAACTGGCGACTATTGTAAGTATGCTGAGTGTATCTATATATATATTGGAGTACTGATATCAATACTTATTGTTATTATTGCATATTGTGGTAACCAGAGAGCTATCTGGTGATATAAGTTGAATATATACGACTGAGTACTTCTATAGCAAAATCTATAGCCAGAGATAATAAAGAGCATTCTGAGTGTACATCATGGATCTACATGCTTTCATTCAGATTGGGAAAGATTGTGGCTACTCTGGCAAAGAATTAAATGACTATGCCAAAGCTTAATTTTATTCAGTTGAGAACCAAAATGCTCTAAGAGATGCTCGAGCTGAAAAGTTAGAGCTAAAAAGGAAAGAATTCGAATTGCAAGAAAAGAAGATGAAAGAAGATAAAGAAATACAAGAAAGAAAGATGAAAGAAGAAAACGAGTGGAAAGAGAGAGAGTTCGAATTGAAAAAAAAGAAGATGAGAGAAGATAGAGAATTGCAAGAAAAGAAGTTGAGAGAAGATAGAGAATTTGAAGAGAAGAAGAAGGAGAGAGAGAGATATAAGTAAAATTAGAGCAGGAGAGAATGAGAATAGCTCTGGAAGAGAAGATGATGGATAAGGAAATACAATTGAAGAAATTGGAAGTGGGTGCGAGTGGTCAGAACTCGACTCTTGGAGGAGCTCATCGTCTCTTTAGGCTGCGTCTGCCGAACTTTAAAGATAAAATTGATAGCTTAGATTTCTTCCTTGAAAGATTCGAGACCAAATGTGTGGCCTATAAGGCTGACATAGATCAGTGGCAATCTCTGTTATCGATGCTGCTAGTGGGGCCTGCGATGGAGACTTTTTATAGCCTCCCGCTAGAGGAAATGACCGATTACGACAAAGTTAAGGAAAGGTTGCTCCGGAAGTTCCGTCTGACTGCTGATGGTTACCGGACGCGTTTTAAAAACGCGATGCCAAGCGCAGACCAGGACTCCGAGGACTTTATCTCGAAGATCAAACTTCTATTGAATAGATGGATAGAAATGGAGGGAATTTCTAAGGACTATAATGGCTTGCTAGACTTGGTACTACGGGACAAAATGTTGTCCTCGTGTTCCAGTGAGTTGGTGGCGTTTCTTCAGGAACGTCAACCAAAGCACATTGAGTCCATGGCCCAATTGGGGCACCATTATGTCCTTGCCCACCCGGCCAAACCTATTCAGAAGTCAGGTCTGTCAGAAGACTTAGTTTCCAGTGTCGGCAAAGTTCAGCGCCAGCCTTGGCGAAAGCAGTCAGGTAATGGAGACAGGGGTCAAGAACAGACGTATGAGAGGCTCTCCAGTCCCTATCAGCCGCGTAGAGGTAGCTATGAGAATTTTCGATCTCATAGGAATGGTCGGCCGAGTTGGCAGAACCGACAATTTGAAAGCAATAGCGACGGAGAGGAGCGCCAAGCTCGTAAACAGGTACGTTTTGAGTATTCTCGGGACGAAGACCGATTTTGGTATAAAACTAAACATCACAAGCAGAGGACTTGTTCCTCAGAGAGTCGATCTTCTGACTCTGATGCGGGGTCTTCGTCATCGAAGAGCTCCAACAAAAGTACACGCGATGTGAAGAAGAAAGAGCGCAGGTGTACCTATTGTGGTGGCAGGGGTCATTGTGCCGACATGCTCCGCAACACCAAAGTTCCGTAGCGGTTGACCAGAAAGTACATCGTAAACGTGGTGCGCGGCAAGTAACAAACGACATGATTAGTAGCAGTAGGAACTTATACGAGGGTCCGAAAGCTAATGATCGCACAGTTTGGCGCACACTCAGAAGAGTGTTTGACGAGGTCGCGCCGGTTAGATTTGTGGACGTACTGTCATTGCGCGACAATACCAAAATGGCACGGGTGATTTTTGCGAATAGTTGGGGTGCGCGTAAGGCAGTTAGGCAGAAGCATTTGTCCTTGCTTCAGAACCATCTGCTAATAGTCCAGCATTAGCTAGGATTATGTTTCGGGTTCGTGTGTAGTAAGATGTTTTCGTTGGGGGGGGGGATTTTTTCCTCCAAACAGATCACAAACCACTGCTATTTTTGCAGTCGGCTAAATCCACCTGTGCTAAGTTGACACGCTGGACATTATTGCTGCAGCAGTTCAACTTTACTATTTTAACTATTCAGGGAGTACATAATATTGTAACGGATGTCTTGTCCAGGTTATGAAGTTGGTGTGGGGCAGGAGCATCCATAGAGAGTATTTACGTTGATTGTAGAAGAAATGTATTATAATCATTAGAGTTCATGCTTATGAAGATGTATTGTGGTATATGATTTAGGTGTCACTATGCCATAAAGGTAATATGGATAAAAGTTATATTCAATGTACAGTAGAACTCCATTTATCCGAACCCCATGGGACCGAGCATCGTTCGGATAATCAAATGTTCGGATAATTGGATTACATGATGTATCGAGTACATGTACACATATTTCTAAAAATAATTAACAATCACAAGGAAAATACACTATAAAACATATTTACTTGTACTGTAATAATAATACCCACACTGTATTAGATCACTGTATCACCAAAATCTTTCATTACACTGCAGTGCATGTACTACTTGTATTAATTATTTTTGTTAAGAAAGAGAAATGTTTTCAAAATAACATTACAAACAATTCAAAACCAGGCGCAACTTACGTATACATGTACTTGCACAGATGTAGCCCACTATTTAAAATAATGAGGAATCCTCTTTTGCGCCAAACTGGATAGTCTGCTTTTGGCTGCTAAGTCCCGCATTCTCTTCAACAGCAGAAGCTGTGTAGGACAGCTGTCATCTTCTTGCTCGTACCAAGCCATCGCTGTTTCTAGTGCTATAAAGGCCTCTTCAGGACTTGGTCGACGTTTTGGGTTTTCTTCATAATCTACAAGTACATCATATACTTCTGAGGAGTCTTCATCATCGGTCACTACATGTATTTGGTTTTCTTCTTGCACAAAAGACAAAATTTCTTCGTCATTCAAAAACTGAAAACCAGAATCATTATCATCTTCTAGCCACATGTGTGCATCATCTTTGTCACAGTCCGAAAATCCGGGCATTGCTTGAAACAGTTCCACAACTTCATTTATACAATCATCATTTGTGTCCACTGCAGTAGTTTCATTTCCTCCTTTTTTCCCAAGCAATCTATTCCAAGCCTTGTTGAGATTATCTTGTGACATGGTGGTCCAAGCATCAGCTTACATATAGCAGCAGTCTTTGAGATTAAGCTTTTTTTGAAAACGCCACCACACTTTCTTCATCTTCAGCCAACAATAAACGACGCAGGACTTCCTTCTTGTACATCTTTTTAAGCTTTGCTATAACACCCTGATCCATTGGTTGAATCAGTGCTGTTACATTGGGAAGCAGAAAAATTACTTTAAAATTTGCATCAACTGCATTCAATGTATCCGTCTCTGGATGAGATGGTGCATTGTCCAGTAGAAGAATTACTTTTCCAGTTTTCTTTTCTTGTTCTTTCAACCTCTTCACATTTGGGATGAACTGATTTGTATACCAATCAAGAAATATTTCACTATTCATCCAAGCACTCTTCTGTGCTTTGTAGCACAATGGGAGACATGTCACATTCTTTAAACAACGTGTTTTTTTGGCTTTGCCGATCATTAGCACCGGTAAACGATGACTTCCACTGGCATTCGCGGCTACCAAAATTGTTACTCTCTCTTTGCACTTTTTAAACCCAGGGGCAGCTGCTTCGCGCTGAGATGCAAGTGATTTTTGAGGCAATGATTTCCAGTATAAGCCAGTCTCATCGGCATTATACACATCATCGAGTAAATAACCTTCTTCTTCCAAAAAAGCCAAGAATGTTTCTTTAAAATTTTCAGCGGCAGTTGCATCGCTAGATGAAGATTCCCCTTGAATCTCCAATTCTCGTATGCCATGACGAGATTTAAAGTTTCTTAACCATCCCTGGCTAGCCTTAAAGTCAGGAGGACCGTCAAGTTGACTGTTGAACTGAAGTGCCTTTTCACACAATAGAGAGCCAGAGATAGGTTCCCCTTTGCTTCTTCTTTGCACAAACCATACATACAAAGCCTCTTCCAATTTCAAATCTTTCGCATTTCTCATGGTTTTATGTTTCTTCGACCCATTTTCACTATCCAATTTCGATGCAAAACTCATAATTTTATCCTTGTTACTTTTGATGTCAGAGACGGTAGCTTTCTCAACATTGAAAATCCTCGCAAATGAAGACACAGTTTCACCTTTTCCTAGTCTCTTGATAATTTCTGTTTTCGTTTCAATTGACAAAACATTGCGGTTCCTTTTATATGCTTTAGGCCTACTGGAAGATGCCAGGTCGCACAGAGAAATACGTGTACACCAAAATTATTCTGCTGTAGTAGCAGACACAATTATTTTAAGTTGAACTGTCTGTTTAGCCAGTGTTCTGCCTAGAACTCACACGTACACTGGATTGGTAAACCAGATATTAACGGACTTTATGATCTAACTGACTTCATGTACGTAAGCGACCGTCCATTAGCCCATCTCATTGTCTACAAATTGTTCGCACACATTTGAAGCTTGCCGCATCAAAAGATTCAGAACTGTAGTCTAACGTGACTGGTGGAGACTGATTTTTTTTTTTCTGGAAAAAGTGTTCGGATAATTGGATGTTCGGATAATTGGGGTTCGGATAAATGGAGTTCTACTGTATGTATAAATCATGGTATTATATATGTATATTTACAGTATGTAGACAGGTTGTTCATGCTGTGAGATTATGCCTTATTATTGATATCTTGATAATAATAGTTAATTTGTAACTTATGTGTATTTGCTAGACAAGGTTTGGACAGTCTTTGTTATTTTTCACGACTACAAGTACCAGGGGTAATTTGGGTCATTCTCATGTTGTATTTAATACATAGGATGAGAAGGCATGAACGACAATGGTGATTGGACAATTTTGGTATTCTCTAGGTAGATGAGGAGGTGCCGTCTCGGCATTGTGTTCGTCCATACTCCAAAGGGGTTTGGGCGTGACTCCTCCGGTTTAAGACAACTTCGTTTTCTTTCTTAAACGGGGGTGGATGTCACAGTATTCTTCTTCTCTGATCCTTAGCCGCCGACCGTCAAAGCAGTCAGTGGCCATTACGCCTGGTGGCGTCTTGTAGGGCAACAACACATTGATTCCACTTTGCTCGGTCGGCGGCCATCCTTCGTACAGTGCCTCAACTCTGGTTCATTCTTTGCATCTCAGCCTCTACAGTCCTCCGCCAAGTTGTTTTTGGTCGGCCTCTCTTTCGTTTTCCTTCAGGGGTCCATAGCATAGCTGTTCTTGTGATGGCATCGGGGTCTCTTCTGAGGACATGGCCAACCCAGCTCCAGCGTCTGCCAGCTATGATGGTGTGCATGTCCTCTTGCTTGCTCCGAGTAAGCAGATATGTCACAGTATAAATATTATAAAATGTTAAGTTGGTCACGCTGTAGAGTGACAACCCTAATATTAATTTAAAACCCGTTTGATCATGTGAACTGGAAGGAAGTGCGCCCGAATTCTGGCGGAGAAAGGCAGTTGAGTTTCTGGCTACCGACAGGAGAGGTCGTGTTGTTCTCTTTCAGCATTTTGCTGGGATTATTGGATGCCATAGTTGTTCATTCAGGGTGCTGGTCATTTATTCATGTGGTTAATTTTGGTTACATCGTCTAGGACAGTGGTGTAATTTCTATCAGTATTATTTTCGTAATTCATTGATGAGAAGTCATTTGTAGTTAAATAAAGCGTTATCATAGTGCAGGACTTAGCCGGTGAGCGAAAGTCAGTGTGTTGGTTACTCAGTATGACGTACCCGCGAGTTTTGATAATAAAAGATTGAGTAGTTGATTATTGCAAGTGATTTTGGGCATTCCTGTTGCATTGTATTTTCATTTGTATTTCGAGCCGTGTGTGGCTTCTATGTGTGCATAGTATTAAAGGGAACTTAGCCTGCTACAGGTGTTATAGTGTTTATTAATGTCAGCTACTGTATGCTGTGGTCGTCCCTTAGCGGTTCGAGTCAAGTTTATAAAAGTATTGATGTAATAAAATCCATAGTGTAAGTAGTTTAGTCGTTGACAATTACAATGTCAAAATAGTCCGTGCCATTCTATAAAATATAGAACATGGTGTTACTTATTTCAGTAATTATAGTATTTGCTATGTATTTAGGATAATGGAGCCACGGTCGCTCAATGGTTAGTGCACTGGCTTCCTAGCTCGGTGGTCTATGGTTCGATCCCCAGTTGAGTTGGGAATTTTTAGACCGCAAACGGCTCCGGGGTCAATTCAGCCTCATGAATTGTGTACCAGAACAACTCTGAGAAGGTTAAGGAGGCTGGTGTGATGCTGACAACATCACCCCTAGTGTGACAATGGGCAAGGAAATATGGGCCAAACACCAAGTTCCAAATATGCCTCAATGGGCGTGTAACTGGATCCTTTACCTTTTTCTTTTTTTTATGTATTTAGATATGTCTTTGTGTATATACTAAAGTAGTTTTCATATAAGGAGTTTGATCCAGTTGTTAGAGTAGTAAACACATAATTGCTCAACAGTATTGTAATCCTAATATCGTGCCAATAATCACAAGAAAATGCTCCGTCCGATCCTAAAGGGGCTTGTATTAATCTCTTGAACATTCTGTATTTCAAACGTGGCAGACAAAACATGAGTATACGGCAATTGTTGTTTTTTTCAGTACATCCTTGTTCTACATGTGTTCTTAGTGCGAGAGAACCTCGGGAAGTTTAAACATGGTATCACTGGATGGATAAAGCCTAGCTTGCACAGTCGTATTCTCTGGTATTACTGTTCATTCGATCGTTCATCACATCAGACTTGCCTCTCTTGGTTTACTACTAGCATTATAACTACCAGATTTACTAACATCCAGTAGCATAGTATTTCAATCATCAAACTCCATAATTATCGCCGTTTCTACGTCGGTCACATCTAAGGGATGCAACTGTGGTTGATAGTTAGTGGCAAAAGCTAAAATCACAGGAAACTGGAGGCGTCTCTAGATGACAGAAAAGCTTTTATCGTGTGGCTCTAAACTGATTCGGGGAATGAAAACTCGTACACTTTAATTACTGCCTCTGATGATATCGTTTTGTATTTTTGAAAAGTCCAGTCCTCTATCTTTAGTATTAACAAAAACATGACAAAGTATATTTGGTGGTTCTTTTAATATGACACAAAAATATCAAACTGACCATTTCTTGACCGGTTACTTGCAGAGAAATCTGAATAAACTTGACCTTTGACCTCTATATTATCATCATTATTTTCTTTTGTGTTCCTTGTGGAGCATAGAACCACCACTACAGCTGGTACCCTTGTAGGAAGTCTGCACCAAACAGTCACGTGACTTTTGTAGTGGTCAGTTCTATTGTAATTAGTTTTACATGATGATGTTGTCAGTCTCATGTACCACCTCATATTAGTCACCTTGTACGAATTGTCTGAGTATAACGTTCACTCAAGTACAGGGTAATGATTACTGTTTCCGTAGTTTCTCAAGGCCAGTGTTAATATTTCTAACAAAGTCAACAACGCACCATGAAAATAATGAAGAGAAATTCATACATGATCTTTAAGAGAATGTTGAATTTAGCTGTCACAGTGTTTAGTGTATCGTTTCCGTATTTTCAGGAAAACGTTGCGCGATTAATCTCACTGGTTACAAACTTTCATTAAGAAAATTAGTATTGTGGGGATATAAATGATTTCGGAGTCCATGATGTCACAATGTTGACTATATTCTAGGTCATTGAGTAGATAATTTTTTTCACTTTGTGATGATGGGCAGAAAAAATGGAACGAATGAATATGACTAAGGTTAATTAATGTATCATAAAGAAAACATTATTTGGTATATAACACAATCTTTTTACTATAAGAATTTTTTGACATGTTTATCAGATTACATTGGGAGCCGCGCTGGTGTAATGGCTTCGGCGTTGTACTGGCGACCAGGTGTTCATGGTTCAAACCCGGGCGTCGGCGTTTGAAGAAATGTTTACGGCCGGAAATTTGACTGAATAGCCTGAACGGCTCCTGTGATAAACCCTCTGTGGATGGGAAGGAGCGAAGCTCCTGACCGGGTTGGAAGGAAAGTCCTCAGGTTCCCCAGCCTCGCAATGACATGTCATTGGGCCGAAGGGCTGAAAGCCTAAGTGCCGCTGGTTAAAAAAAAAAAAAAAAAAAAAAAAAAAAAAAAAAATCAGATTACATTGAAGCGAATTAGTTGTACCCCTTGATTCTTTGTCTCGTCAACCAACAGTTTTATTCTTGGTACAGTTTTTTTAAAGCGACAACCCCACGTCATTTTCTGAATACACCTTTTTTTTGAGTGCTTCAGATTATATTATGAAGTCGTCGTTCTCTGTTCATTACACAACTTTGTTTCTCACTAAGACTACTACTTTAGGAATATTTCAGTTGGATTATATGCAGTATGGCCCACACGTAATAATTAATAGACCATTCAGCAGCTAATTCTATTTGTGGGGATCCCTGTCTTGTGAAAAGATAGGAACTACCGATGAGAAGAGCTGCGGCACTATTAAAATGACTGCTTAACGTCTGCTTTAAAGATGTCCTGCATATGTGGAACAGAGAAAACGCATATGGCCGACACCAGTACCATCCGTGGAAAAGCCCTACGGAGATGCATATAACCTCAAGCTGACTACTGCTTTCTATGAAAACATTCAGGTAGACGTCTGAGAGTGTACGAAGATGATGATGACTAAAGAAGAATCACGTAAGTCGAGAATCAACTTATCCAAGCTAGAACAACACAGTACTTTAGAAGCAATGAATGTAGTAGCTGACGGGTTAAACATTTCTTGGTGTTTGGAGGACCCACCAGTAAATTACGAAAGTCACTAAATAAAGTCGTCGTACATCCAAAAACAAAAACTTCATTACGAATATGTTTCTCTGTAACCGCTGTTTCTCTTCCTTTGTCACATTTGTCTCTGCGTATTTACATTAGCGCTGGGGTAGACCCTTTTTCTGTGATGTTTTGTAATACAGCTTGTTCAGACCCGAGTGACACACTCCCAGTTACGACGATTTGGCCTCGTCTGCAGAATTGAAGAAGAACGTCTACCACGACACATATGGGAACACAATTGCCAGGGATCCAGATCTCCAGGACGACGCAGAGTTCGCTGGGAGGACAACAATTGACAATCCCTGAAGGACGGAGGCCTGGCCTGGAACCAGGCCAAAGAAATACAGCTTGCAGGATAACATGGCGCTTTGTCTGGCTAACCTCTACACCCCGACGTAGAAGAGGTTTGTTTGTTTGGTTTTAAGGACCATTTTTGTTGCACACGGTCACCTCCATCAGTGTTCATATCTCCTTCCTTAGATCTCAAGGTCTCAGCACATCTCACGAACTCTAAAGCAGCGGCGAAGATCCTAATGTAAATTCTGCCATGACAGTGGCCGTATGGCCTACTCTTTACCATTTTAAATTGCGCCACTTGCAGACGGAATCTCCTATTTTTTTGACCTTGTCAGAGAAGGCTTGGCATCAGTTTTCACTACACAGCGGATAAGGGGGGAGTACGATATTATTATTAGTTCCCAGTGGTCATGAAAAAACTGTCATCAAAACTATCCCCTGCATTGGGATCCGACCCCGGTATTTTATTGTCAAGGATAGTACTATTTAAAGTGGCAGAGCATTTAAGTGTTCACTACTTTAACATGTGCATCAAGTTCTATATTATTTAAAGTTTTTTTACTCGCAACACGGGAAAGAAAAGACATTTTTAATAATTTAACAAATGATCTAAAACACATAAGAGAATCTTATATGCCATATAATTTTGTATAACAGATTGATAAGCTTAAATAAGTTCTGAAAATCAGTTATTTAGATTTAAATATTTTTTAATAATTAAATTGTTCCCCTTTGGAAGTAAATTGGATGCCTTCCCCTAACTTCTGTACTCTGCTACTTAAGTTATTACATGGTTATGTTTTTTGTTTTTTTTCACTTATTTCCGAGATTCAACATCTCGTCGCAACCTGACAAAAGCTGTGATCTCTTGGTTAGGAGTGCGGTATATTTTATACATTTTTATAACATTCTGACTATATGACTGTTATCTCTGTACTTTTTATTCTAATTTGGAGGCGGGGGAGGAGGAGGGGGGGGGGGGGGGGGGGGGGGGGGTTTCTCACTTTTGAATTAGCCATGAAAAAGTATATTTTTTATTAAAGAACGCAAGCTGCTGTCTGGCCGTTACGTTGTAAGTTTATTTGAGTGTTCCTGCTTGTTCAATCAATATACTTATTTATTTATATTTTCTAAGTGTACTGATGTTACCTCTATTTCTATAAATAGCGGTCATACCTGGCTTAGCCCGGGTCTATTTCGGAATGAATGCAAGTCAGGTTTGTTCCGAATCGTTGTAGGAAGGTTTACGTTTTTTTTCTTTACTTTAGTTAGAGTATTGCATTGATGTGTGCTTCTAACACACACAAAGTAATTAAGTGAGGGCTTTTTCGTAGACGACATTGTTAGCACAGTCACTTGGTGACAACACGTATAAGTGTTCCGGTGTGCTAACTCGGGAAAATGTCACATACAGTTGCCCATGTGAGAAGCACTCATCGCTCAAATCGACGCCGGCCACGTGAAGCGTTTGATCTTGTGCTTTATTAATGGTCATTGAAAAAAACGACTATTATAGGGAATTGGAGTCTCTTAAAACTGAAAGACAGATCGGAGGGAATTATCTGGGACTCTTGATATGCAGACTTTCTTCCCGCTACAACAACCTGTCAGGATTGTGGCATCCATTATGCAGTTCTTCGAAGATGCTATTTGGAGTCTAGTGCCACTACACAGTTTGGGCGGGCCTGCAAATAATACGTTCACACTACTCATGAGTCTATTGTTGCCTCTTATATCTTTTAAAGTTCTATTTAGGGCTTTGATAGAACTTTTGTATAACATTGTGCTCTCAACTTAAATAGTGCATGGGCCGCTGTAGTAACGTCGCAGCTATTCCAGAAGAAGCCACGGCCAGAGCAATATAACCACGAGATATTAGTTTAGCCAAAAACAGATTTATAAGGAAAGTCTTGCCCGTACCGATAGGCGCTTCTAAAAGAGAATACACGCCTTGACCAATCTTCAACACATGTTAGAACTGTGTTGTAAACTGTAAGTTGACCAGTGTTCAAGCGGGTCTCATCTCTAGTCACAGTTTGTAGCAACTCCTGTTGATCATATGATGTTTCTTGCATATATAGTTAGCCAAAAACAGAAGAATCCGTATGTCGTAAATTTATTTTTGAGAGAAAGAGTCTAGAAATAATGATCCCGTTCAGAGTGGAGAATGATGGTGACAGCTCAGTGATAGAAAGGGTTAGAGAGTAAATAGTTGCTTCACAGAGTGCTGGGGAGAGTAAGGACAGACTTTTTTACGACAATCGTTCCTCTCAATCTTCTCCTCAAACTTTCCTGGTCAAACAATTATTTGCCAGTTTTCCAACACACACCTGCGCTCACACCAATTTATGGCTTCGAACACACAGACGCACGTGAATACAAACTATATTAAACAGATATGTGAAATTTGAGCTTGGGTATTCCAACACAGTACTAAATAAGTTTTACGTGTTTATTTATCATAAAAAAATCAGTCACGACATGTATCATTTGTTTACAAGCAAAATATCATAGGTACAGAAAATACAAATAACAAGGTGGGTGGATGGTGTGTAGAGTAAGATCCAATACGCCCTTCCCGCTTCTAATAGACAGATATAAACCCAGTCCAAAGATAGGTAATTATCAGAAAAATAGATGATGTAATTTCCTCCTTAACTGGTATTTGATAGTAAACTTTACTGAGGTCTATCTTGGAGAAAATTTTTGCTTTGTTAAATGTTAACTGTTATTTTAACGGACACCACAAATGATAAGGTGGAATTTGGGTATGATACGTAGGATCGTAACAGTCTCCTTACTGTGTACTGTTGTAGTCAGTCCGACCTGGGCCAAACAGCTTTGTCATGCTCGAATACCTCACCAGGCGTTGAAAGGGTGTCATGTTGACATTCGAAAATCAGACATTTCTTGTGTGTAAGGTACTCAAAGTATGTGTGGTCGACAAGTGATTTGGGTGTGTAGAGACACGAATGCGTTTAGTTTCTTTGCTTGGGAAATAATGCACCCACTCACTCACATGCAGAAGTCAGTAATTGTAGAAACTGCTGGAACTTTCAACCATTTATTTACGTGACACAGTGACATCAACAGTTACAGTCAGGTTGGACGAGAATCACAGACATCATGTATATTGGAGATAACTGCGAAACATATGGACGTTATCGACTATGGTCTGTCCTTTAACAACTGTTCATAGGTGGTAATAATAAGATACATCGAACATCATCAGTTCTATATAGCCTGTAGGTATGATGCTAATAACGCTGACTTGACAACATATTCTTTTCCTACTGTAGCTCAGGGCCTCTGACTGAACGCGTCAGTTAGTCCTTAAACAAATATAGTTGCTTACTATAGAAGTCTGTAAACTTGTAAATAAATCAAGACATCATCTGGCTTCACCTTCCAGGTACTTCTTCTTCTGCTCAAAGTTATAGGCCGTAATGACGGGCCTTATAATGGTTGATAAACAACTGTACATTTTCCCATAAGCATGCATTATCTTTCATGCTGAAACGTACCGCCATCCTGCGGGTTTCATAACAATATATGGTTATTGTGCTTCTATAAAGTACTTCAACGAATAGACCTAGTTGGCTACGCAAGCACATACAATGGACTCTGGATCACAAGAACTGTGAGAGCTACTCACAGGTTGATACTAAATGTTCTGCAAAAACTTTGCGTATTAATGAAGTAATTTTACCTTGGTCAGAATTCCAATAAATACACTAATAACACCTGTCGTCATTCCAGACAAACAGAAAAACTCTGGGGAATCACAAATATGACAAGACTATCTTTTCCCCAGATAATGCAGAAGAAGGACAACGGACATTTTCGTCCGGCAGAAAACCAGCTCATCACTCAAGGCGGAAGTTTGCCCCGTTCGCGCTAAAAGCTAACGCATGCGTAGACAGAACAGATTTGACCACAGTTAACTATCCTGACTTAAGAAAGAATAAACACAGGGAAGGTAACTCCTAATCAACCTGTGTCAGGGAGTTAACATACAGTTCTGTACCTTCGACTATCAAAAGAATAAAATAAATTTACATCTTCTGGAACCGACGAAAATGACGGTAACAGACAACCACCCCCTCCGGATTAAAAAAAAAATGATACTTTTTTTTGAAATACATCAATGAGCGAGATGCTACAAGCTCATAACGCATGAATGATGAGCCGATGAAAGGATCAAAACATAACGACATAACGTCAGACCCAATCAACGCACAATAACGCGTCTAGTGAGAACAAAAATTCACCTCACAAAATGAGAGAAAATATTTTCACCAAGTAAAATATATCCGGGAGGTACCATCAAATAAACATCTGGCGATGCTAACAACATTCACATACATATGAAAAAATTGCAATGTTATAGCAATGCGAATGATAACATATCTTGCAAAGTCATACAAACATATTAATCTATAAAAGTATCATGTTGTATAATGACTATCATATAATGGATGGACATCATCAACGTGTAATTTAATTCTGTATGTCGTAGATCATGTAAGCAGCATCGTCATGATTCTCAACAGCACTCCGTACTTGGTACTAGTTTGCACTGAGAACAATATAAATGACACAATTAGCAACATGCTATAATGTACTATAATTATTAATAAATGTTACATGTGGCCGCATTAATTTTTTTTCGACTTTTATATTATGTCAACTCAACCTTCTCCATTACACTAAAGATGGTAATAGAGAAAGAAAACAATTAATTTACCACTCTAAGTTGACAACAAATGTGTTAATATATATATGTTTCCACAATGAAATGCGCACCAAGAAGGAATCTTTGTAACTTAAGGATTGACCAAACCATAGCCAACAACTCACGGTCTAAAACCGAGTAATTCCTTTCTGCCGCATTCAGTTTCCTAGAAATATACATCACAGGATGCAGAGTTCCTGAATACTCTTGCATTAGTGCCGCTCCGATCCCTGTGGACGAGGCGTCACTACGAAGAACAAAAGTCTTATCAGCAATAGGTAGTCTTAAGATAGGTGGGGATGAGAACAAATTCTTAATCTGATCCAATGAAGCTTGACAATTTTGAGACCAGCGCACCATGTTAGGAGACCCTTTCTTCAATAGGGTTGAGAGTGCTGCCATGATAGAGGATAGATTCTTAATGAATCTTCCGTAGAATTGTATTAATCCCAAAAGACTACGTACTTGTTTCTTTGTTTTAGGCACAGAGATATTTAATATCTTAGAAATGTTTTGGTCCTCTGTCTTTAATAGACCATGACCAACTCGATGACCCAAGAAAGAAATTTCGCTAAACCTAACAAAGGTTTTATAGGGTTTCGCAGTCAAATTATGCTCGCGTAGAGTTGACAGTAATTCATTTAACCCCAAATAGTGATCTTCCCAAGTATTACTGAAAAGACAGATGTCATCTAAGTATGCAATGCCATCTGAAGGATATGAGAGAATTCGACGCATCATGAGTACGAGAAGTAGCTGGGGCGTTCAAAAGCCCGAAAGGCATAAAATTCCACTGGAACAAACCCCTAGGTGTTTAGAAAGCAGTGAAAGGTTTGGCGTGTTCAGTTAACGGAACTTGCCAATAGCCTTTTGACAAGTCAAGCTTAGTAAAGAATCGAGAGTTAGAAAGTCTAATAAGTAGATCTTCTAATAAAGGCATAGGTTCAGCATCGAACTTCGTAACTTGGTTTAATTTGCGATAATTTACGCAAAGGCGTATGTTATTGTCTTTCTTTCGAACAATAACCATGGACGAAGAGTATGCTGAGGTGGATGGTTCAATGATTTTCAATTGTATCATTTCATCCAATTCTTTCTCGACTTGTGCTTGAAAATGAATAGGAATAGGATATGGTCTTACTCTGATCAGATTATGATCAGTAAGTATAATGTCATGCTCATTGACATGTGTGTGTCCAGGAATGTCGTTAAGGACATCCTGAAATACTTGTAACGTAGAAGATATTTGTCGCTGTTCCTCAAAAGACAAATTAGAAGAAACAGTAACGTTTCTCCATGATTCCGTAGAAGTAAGCGGAATCATAGGAAGAGGTAGATTAACATTCGAAAAAGTAGTTTCCTCATCCTGTACAACTGACAGGGATGAGATATGAAATTGTTGGTCTGGAGAATCATCCGTCGCCTGAAAAATAGGCTGTAAATAGTCTGGTCACTCATGATATTCCGTAAGCATATTTATATAGAAGGTTTTATGCCTTCCATCAATATCGACAACATAGTCGACATCGGAAATCTTCGAGACTATAGTATATGGACCTTTCCATGTAATAAGCAGTCTGTTCTCCCTAGAAGGAAGTAAAACAAACGCTTTGTCTCCAGGACAAAGTTGACGTAAGCGTCTCTTCTTATTAGCAAATAGCCTTCCCTTTTCCTTAGCAAATTCGGATGATGAAGTTGCTAGCTTGCATGCTTCAATAATTTTCTTTCTGAGAGCAATGACATACTCATATGAAGATTGTGTGTCATTGTCGATATTATCAGCAGTTATAAGATCATGCAGCAAAGACATAGGACCACGCGGTCGCGCGATAAAGACAAGTTCAAACGGAGAAAATCCTGTATGTTCGTTGGGGCCGCCCTATAGGCAAAGAGAGCCGTTGGTAGGACCCTGTCCCAATCCTGAAGATGATCCTCAGTTATCTTCCCCAGTAAGTTCTTGAGTGTTCTATTAAGACGCTCAACTAACCCATTAGACATTGGGTGATAAATACTTCTCAGAGATCTTTTAATGTGCAGAGTAGACATTAACTGCTACATTGTCTCTGATATCAATTGTGTGCGATGGTCTGACAATATGTCCCCAGCAAAACCTAAACGAGAAAATATAAGCCAAAGGGCGTCTGCGATATTAGCAGTGGAAATGCTCTTAAGAGGAATAGCTTCTGGTCAACGTGTGGACATATCCACACACGTGAGGATAAATTGATGTCCCCTGGCCGATTCAGTCTTAAAAGGGCAAATGATATCTATGGCCCTTTTCTGAAACAGCCGAATAAGAATGTCTGCAGCCTGAATAGGCGCAGCATGTCGTGGACCTCTAGACTTTACCTCTTGACATATTTTGCAAGACCGGCAATAAATTCGTATGTCTTTATTGACAAATGGCCAAAAGAAAGACCCCAGAACTCTCGATTTAATTCTGGAAAAAACCCATGTGTCCAGCACACTGAGAATCGTGTGCGTGTTGAAGAATTAGGGCTCTCATTCTTTTGGACACGAGAATTTGAGAATTCATAGTCGCGTCTGAGTGTTGTACCATACGCAATAGTATACCATTCTTCATTGTGATATATGATTTGTGCTTTGTATTCTTATTCGGATCACCGTTTTTAGCGAGAATAAAGAATTTCTTTAAAGAAGGATCTTTTTCTTGTAGTTTCACAAACAAGTCATGCGAAATATCCAAGTGATCATCTTAGCTATCTACTTCATTAACTTCAGTAGATGACGTTTGTGGAATAAGGGCTTGTGCTCTTGTTACCACTGCATTGGCTGTTTGCATATTCCGTTCTTCCCAGGCAGCAATTTGCTGCGGGGTGAATTCCTTAACCCCGTGAATACGACCGATTATAAGATCCGCAACTGAGTTAGATAGAAGACACGCGTGGACATCTCCCGTAAAGAAAGGAGTAGCAATGTAAATAATAGCGGTCGAGTAATTTTCAACTGTGCCACCAAATGTTACACTTTTAACTATTTTTCCTGTAGCACAGCGAGAATCTATAAGAGATTGCTTAACCCCAATAGTAGTGCACCCAGAATGAAATAGTAATGAGACTGGGTTACCATCCACGAGACCTCTATGCAAGATAAGCGATCCTCTCCCGTCATGCGCATTTGCAGCAGGGAGAGCGGGTAGAGGGTGACCACAACTTAAAGTAGTCACAGTGGTTGGTTCAAATAATGTTGAGCATTGGGTGCATTTAGATGCTCTCCCAAAGTCAAAAGCCGCACAAGTGACAGCATTAGAATTTCTATTATCGTTCACTTGATTATTGGCAGCATGAGACTCTTGTTGTACAGAGTTTCCCTGGTGATGTGATCTCTTTTTCTTGTATTCAGATCTACCACGATTATTATTCCCTCTGAAATTATCATAGTTTGATCTACCTTGACCACCGCTCTGGTTCGAATCACAGTTTCCATAATCACTATTGTCATTACCCCAATGATCATAGTGTTTACCTGTTTGATTTCGATGCCCCCGCGAAGGATAGCCTTGAAAGTGTCTATAATGACTACCTCTCCGCAAGTTTCCATAATTATAGAACCCAAAATAACGAGGACTATCAGATCGTCTCCAGTTCATTGAAGAAGACCCATTATGTGATGGGTTACCCTGATTCTGATTATAATTACGATTGCTCTTCTTATTGAAGTTGTGTTGAGCACTGTTACGTGCAGTCTTTGATATCTTACAATATTATACATTGGTATACTTGTTATGTTCGCAAATATTTTGTAAACAAAATAGATACTTTTTTGTGCTTAAGGAAAAGTCATTATTGAGTTACTTCCCTTGAAAGTTGTGTCGTCTCTTTCGATCGAACTCCGCGGATGAATCCAGTTTTACTGCGATTTATTCTTTGTTTGGGTAGTAATAGATTGTTCTTGCTTCAGAATATCTATGGCCTGAATTTATGTGTATTGTTTGTCTGAGTAGGACGAGTCTGTCTTATATCTGTATATCTTTACATATCTAAGTCGAATTATATGTTCTTTTGTCTCTAGAGAGGTCAAAGGCTGTTCGGCGGATGTGTCGCTAGAGAGGTGTGTTTTGGCTTCGCCCTGATGATGGGGGCTGTGTTTTTTCTATGTCGGCTTGTCGCCGGAAAAAGTGATCTCTATATTTATGGGGAAAGTGATAGTCGTCTAGACCTATCGTGTATGCTTTACCCCAGTGTTTATTCTTATTGCCAAGGAATGGCAGAATCATATTTCTGATACCCAGGTAATAAAAGATACTCTTTTGAACTCTCGTACGAAGCCACCGTTTTTCGATAGGTACGATTTGTACATCTGAGAGGATGCATTTAACTGGATGGAAAACGACTCTGATTCCTAGCAGCACTATATCCTGTTGAATGCAGTCAATTGTATCATGATAGAATCTACAGAGCAATGAAACATTTAATGAATGACTAACTTTAAGACAGATTCATTATCTGTATCCAAACGTGAGTGACAGCTCACGAGAGAAGCCATCTTGTAACCAAACATTTAGTGACTTTCAAAAAGAGAAAGGGATACCCCGTATTATCGCTTGATTAGTCCAGAGATCACTGCTACACATGAGAACCCATTGCTAGCGGTTCGATATGATTATATGGAAAAATCTGTGCTGGACATTATGTTAAGGAATCTTCGCTAGACGAGGTTAGGTCTAGAAGCCATCTTGGATATTGTTTATAATCTGACGTGCTTTGTCAGTAAACTCAGTTGATATATATATATGGGCAATACTGAGTGCTTGGCTACTGACAGTCCATTATACTATTATTCTACATGAGTGCCCATGTAACATTGCAAGACCATTTATCCACTGTACCATGATGTATTATGCCAACCTGTGATTTGTCACTATCTGTGCTGTCGAGTGTGTACGTCCAATTAAACTGTAGTAAAGGTACACAGTCGTTGGTGTCGATGACTTCCAGCCATATATGAGTGTGAGAAAAGAACATTTGTCAACACCACGAACTCTTCTTATCATTCGCATATTATACACTCAATCTATGTCTACACACCACTGCGTAGGTCAAGTTGACATTCCATACTCAAACCACGAGCAACACAACAACACAGTATTTAACTCTGGTGATGTTCGAGTGAGCTTCAGATTTTTCAGCATGTCTCTTGCTCAGGGCAAGGGTCTTGTATTAAGAGTTTATCAACTGATGATGACGTCAGTCCATCCACCTTTACGAGAATTTATCAACTGGTGGACATCTGTCTTTTCAGCGATACTTGGGAAGATCACTATTCAGGGTTAGATGAATTGCTGTCTACTTTGCGCGAGCACAACCTGACAGCGAAACCCTCTAAAGCCTATATTGGTTTTAGCGAAATTTCTTTCCTAGGCCACCGAGTTGGTCATGGTTTCCTAAAGACAGAGGACCATAATACTAGTAAGATACTTAACATTTCGATCCCTAAGACTAAAAAACAGGTGAGAAGTCTGTTAGGTCTTATTCAATTTTATGGCAGATTCATTCAGAATCTATCCTCTATCATGGCACCTCTTTCTACACTTCTAAAGAAAGGTTCGCCTAATATGGTCCACTGGTCTCAGGAATGCCAATGCTCTCTGGATAAGATTAAAACATTGTTTTCAACACCACCTATTTTAGTGTTACCTACTAAAGATAAGACATTCGTTCTTCGTAGTGACGCTTCATCCACTGGGATTGGAGCGGCACTAATGCAAGAGTACTCTGGAACTCTGCATCCTGTAATGTATATTTCCAGAAAACTTAATGCGGCAGAAAGGAATTATTCGGTTTTAGACCGTGAGCTATTAGCTATGGTTTGGTCGATCCTCAAACTACAGAGATTCCTTCTAGGCGCACATTTCATAGTAGAAACCGACCAAAAAGCTCTTACTACTATACAGAGTAAGAATTTGAAGAGCTCGAGGTCTACTCGATATGCAATTGCTCTTCAACCTTTTCATTTCTCTGTGCGAGCTATTCGTGGATCAGATAATGTGATGGCAGACATTCTGTTAAGATGCCCACATGATTCCACATAACTATTAGGGCTTAGACTTCTTGATATGTCTAGTTATATAGTAGTTCCTTTTCTATATCATGATATCTTCTACGGACAGTTAGCAGATGGCAAGAGAACAGTTGGGCGACCACAGCTGAGGTTCAAAGATGTGTGCAAGAGAGATATGAGGGCGCTGGACATGGATCCAGCAACATGGGAGGATGAAGCTGCCGATCGCACTAAGTGGCGATGCTATTTACGGCGCCACCTCAGATTGAGCGAAGAGATGCTCACACAAGAAGCAGAGGTGAGGAGAAAACGTCGAAAGGAGCACCAGGAAAATAAGCAGCTGAGGGCTGTCACCTCAGGGGCGCATTCCCATAGTCAGTTATGACTGAAGGGGCTATTATTATTATGATAGATACACATTTGTAATTTAATAATATAATGATTGTATCACTACATAGCGGTTCATTGATGTTTATTCACCGCTGTGCTTTGATGATTTTTCTTCATAAATCATAAATGTAAGATATCTAATACGAAATATGGTATGAATTTTTTAGGCATCGTGTAATTGCCAGAATTGTATTATACTTTGATGACACCTTCCTTGAAAAATATACTTGTAGAGAAATAATTTCTCTCAGTTTATGAGACACATTCTCACCAGTCGCTCCATAAGTCGACTTAGCCTCATATTAGGCGTTATATTTATTCCTGATATTTTCATCTACGCATTATTCATGCGTTGTGAGAATATTGTACGTTGCTCCTAGATGTATTTCAAAAAAAAAAAGTTCCATTTTTTTTTTCCCGGGAGGTGTGGTAAGACTGTTACGTGCAGTCTTTGATATCTTACAATATTATACATTGGTATACTTGTTATGTTCGCAAATATTTTGTAAACAAAATAGATACTTTTTTGTGCTTAAGGAAAAGTCATTATTGAGTTACTTCCCTTGAAAGTTGTGTCGTCTCTTTCGATCGAACTCCGCGGATGAATCCAGTTTTACTGCGATTTATTCTTTGTTTGGGTAGTAATAGATAGTTCTTGCTTCAGAATATCTATGGCCTGAATTTATGTGTATTGTTTGTCTGAGTAGGACGAGTCTGTCTTATATCTGTATATCTTTACATATCTAAGTCGAACGATATGTTCTTTTGTCTCTAGAGAGGTCAAAGGCTGTTCGGCGGATGTGTCGCTAGAGAGGTGTGTTTTGGCTTCGCCCTGATGATGGGGGCTGTGTTTTTTCTATGTCGGCTTGTCGCCGGAAAAAGTGATCTCTATATTTATGGGGAAAGTGATAGTCGTCTAGACCTATCGTGTATGCTTTACCCCAGTGATTATTCTTATTGCCAAGGAATGGCAGAATCATATTTCTGATACCCAGGTAATAAAAGATACTCATTTGAACTCTCGTACGAAGCCACCGTTTTTCGATAGGTACGATTTGTACATCTGAGAGGATGCATTTAACTGGATGGAAAACGACTCTGATTCCTAGCAGCACTATATCCTGTAGAATGCAGTCAATTGTATCATGATAGAATCTACGGAGCAATGAAACATTTAATGAATGACTAACTTTAAGACAGATTCATTATCTGTATCCAAACGTGAGTGACAGCTCACGAGAGAAGCCATCTTGTAACCAAACATTTAGTGACTTTCAAGAAGAGAAAGGGATACCCCGTATTATCGCTTGATTAGTCCAGAGATCACTGCTACACATGAGAACCCATTGCTAGCGGTTCGATATGATTATATGGAAAAATCTGTGCTGGACATTATGTTAAGGAATCTTCGCTAGACGAGGTTAGGTCTAGAAGCCATCTTGGATATTGTTTATAATCTGACGTGCTTTGTCAGTAAACTCAGTTGATATATATATATGGGCAATACTGAGTGCTTGGCTACTGACAGTCCATTACACTATTATTCTACATGAGTGCCCATGTAACATTGCAAGACCATTTATCCACTGTACCATGATGTATTATGCCAACCTGTGATTTGTCACTATCTGTGCTGTTGAGTGTGTACGTCCAATTAAACTGTAGTAAAGGTACACAGTCGTTGGTGTCGATGACTTCCAGCCATATATGAGTGTGAGAAAAGAACATTTGTCAACACCACGAACTCTTCTTATCATTCGCATATTATACACTCAATCTATGTCTACACACCACTGCGTAGGTCAAGTTGACATTCCATACTCAAACCACGAGCAACACAACAACACAGTATTTAACTCTGGTGATGTTCGAGTGAGCTTCAGATTTTTCAGCATGTCTCTTGCTCAGGGCAAGGGTCTTGTATTAAGAGTTTATCAACTGATGATGACGTCTGTCCATCCACCTTTACGAGAATTTATCAAGCACCTTGGAATTTATTCATAAAGTTAGGGCCATATGGTGCTGCAGAAGCAACCGGTAATTCTTCTTTAACCCTAGCATTGCTAACAGTAGCATGGGGATGTGCAGTTACATACTGGCAACAGTATTATTCCATGTTTTTTATTTCCTTAGGTTTACGCTCATGAATAAAAGCAAGGAAAGACTCATTGACAGATGACATAACTTTATCTCGAAGTAATAAGTCCATAAGGGCTTCATATGTTTTCTCTGTTTTAGACAGCTCAATCCAACGTGTGAATGTAAGACGTATCTTAGTAACAAAATCAGAGAACTCTACTCCAGTTTCTTGTAGCAATGTCTTAAAACGAAGACGATAATCTTCTTCTTTTAATTGGTATCTCTTAAGTAGTGTTGCCCTGACAACATCATAATTAGTTCTATATATTTCCTCTACTGCCATTACAGTACTCAATGGTTCACCTGAAAGTAAATCCATCAGTTGTCCGACATATTGTTCCTTATCTACCTTATGCGTCACGCATGTTAATTGGACTCTATCCAGGTTGAAGGTTATGTCGTCCTTTATAGGATTAAAAGGAGGTAATTTAACCTTATAAGTATTCTCCTTTATCTTACCCGAAGTTGATTGAGGAGCACGCATATTCATTATCTTCAACTTCTCCAACTCTAAAGCTAACAGTTTTTCCTCATGTTCCCTTTGTGCTTTCCTCTCCTCAGCAGCAGCAGCTTGAAATTTCCTATCCTCCGCAGCAGCCTGAAGTTTTCTATCCTCCGCAGCAGCTTGAAATTTCCTATCCTCCGCAGCAGCCTGAAGTTTTCTATCCTCAGCAGCAGCTTGAAGTTTTCTCTCCTCAGCAGCAGCTTGAAGTTTTCTCTCCTCAGCAGCAGCTTGACATTTCCTTTCATCTGCCTCCATTTGCAATTTAAAATTCTCAGCGTCAATCTTCTTCTGTTCGGCTTCTCTGTCTAATCTTTTATTCTCAGCTTCAGCAGCAGCAGCTTGAAGTCTCCTCTCTTCAGCAGCAGCAGCAGCTTCTCTTTCTATTTCTAGTCTCTTTTCTTCTGACTTCAATGCCTTGGCATATTCAGTCGTTGCGAATTCTTCCAATTTATCACCAGTTTTACAAAGGGATTTCACTTGTTCAATAAAGTATTGTAATGTAGACATTCTGTCTAATAATGTGAGATTGTGACGAAAGTACTGAGATTCTGTCTTTCAAATGGCCCATGTCTTTTTCTCCTTGCATTTGTTCACTATTTTTAGGAGGGATTACAGGAAATCCTTCTCCATGTTTCTTCTCCTTCTATTATTTACGTTTTTTCAAGATGAGATCACGATGGAGTTTGATCTATGTGTTTAGAATGGGGGTGTAGGGAATTAGACAGTATTTTCTTGATTATAAAAGGCCTATATTTCATAGCCTCTTTCTCTTTTAATGAAAAATTGCCAAAGCCGGGTGCCAGAAGCATATTGTCGATTGCCTTCAGTTGGACATTCGAGATTTGGTAAGCATGAATTTTTGCGTGAGGACTTTATTTAATTTTTCTAGTCCTAGCCGATCATTTAAGTTTCTTGGGAAGTTTTAGTTTAATTTAATTCTTAACTCCAGAGCCATCAATTCGATCTGAGTGATAGACATGAGAAACTAGGTCCATTTAATTCCTTGTTGAAAGAATAGCGGCATGGTTTAAAAGTTGAGATATCACCGCTTTGTATTATTGCAAAGTCGGTCGGGAGAGAAACTCGCATCTGCGAATCATATGTATTTACAGAATAGTCGGGAGCGTGTGTAATGTGTATTTTTATTTGTGATTTTAGTGAGAGTATTGATGCTCGCTATTTATATAGTTACGCATATATCTGTGGACGGAAGTGATAGAGGTATTAATTGGAGCACATGTGTGCTATCAGTAATGAATGTATGCAGGAGCGCGTGGTTGAAAAACTGCGGCACCATGTGGCTGAACTACGGGGTTTTCAATTTGATAATCGGGGGTTATGTATAACTTTTGACGGCAGGTAGATGCTAGCGTAAACAGGATTATATGTTATTTCAAATTGTGCATTATTGTTCTGTGAATTCAGAAGATGGGAGAAGTAATTTTAAAGGGAATTATTTTGTATTACATTTTGAATGTGATTACTATTATTGACGGGAATTTTAGGAATTCCTAGAGAAGGCTAGTTTTAGTTGTGTTACAACACTCTTCCTTGTTTACATCAATGACCTGGTGAAAGATCTCCCTGCAGGAGTTAAAGCTGCCTTATATGCAGATGACCTAGTACTCTGGTGCGCTGATGAAAATGTCACCACAGCAAATTATAGAATGCAGCGGGCAGCAGACATGCTAGTGTCATGGGCAGAGAAATGGCTTATCACAATAAACACAGACAAAACCTCCACAACACTGTGCTCCCTCGCCCCCAAGGACAAATCAGCTAACATACACCTAGGGACAACCTGCTTGAAGAAAGCTACCCCACCCTATCTTGACCAAATATTTCACTTTTTAAAATATTGAAAATGCAGAAGGAAAGGCCCGAAGAATCGGTTTCGAAAGGCATACTCAGAAAATTAGCACGGTACCGATCCAAGTACCACCAAACAATATCCGTTGGACGAAATGAACCATCAGAAGTGATTTTACCTGTAATAAGAAACTAATTAGCTCAGCAGCTGGTCATTAGCATACCAATCTGCAGTTAATTAACAAGGTCAGAACTTTCAGATCTAATACGTGCTCATCTCGATCTTACCAAAGGAGCCAATGAAATTACTACGGTTCGCCACTCACAAGATGCATAGAAGGTTTTAGCGGATACTCCGACATCTGTCGTCATAGACAAGAGACACAAAAACCATGATCCAGATGGATGATGACATTTGCTATTGCAAAGAGTAAACGGTCATGAGCACATGCACCCAATGAATGGCGATTTTTCAAGACAAGATAGTCTAAAAGCCGTGTTATTGCAGCATTAACAGAAATTTTAATCAACAAAAGTCGCCTAATGGACAACATTATCAATGAAAGAAACTTATGACAATATGGACTAAACGTTTTGAAGCCCAAAATAAAGTACAATGTACCAATGGCGGATTTTGTGGAGACCTAAAGGTCATTGCCTCACCAAACTGGGTATACAAATTCAGTGGTCTCATACCAATGTGAATGGAGTACATGCTGCAACAGACAGGAACATTATGAATGAAAGGAAAGCTATCCGGGATCAATCAGCTCGGGATAAACATGTATACGCGAGATAGGATCAAAGACACCTTCATTTTTTTGCTGTTACATATAAAGTTGGGGCTCATGAAGTATTTTGTAAAAGCGTTAGATAAAACGACAAAGCTAGGCACATTATCTTCGGAAAAGTTTCTGTTAGCGATGCTATACAGCTGAGGTATCAAGCTCTAGGAGCAAGATTGCAAAAGTTATTTAGTTTTAGACAAACAACTCGAGAACTTGTTACATGGTAGGGCACTTCGCGCCTGGATGGCATTCAAATCGATCGTCGATAACTTTCTGGAACATCACAACTCCGTCCACTATGTTGCATATTGTGCAAGCTCTCAACAGTGGTAGATGCATACAAAATGGGCTGTAAATGTCCCTCAAAATCCATTTGCTCGATACCATCTTCATTTTTGGTGACAACCGGAAATGAAAAGGCAGATAAACTTCCATCAAATAAAGGGAGGAGAATGTGAACAAAGAAGATAATGAAGTCACATTACTTTGAGAAAAGCGAGAGCTATCACAGACTATCAGAAAGAGAACAGAACCAACCCAAAGTTATACGACTTATACGAATGACTCTCGACCGGCGGGACAGAAAACTATTTTTCGACTCTAGAGATCCCGACCTGATAGAGAAAAACGGTTTGCAGATTTAAAAACAGAGCATTAAAATTGACCAGAAAAACATAGAAATGTTAGAGAAAGAAAAAAAAAGTTTTTTTTTTTAGTCAGTGTAATCGGGGGTTATGTATAACTTTTGACGGCAGGTAGATGCTAGCGTAAACAGGATTATATGTTATTGATTGTCCATTATTGTTCTGTGAATTCAGAAGATGGGAGAAGTAATTTTAAAGGGAATTATTTTGTATTACATTTTAAATGTGATTACTATTATTGACGGGAATTTTAGGAATTCCTAGAGAAGGCTAGTTTTAGTTGTGTTAAACATTACGGCATTAGTGTCAGCGTAAGAAGTAGGCCACAGTACGTCTGCCCAGACGGGCCATTGAAAATATTGTTGTTGCTCGGAGTTAGTCAGGCAGAACAAGCGATCTGGGTTAGCCAATGTTTACCTTGTGGGCTCAGGTAGAGAAGGGAGCTCAGTGGGGGAGCGGACTTTGTTTGCATGATTTTGTATGGTGGTGCATAACGGGAGAGAGTAGGGGAGCTGTATTGATTATAGACGGGGGAGACTTACGTGTTAAAGACTTAAGGGTTTGTCAGGAAGTTAATTGTTATTTGTAATAGAGTATTAACGTTTTGTTTAGCTGTTGTTTTTGCTTTTGTCTAAACAGCAGGTGCCGGCTTTTTGTGGGAATGAGAGCGGAATTTTGAGACCACAAAATTTCTCCCACGGCAAAGTTGGGGCATTCGCAGAACCGCAAGGGTTTTACGTTAGTTGCCAGTAGTGGAAGGAGAGGAAGAAAATACGTTTTCCCAGCCAGGGGAAGACATTTTCCAGCGAATAGGATTTTTGTGGATAAATCCTGAGCTCTGACGCTCGTTACACACGCAGATTTGGCAGGCTGCCAGCGTTGTGGTAATTTTTTATGTTCGTTTCTTCACGGCCATAATAAAGCCGACGGCCCAGTTATAGGTACTCGGGCAGGTAATTTCAGAGTGGTAGAAGTCAGCTACAGTTCCAGTCCAGAATCCAGTGGGGTTCTGTTAAACCTCAGTCATCAATTCCAGAGTTAGTGGAGAGAGAGAGGGTAAACATTCTCTCTACTGAAGTCAGCACAGATAGGCAGAACTGTTAGTTTTGGTGAATCATAGCAGAGGACAGCTGCTGAAGTTTAGAGGTGCAGTTAGTTGTGTTCAGGAGATTCCAGGATAGGCTGTGTAGAACCGAAGTCTGTGCAGAGATTGTGTAGTCACTTCGCAGTCGTTCCAGCTATCAGTGGACTTAGAGTTAGAGTTAGAATTTAGAACAGCTAGTTTGGAGTGTAGGCGACATCAAGTGCAGTGTAGTTCATTTCAGTTAACCTTAACTTCTTTCTCCATACAGGTTGCAATTGTGGGAGAAGGGTTGGGGTTGATGCATTTTTAACTGTGCTTGATTTTGTTTCAGGTGTGCATCCTCGCAATTTTTGTATTTGACATGCATATGTTTGTTTATAGGTGTATAATAAACTTGTATAAATTGTAGCTGGCATCAGTCATTTCCTTTAGTACAGTAGCTATATGTTGTCTGTACCTTGGTGTTTGTGAATCTTAATTGAACCTTATCCCCATAGGGTAGTTAGAGGTGGTTCGAGGCCATAGCAATTTAAACGTCCGAAGTGGCGAGGAAAGAATCAACCTCGGTTCTCAACCTCGGAGCCAATGGTCTCAACTTTCACATTTTGCACTATATTTCTACCTGAATCTATCATTTCAGTCTTTCTTCTTACTATTGTCTTGTCACTATATGTAGACAGTCTCTAGTCCTAAATCCATTTCGTGACAAAGTAGAAGCATCATTCTTCTATTTATATCTCTGCCAAGAGTAACCTTGAGAGATGGTTGATACCTTTGAATACCCTCATCATTATTCTCAAGTTTGACCATTGTTTGGCCACTACTGCAGAGCACGTGAGACAAACGCGCGACACGTATTCTCTCGTCCGCTTCCCTGCCCATGCCAGCAAGTATTTTCATGATTGCCATTCTCTGCCCTGCTCTTGTCCTGTTTCTTTCAATCTGGGTTTTCCAAGTCAAGCGCCGATCAAAGATAATGCCTAGGTAAGCATTCAGATGTAGATTTGTCCCTGCCTAGGTAAGCATTCAGATGTAGATTTGTCCCTGCCTAGGTAAGCATTCAGATGTAGATTTTCCCCTGCCTAGGTAAGCATTCAGATGTAGATTTTTCCCTGCTTAGGTAAGCATTCAAATGTAGATTTTTCCCATTTGGCACTAATCTGAAGCTTTGTGTTTTACCTGAGAGGGAAAACACCGTCTACGTGTATATTGTTTTCCCTTCATTTATCTTCGCTAGCCATTCTTTGGCCTACTCCTCCAATGATGTCAGGGCTTGCTGCATCCGAATGCTTGCCGTAGTGATATACTCTTTTGAGATCCACAGGATTAGGTCATCTGCAAAAGAAGCATTGTGGGTTCTTCTTGGAATATTCTCTACCAAATATAGCCCGGAGACACACACTAACACGACAGGGTAAACAGGGCTCTGATATGCCCTTTAGGGAAACATGCCAAACAAATCTTCCTACTGGTTTGTCCTTGTAGTTGTACTCTGGCAGTTCTATTCTCAAGGTAGTGGCTGAGTAATTTGTACATTCTCACACACACTTCACGCGCGCGTGCGTGTGTGTGAGAGAAAAAGAGAGAGAAAGAGATCTAGTCTTCAGTGGATATGTGTTTCCTGAGTCCTGCTTGCTGTGGGGCTAAGAGATGTTTTTCTTCCAGATGCCACATCAGTCGGGCATTAATTATGCGCTCCATCAATGTTCCAACACAGCTAAGTAGACTGATAGGTCTATAGCCATTTGGTTCTGTCTGAACTTTGCCTTTCTTTGGTATTGGAATCATTATGGCGTCTTTCCATGCCTGTGGTACTATTCTTCTTTTCAAGCAGCAGTTTAAGATGACCAGAAGATTATTTATTGCCTTTGTGTCTAGGCCTGTTAACATTTCATTTGTTATCCCATCTTTTCCAGGTGACTTCTTTTCCTTCAGCGCCTTTATTGCCTCTCCCATTTCATCCATTGTTAACTTCGCCATTATATGCTCGTCTGGTGCAAAATTTTTGTTGTCATAACTTCTTTGTTCATCAATGATGGTCTTTTTTCCTGTCTATCGAGACGTTCGAGATGTTCTATGTGGTTAGCACTGGCATTGTGTTCCATGAGTGGATTAGCAGCTTTTTTACATGAGATTATATTTTCACCTCGTTTGATTGTGATGTGATTTTTATGGGGTTCTTCATTGTTCAAAGCTCTAACTAGTTTCCACAGATTGTTCCCTTCTTTATCTAGGTTGAGATTTTCTGTTGTTTGCTTCCAGCAGTCTCTTGTTGTTTAATTTAATGTTCTTTTGTATTTTGCAGTGCCGGCTTTGAGCAGGGTGTTTGCTTCAGTTGTTTGTTCTGTCTCTGCTGTGTTTCTGGCTTCTGTTTCTTCATTTTCAAGTTTTTCAGTTCTTCAGTCGTGCAGAGTTTGAAGTTCTTTCTTGCCCCCATGGGAATGGTCTCAATGGCCGCTTGAAGTATTGCTCTATTAAGGCTTTCAACCATAGTTTTCATACTGTTTTTTCGTGTGTTGATTGTCTCGCTAAACCTGTCTGTCAGCGCTGAAAATCTGTCACAGGCTGCTCTTTTGTAATTACATTGGGGCAATGGTTTTACTTACTGGGGAACATACCCCATATTTACTACCAGCTTTATTGGTCTGTGGTCGCTGCCTGCTAGCTGATCAAGTCTTCTTCTTCGATCCTTAACCACCGACCGTCAAAGCAGTCAGTGGCCATCACGCCTAGTGGCGTCTTGTAGGGCAACAACAAATTGATTCCACTTTGCACGGTCGGTGGCCATCCTTCGTACAGTGCCCCAACTCTGGTTCATTCTTTGCATCTCAGCCTCCACAGTCCTCCGCCAAGTTGTTTTTGGTCGGCCTCTCTTTCGCTTTCCTTCAGGGGTCCAAAACATAGCTGTTCTTGTGATGGCATCGGGGTCTCTTCTGAGGACATGACCAACCCAGCTCCAGCGTCTGCCAGCTATGATGGTGTGCATGTCCCCTTGCTTGCTACGAGTAAGCAGATCTTGGTTGGTGATGGTATTCGGCCAAAAGATGCGGTGAATTTTTCTTAGGCATGTTGTGTGAAAAGAGGACAATTTTGACATTTCCTTCTCTGTGACTCTCCAGCATTCCGCACCATAGAGAAGCACAGAAAGCACGCAACTCTGGTATAATCTTAATTTTGTGCTTGTGCTGTATTGGGAGGACTTCCAGATGTTATTTAGGCTAAAGAAGGCTGTTCTTGCCTTATTCATTCTGATGTTGATGTCTTTGCCTGCCCCACCGTCTGGTGTTACTATGCTTCCTAGGTATGTGAAGGTATCTGTCTGTACCAGTTGCTGATTCCTTACTGATATGGGCTCAGGGTTGCTCACATTGAGCGTCATGACCTCAGACTTCTTTAAATTGATGTTCAAGCCCACCTGCTGGCTAAATTTATTAAGTTTATCCGTTTTTTCCTGGATGTGTTGATGTGAATGTGCCAGCAGTGCAATGTCATCTGCATATTCCAGATCTTCCAATGTTGAAAATGTAGTCCATCTTATTCCTCTTGGACTGCCCTCTGTTGTCTGGCGCATCACCCAGTCTATGACTGTTAAAAATAGAGTGGTTGATAAGGGGCATCCCTGTCGTACTCCTGTCTTCACCTCGAAGGTTAGGTTGCTCTGCCCAACACTACACGTAAAGTTGGCATAGAGGCTTTTTATGATTGACACTATGCAGCTTGGAATTCCATAAGCCCTCAGTATTTTCCATAAACTGTCCCTATGTATGCTGTCAAAATCCTTTTCATAAATCAACAAAATTTATGTAAAGCTGTCTTTGCCATTCTGAGCACTGCTCTATAATGTTCCTGAGAGTGAATATATCTTCTACACATCTTCTGTTCTTTCTAAATCCTGCTTGTTCTTTCCTCAGTTTGTAGTCTACTGCCTTTGAAATTCTCTGTATAATTATCCTGCCTAGTATTTTGCTGGGAACTGAGAGAAGAGTGATTCCTCTCCAATTATTGCAGTCTGAAAGATCTCCCTTCTTGGGCAATTTGACAATTATTCCTTTGTTCCACTCTGATGGTGTTGTCCCCGTTTTCCACACTTGTGCAGTGATGATTTCTTCTTTTTGTGGAATGTCTGTATTTACATCTAGATCGTTTTCAGCCTCGGGAACATTCAATTGTGTCTCTGGTATTTCCTTGTTCAGAGTTTCTCTGAAGTGCTCTGCCCATCTTGTTTCCTGTCCCTCTGCTGTCTTGATGAGATTTCCTTGCTTATCTCTTACTAATGTAATATTGTTTGCACCTTGTTTTCCGCTGATGAATTTAGTTATTTTGTATATTGTGCTTTGTTCATTTCTTAGTGCTGCCTCTTCTGCCTGTTTTGCAAGATCATCTAGGACATTCCTTTTGTTAACTCGGGTTTGGCGTTTAACTTCCCTGTCCAGTTGACTGTACTTTTCGCTATATAGTTGCTTTAACCTGGGGGACTTCGCTTCTGTTTTCTTTCTTTTCATTTCCTTTCTCATCTTTATGGTGTTTAGTGTTTCTGGTGTTATCCAGTCTTGCTTCTTCCTTTCCTGGAATCCTAAGCATGATTTGCTGCTTTCCTTATCTATTGTTGAAATGGTGTTGAAATTCTGGTCTATATCATCAGTCAATGTCTTTTCCTGGCTTTTGGCAAATTGATATCGTTTCTTAAATTCGGCCGCAAAAGCTTTTCTGGTAAGGGGGTCCTTCAATTTGCTATTGTCAAACCTTTTCTGTGTAGTTACAGTTGGTCCAGCCCTTCTTAGTTTCACTTTCAGTTTTGCTACTACTAAATGGTGATCGCTTCGCACATCTGCACCTCTTCTTACCTTCACATCTTGTAATGCATGTCTCCATCTACCGTTAACCATGATGTGGTCTATCTGGTTTTTGTCCCGACCATTTGGTGATTCCCATGTTAACTTGTGAATTTCCTTATGTGGGAAAAGTGTTCCTCCAATGACCAGGTTGTTAATGCTACAGAAACTTATTAGCTTATCCCCATTTTCGTTTGCTATTCCGCTGCCGCATTTCTCCATTGTTCTTTCATTATATGTATTGTGTGTACCAACTTTCGCATTGAGGTCTCCCATTACTATAACAAGATCATATCTAGGTGTGTCCTCCATTTCTTTCTGCAGTTGTTGATAGAATTCATCCTTGACCTCCTCATCGCTATCATTCGTTGGTGCGTAGCATTGTATTATTGTAGTGTTGGTGAATCTCCCTCTCAATCTCAATCGTATCAGTCTGTTGTTGATGGGTTTCCATTCCAGTAATGTCCTTTCTATCCCTTTCTGTAGAATAATGGCTACGCCTTCACTGTGCTGTCCATCCTCTCTTCCAGAGTAAAGTACTGTTTCTCCTGTTGCTGTTTTAACTTTTCCTGCCCCTGTCCATCTGCTCTCGCTTATCCCCAGGATGTGTAACCTATAGTTTCTCATTTCTGCCGTGACCTGTCTTAGTTTACCTGTCTCGTACATTGTCCTGACATTCCAAAATCCTATTCTTATATCCTGTTTTGCGGTCAGGACATCCGTTTTCATGTCAGTGGCTTCCTTTCGGCTTTCACCATTGACAGTCATACGAGCCACAGACTCCGAATGTCCATCCCGCAGCAAAGTTTGTTCATTTGATGTTGTTTCCGTAACTTTATTTTTTTTTTTACATAGACAGGGGTGTCAGCCCTATGCTAAAACCCCCAACCAGGAGGACCAGGGTACCAGCTTTTGTCTGATCCCTACCCACACAGACCAGTCCAGCTTGGTTGAACCTACCAGGAGTAAAACTCCCACTGGCATAGCTCTGGGGATTGTCAGGGTACGCAAGCTGCCATACCGCTACAAGGTATAGGTACCATTGATGGCAGTCTAAGCCATTCCATGGCACAAAATTCAGCGCTATGCTGGCGTGTGAGAGCATCACCGTCAGACACAATAGGGCTGTTGTATTTATTATCCTTTTATGACTAAAATTCTACTGAAATGAGCGATTATTCTCGCAGATTTTGCTCCTGTGAAACAAACGAACTTTGGGATGAGGAAAATCCCCAACCCACCTCCAAGTACCAGTTAGTTAAAATAGATTAATTAACACCAATTGCAACTTTTTGACAATGTACTTTGGAGATATTGTCATTTTTATGTAAATATCTATATATATATATATGAAAATATATCTATCTATCTAATATGATTCTCATTGAGAGGTAGTCCTGACCAAAACAAATTTAGGCTCAGGACCAATAAAGATTAACAAAAGAAATTCTAAAATATAAAATTTTACAACTGGAGTTAGTTGAGTCTATCATAGTACTTAATATATGTATGTGTATGTTTTTGTATTGAGGTTCTTTAACATCACTCTTACATTACCCTAGACACTAAACATAGCTCTCAAGCATAGTAGGCCAAAATATAATTTTGAGTGAGATCGTAGGTGGTATCAGCAAGGTTCTCTGAAACACAGCTATCAATTGTCTACATCAGGGACCTTCACAGATTGACCTCACTCAAGTACAAATTTACCACACACCAATCTTCTAAACATCAAAACCCACCACATACGATCAAGTGGTTGCAGGGATATTGAATATTAAACAGCGGCAAACATTAAGAAACGCACTATAGAACAGGTGATAGCTCAGTGAGAGATCAGGTAAAGAAATAGATTTTTCACGAGTCAAATGGGAAAAGGTAAAATCTGTCCTTGGATATGAAAGATAATCTATCCAGCCTATCGGTTACGACTGAGATTCTTAGATCAGACAGTCCTTCCTATAAATATATTTCTCACATCTCTACACACACAAATACGTGACGACACTTAGACGCACAGACGTAAAAACTATATCTATGGAATTGGGATCTTTTGGGACAAGCTGACCGACTCACGTAAATAAAGTTTATGTAAATTTTATTTATCATAAAGAATCTACAACACAAAAATATCTTTGAATATCAAAATCAAATACAATGAACATAGGTTAATGAGTTAATTACAGAGTTAGACTCATAGGTTTAATCCTCCCTCCCTCTGTTGAGACACTATCCCGTTAAAGCAAAAGTTATTAACCCCCGAAAAAGTCAAATGTTTTTACGCTATGGTCTAAAATTCCCTCTACAGTAAAGAACAGAGTTATACGTTAATCTATTCTGAAATAAAATAAAGGAGCAGCTTTAACAAAACTTGCATAAGCAAATACAAAATAAGTACATGGGTTATATCAAATTAGAATTATACTTCACACGCTTTCTCTCGCTCTGACAAACCTGTGATCACAAATTCATTCTCTCTTACCTACAAAGGTGCTTTCAACCGGCTGAATGTTTATGAATAATTGGGAAAAGAACTCTGGATATTCTATAAGTCCAGTTATCATTTATTCTTAATGTTACTTGGGTTTGTACTCTGTCTATTTCTGGGTGTACCCCGAGACTAGACAAGTCACCTTGACAAAACCCGATATTATATCAGAATGTTCTTTGATAATGTTTATTTCCAATTTCATATGCAATGGAAGCCCCTGGTAAGGTTTAGTGTTTGACCCAAATACTGCATAGGAAGAAAATACAAATACTTAACAGAATATATTATAATTCACAATCCTATCCTTACCCCTCGTAACATAGAAGATATATTATCCACTTCGGTTATTTAACTTAAATTAGAGATTATAAGCTTAGAGCTAGTCTCATCGTTAAAAAATACATCCGTGAAATAAATTCTAGTCATTTAAAAATAATCCATCATCATGAATTCGAAATAAATACATATTTTGTCAATACTCGTGATGAATCAGTGCATTTACTTAGTTGGTTAAAATATATTCTCTGACTGGTTACTAGCAGTTAATAACATTTATTTTTGACTGGAAGAGTTTAGTTAGAAATTATTATTTGTTCTGCTATCAACTGAAACACAGTTAAGTTTTAGAGAAATAATATAACGGACCTAGCTTAGTAAATCACTCTGCACAGAAAATAACTAGTAAAATATAATTGACGATTTAAAAAGATTACATCACTCACTACTACTAGTATATTATTTACCTCAACACCGAGCTACTAAGACTAGTCTCCAACGACTACTAGGAAATTCACTTATACAAGTTATTCTAGAATCGAAGCTAGTTTGTCTAGAGGAATCTGTGAGGTACTGGATAATGAGAGTAGAATGCTCTGATATATATATTAAAAGATGAAAGGAGATAGTTAATTATCCCCCCAAAAACCAGACCCTACCAGATGTTTACACCTACGGTAATTTCTACGTTCAGTTTTCGGCTTATGCGTAATTCATAGCCGTGGGTCAACGCGAAACAAAAACATAGTTCAAATAAACCTGCTTCTCACCTTCAGCTAGTCTCTTGTTCTTCAAGACTTAACAGTTACACAAATAAAAAAGACATTCCAGCCAACTGAAAAATATACCGTAGACTAGATATATATATATATATTTTTTTTTAAAAACAGTTTAATATATTTATATATAACAAATAATACTCTAAGCCGCACTTAACCTTAATCTTAACCCTAACGACACCGGCGTGATGCTGACCACATCACCCCTAGTTTGCCGATGGTCAAAAAAATATGGGCCTAACACCATATTCCCAATATGCCTCAATGGGCGTGTAATGGGATCCTAACGACGTTGGCGACTTATTTATATGACATTAAAGAACACGACACACTGTTTTTCATTTTACCCATACAATCTACGCCAAACCATTATGAGGGATTTATTCGATATCTTTACATGTTCTCTCTATACTTTTTATATCTGTACCTAATTATTTTTTCTCCGTGTGTTTCATGTATTTCTCTATTTCTACTACCCTGTGGGCTCCAGGACAAAACACCGTCTTATAAGGCTATTAGCGGTGAATTCCATTCCAGACTTTGTTCAACTATTATTCTCAATGTTGCTATCTGGTCTGTACAGGATCTGTTTTGTCGAAAACCTGCTTGTTCATCTCTCAGTTGCTTGTCTACGGACTCTTTTAATCTCTCAAGGATGATTCTGTTTAATACTTTTCCTGGCACTGATAGTAACATTATTCCACTATAATGTGTGCACTACACATTTTTCTGCCAGACCTTGCATGGGTGCGACCGATTAATAAGTAAATAGCCTTGAGATGACCACAGTCGATTATCTTATCGCTCGGAATGTCACTGTCGGATAAAGCCGTTGCCAATGTGGGCTGAGCAGGGTGAATGCAGAGCTATTTTAGACAGACCCTGAGCTAGCAACAAAATTATTAGAACCACTATTTGCACATGTCTGGAAAACAGGGACAACTCCAACGGAGTGGAACAAAGGAATAATTGTCAAATTGCCCAAGAAGGGAGATCTTGCAGACTGCAATAATTGGAGAGGAATAACTCTTCTCTCAGTTCCCAGCAAAATACTAGGCAGGATAATTATACATAGAATTTCAAAAGCAGTAGAACATAAACTGAGGAAAGAAAAAGTAGGATTTAGTAAGAACAGAAGATGTGTAGATCATACATTTACCCACAGGAACATTAAAGAGCAGTGCTCAGAATGGCAAAGACAGCTGTGGATTAATTTCGTTGATTTTGAAAAGGCTTTTGACAGCATACATAGGGACAGTTTATGGAAAATACTGAGGGCTTATGGAATTCCAAGCTGCATAGTGTCAATCATAAAAAGCCTCTATGCCAACTTTACGTGTAGCGTTGGGCAGAGCAATCTAACCTTTGTGGTGAAGATAAGAGTACGACAGGGATGCCCCTTATCAACCACTCTATTTTTTACAGTCATAGACTGGGTGATGCGCCAGACAACAGAGGGCAGTCCAAAAGGAATAAGATGGACCACATTTTCTACATTGGAAGATCTGGAATATGCAATGACATTGCACTACTAGTACATTCCTCAACACATCCAGGAAAAAACTGATAGACTTAATAAGTATAGCCAGCAGGTGGGCTTGAACATAAATCTAAAGAAGACAGAAGCCATGACGCTCAATGAGAGCAACCCTGAGCCCATATCAGTAAGGAATCAGCAACTGGAACAGACTGGCACCTTCACATACCTAGGATGCATAATAACACTAGACGTCGGAGCAAGGAAAGACATCACTAACAGAATGAACAAAGCAAGAACAGCCTTTTTTAGTCTAAACAGCGTCTGGAAGTCCTCTCAGTACAGCACAAGCACAAAATTAAGATTATATCAGAGTTGTGTGCCTTCTGTGCTTCTCTATAGTGCGGAATGCTGGAGAGTCACAGAGAAGGAAATGTCGAAATGGTCCTCTTTTTACACAACATGCCTAAGAAAAATTCTCCGAATCTTTTAGCCGAATACCATCACCAACCAAGATCTGCTTACTCGGAGCAAGCAAGAGGACATGCACACCATCATAGCTGGCAGACGCTGGAGCTGGGTTGGCCATGTCCTCAGAAGAGACCCCGATGCTATCACAAGAACAGCTATGCTATGGACTGCTGAAGGAAAACGAAAGAGAGGCCGACCAAAAACAACTTGGCGGAGGACTCTGGAGGCTGAGATGCAAAGAATGAACCAGAGTTAGGCACTGTACCAAGGATGGCCACCGACCAAGCAAAGTTGAATTAATTTGTTGTTGCAATAAGAGACGCCACCAGGCGTGATGACCACTGACTGCTACGACGGTCGGCGGTTAAGGATCAAAGAAGAAGAAAAAGATATGATGATGTTATTCTTGAGCAAGGTATGCCAAGAATCTTTTCTCGTTAATCATTAGCCAGAAATGGCTCGTTAAATTATCTAGCCTAAGATACGTATTCTCCAGTACCGTTACTTCAGAGCTTCAGCCTGACCAGCTATGTCGGCTGTTAGTGCGTTTAGTCAACACTAGGAAATATTTTTGATCGTTATTATAAATATATGCTCAAAGCTATTTACATGGTCACTTTTTGTAAGCCCATGCATCCTACCAACTCGTTGCCGTAGAGCTTCCGCTAACCATGATGTGACAGCAGCTAGTGCGGTCAGTCAACGTCCGTAGTGACTTTTATCTACCATGTATATCCTGCTACAACCATGCTGATGAAAATGTTCGTTATACTGATGTCAAAGTATCGTCATAATAAAAATGTCTCGTCACTTACTTCTGCAACGAGTCAAGTATATCTTCGTTGCCTCTTGATCACACGGTTTTGACCCATTCATGATCGTTACTACGTCTCATTGCCATTAGTCGTACCATCATACACGACAAAGAAACAGCCCACCGTGCAATCGCATTATCAGGTCATCATCTAGAAGTCCGTCGGCCACTATCAGACCCGACATACCAATGTAGTCAATACCATTGACAATATGAGAGGGTAGCAGTAACAGAAATGGTGGCCAGTATGGGGACAATTTTTTGTTGAAGCTGCATCCCACTAACTATTTCGTCGATTTTCATAAAAACGTCGATAATTTATACGACAAAAAAACCCATGAACAATCAACTCAACGACACCGCTGTATGTGAACTCTATTTTACGGTGGACCTTACTGACCTCTACTGAGACAATCTGAAGATTTGATCCAGCCTTATCCTAGTATAGTGAGGGTCAATGGTGGATCTTTATTGCGGAATTGTATTGCTTACCATGCAGCACCCGATACCTTTCGAAGTCGAATCCGTGACAGGAGGGACTTATATAAGATACGTGGTTAACCATATTGTTTTCGCACCTTGTTACCGCTGAGTTTTGTGGTCTAGCCTTTCTTTCATTATGTAAATATTTAACTTAATTGTTATATGTCCTATGTTCCGTGCGGGAAGGTTGGGTGGAGACCTACGTGGGTGCATCCCAGATTCACACCAGGGCCCACGTTAGGCGGTTTTTATGGACTTTGCAGATTTCCCGCAGTGGAAATTTTGGTTTATATTTGCCAACGGATTTTGGTCCACAATGCTTGGTAGTCTGTGACACCTTAGTGTTTAGGCGTAAAGTGCTGTTTTATTGTTATTATTGTGGTATTTTATGTGCCTTAGTTTACTGATTGGTTTTGTTTGTAACCGTCCGTCTCTACCTTACCATTGCTTATTTTTATACAAATTATGTGTATATACATTGTGCAGTCACTTGTCTCGTTAACTTTTTTTTGTCTTTTTGCAGGCTCATTGCACTTTGCAATACCTTTTTACTTTAATTCTGCTATATTTCTTTAGTTGATCCTGCGAACGTTCTCATTCGTACTTTGGTATCCTGTCTTCTTGTCAATTGTTCTAACTGTCCTGTACTTACTGTTCTAAGTCTACTATCATGTACTAGACACAGTATTAAGGTCTCTTTGTCTTGTGTGGACTGGCCTATGCTGTCTGATAGGGAAACAACAGAACTGATTGCGTCATTAATAGGCCGTACTGCCCATGATAGACTTCCGGTGTTATGTCTTTCGGTTCGCACTATTGACCTGTCGTCAAAGCATCATTTTTTGGTGATGCGTAGATGGCAGGGAGGATAGTGTGATTTGCTTGCATAGCTAGGCGGGATTGTCGCACGGAAGGTCCAGTGTTCAAATCATGGGTAAGCCACTCATGTCTGTTGTTTTTCTGTTGTTTAGTGTTCTACTTTTTTATTTCTTACGAGTGCCTGAAAACATACCTTTATGTTTGTTTCATATTAATTTGTCAATTGTTCTCTGTATTTTCATCACATATTGTAACTTATTCTCTTCTGTTGAGATTTTAATATGCTTCATTTAGTGTGTGTCCTGGATGCTCTGCATCCAAACTTTTTTATCTTGTCTGATCACGATTGTTTTGTGTGAATAGTATCTGTGAGTCTGATATGTAAAGCCACGAATATCTTGCGTGTGAATAGTATATGTCATTCTGTTATCTCTAGCCATGATTATCTTGTATGGTAATATATTTCGTGAGTCATTTACATTAGGTCACGATTATCTTGTGTGAGGATATATTCTGTGAGTCTGTTATATAATGTCATGATTATCTTGTGTGAGAATATATTCTGTCAGTCTGCTATGTAAAGCCATGATTATCGTGTGTGAGAACGGTAATATCGATAGACATAACACACAAAGTTAAAACCTCTTAGGGTCCTCAATAATTTGTAAGAGTGTAAAGTGGTCCTGAGATTTAAAAAAGTTTGAGAAACACTGAACTCATATTATGTAGTAGAAACGTTCCAGACCAACTTAAACATTTGACTTTATATGGAAGTCTATAGGCATATGAATATTTTATTGTACACCAAACTGTAATACAGTATAATTTATTGTAATTGCTAAATAAGAATTTAAAAATACACTAAAAAATTATTAATAAAACATAGAAATAATTTAATTTTTACATTATTCTTCCTGTTATAATTGCTGCTACTCAGCACTTGAAGTTGCTGCAACTGTAGCTGAAGTTTCTGCTGATTCTGTGACTAGATGTTGAGGTTCTCTGTCTTTTTTATGTCAGAAATAATCTAACGTCATCTGCTTTGTTCATTTAAAAAAAATTCTACTACTAATTTATTATTTACATTTTTATTTCATTATATATTCTCTAAAATTATTATTTACAATATACAGTAATGGCTGTACAGTTTTGTAAAAATGGATTTTTTAAATTAAGTAATTAATACATACTTATTACAATACTTTTTTGTATACATACTGTACATATATTTTTATACGTTATATACTATATGTAATTTTGAATTTCAGTACAGAAAATGAAAGAGAAGATTGGAGGGTAATATAAATGTACGTTCCTGTTCAAACGGAATAAGTGCGAAAATATACGATGTATATCCAGTTTACCGTCCCTAAATTAATCAACGACATGTATGCGAAACGACGTATATCGGCGCGACGTATATCGAAGACCTTCTGTACCACGAATATGTTTGTTTACAAACGAGAAGTAAATCACAATAACACTTTAAGTAACTAAAGCGTTGTGTAAATTTCAACACTGATTGAACACATGCTAGAGATGAACTGATGTGAACCATTTTTATTTACGACAGACAGAAGGCAGAATAAATAAGATGATGTAAGTACAGGAATAATAAAAATGGTTGTAACGAGATGCAAAGACTGATAACCAGTTTATTTATTTTAGTTGGTGACTAGTACTTTTATGGATTGAATTATTTGAATTCATTAATGTAAATGTGACATGAGACTAATGTGACTGATTATACAGGTGACTTGTCTTAGCTTGTCTCAGAACACGTGACCATTGATTCACCACAGACAATAAGTGCTGTACCAGGACCCGCCAGTTGTATCTATTACTTGTTAGCTTGTTTAGTTCCTCGACAGTTAGAAGCGTCAATTCTGTTATGTTGCCAATGTATTTCTTTTCTGTCTATCAGGTCTTATTTTGTCTGGTACTGGGCATTGTGGGACAATCTTTGGTAACTAATGTGATATCCGTATGCGGCTATACCATGTCTGCCTCAGTCATTTTGTTATTATGAGAATAGCACGTCTATCCATGAGTCTTTAACCTGTTGACTTGTTATAACTATTCAGGTTCGTTACTCCGATGATCTGTCTGTTACATTATATTTGTAAAAGTTGTTTTCTTCTCTCTAAATCTGTTGTCAAAGTTTCAGGTTCAAATCATACAGGTAAGCATGTTCGTATATGTCAGTACTGTCTTATATAACGTCACTCTTACTACGTGTGTCTATGCTATTATGTGTCCAGTCGGTTTATTAAACTAACGATCACTTTCAAGCATGGAGTTTGTACAGCAAGGTAGACAATTCACACTAGTTCCAACGGATCTTACTAAGATGTAAGTAGAAAACAATAACTAATCTAAGGGTATCCGGCTTTTACAATGTAGCCTACATTCTAGATCACGAAAGTCGAGATTCAACTTATCCATGTTTGAATAGTGTGATGGACGAACTCGGCTGACCCTGAACTTTGTTTTAACTTCTTGTAAAAACGGGACTTTTTTCACGTGGATTCATTAGCTATGCAACTGTTTCACACAGAGGGCAAACACGTTTGCTGATTGATATGCGGAAAGTTTACCTATCGTTCATTCTGGTCATCGCATTGATTTAAGGAGAGATTAAATCACGCCCACTAACATCTCTTGAACAATCATAGGCAGTTATTTTAATTAACTTGGCCAGTGGGGGGCGTCGCCAGAATCAAACAGATACAGCGACAACGATCAAAGAGACAGACTGAGGGATTTCAGGGGAGACTATCGGCGTTATCAAAGACAGTAGTGGTCCCTGATACGAGACGCAGTTGCTTGCCGCTATTTTCGCGTCTCGGTGTCAATCGCAGAACCGAGCGAACGGGGAAAGCCGAAACGGGCAGCAGCGAGCGGATACGAAGACCAGGGGGCGGCTTCTTCCCTTGATTTGGCGGTCAGATCCCCAAAAGTTCATGAGATCAAATAAGCTGTCAAGTTTATCATGTCCCACTCAACTTACATTTCATTTCAGATAAATAGACCATGAAGAATAGACACGTTATCACTCGCTGGCCAGACCTTTACAGAAGCACTAGCTTTATTGAAATCTTGTTATAGATTTTCCCCTGCATTTTATATATATATATTTGCAGTGATTTCTATTCTGTGCAAAGCGGTAATATATATTGTGTAAAGTGATCAGTGGTCTAGTTCAGTCATTCTATTTCAATGGATTTTGTGTTAATTTAAATCTTGTAAATTAAACCATCTCAATAGTTCCAGTTGTAAATATAATGATCTATCTATTATATTATTTCAAAAGATAATAGATGCTTAAATTAACTTTTAAAGTCGCGAAGGAATTTATAATTAATAAATTCAGTTAAGTCCTAGTTTTATAGATGTGTGTTTTTAACCACTAGAATTCGCGCAGTGTTTATTAAATACATAATTAAATACTCGAGTGTATTATAGGCTTAACGGGGAATTTATCGCGCTTGATTTTTCGGTATGTTACATGCTTTTTTTCTTTCACACAGAGTGATCGTAACCGGCGGTCCCAGCTAAATAAAGAAAGAAATAAAGAAATCATCCTATAAACTTCCAGTCATATTGAAGAAACATTTCTTTTAAATATAATCTTGTAGCGGTCCTATTGCGACCTATCTGTCAGAATTAAATGAAATAAAGCCCACCCAAGAACATTTTAAAGAACAGTCTTCAAATTACCCTTACAAACTGTAAGATAAACTGGAAGGTACTCACCGCCAGTAGCGATATCGTATTTACTGTTTACTGTGAGAGAGTACATATTTTCCTGACTGTGACTGAGCCTAGTTTTTTCCTCAATTGGATTTAATAAAACTATCATCACGCACAGAGTGTATGAATGACAGGAAATTAATTCTTTTGTGTAACCATTTTGTTAACTTGCTTACCTGGTAATATATATCTTTTCTGTATACCCTACATTGTTCCTTTAAGTGGGATAGTTGATAATTTGTTAACTATGTTTAAAACCCCCTCCTTTTCATTTGCTTAGTAAAGGGAAGAACAATTGGGAAGAACAGGATTTCTTTCTATCACCTATACCTAACTTTGTAACACCTCTTTCAGAGCAATTAACTTCACTGTTAGGTTAACGTACCCGTGTTCCTGATATTATCTATCTCTGGACTGGGTTTATCTTTGTCTAATAAGCGGGAAGGGCTTAGTCGATACCAATCTTCTTCACCCCTCCCAAATTTGTTATTTACATTTGTGTACTTATGATAGTTTATGTAATACCTGATATTTGTTAGTGATTGATGTTTAAAGTGAATAAAATCACATAAACTCATTCAGTTCTGTGTTGGATGTACCCAAAGCCCAACTTTTCCCCTATTCGTTTAATATAGTTTGTATCTACGTCGTCTGTGTGGTTGAAAACACCAAATCGGTGTGCGCGCAGATGCGTGTCTGGAAAATAGGCAAATAATTGTTTGACCAGGAGAGTGGAAGAGAAGATTGAGAGAGACGAATTGTCGTAAATAAGTCTGTTTTTCTCTCCTCCAGCACGCTGTGAAGCAACTATTAAATCTCTACATTTTCTATCACTGAGCTTTCCATCATCATTTTCCACTCTAAACAGGACCACTATTTCTAAGACTCTTTTCTCTCAAAATAAATTTACGACAAATAGCACAACATCTTGGAAGCAACGAAGTTAGTAGTTAGCGGATTAAACATCTCTTTGTATGTGGAAGACATACCATTAAATTATGAACACCGCGTAAAAAGTCGTTATAAATCCAAACAGAAACTTCTTTGAAGTTGTGTTTATCTGTAACAGCTGTTTCTCTTCCTCGGTATAATTAATGTTCGTGCGTATAAACAACAGCGATGTTTTGTAATACAGTAATGCTCAAGGGATTGATGAAAAACGCGTTTCAGCGCTGAGCGATAAATTTACACCAAATAAAGATGGCCGTAGATGATCATCATTGAAGGTAGCAGAGCAAATAAGTTTTCAATTCATCGTTATGTGCATCAAGTAAAATATTGTTTTAATAATTATTAATAACAGCAAATAACAACATTCACAAATAGAATGTAACAGTTTTTCTTAAAGTGGGCACAACACAAAATACTTTGCTTTATATATTTTTGCTTTTTAACCACATGCAATTAAAACTGAACGAAAATCTTGTATTTGTTAGCATTTGTGTAATGTGTAAATTCTTTCCCTTTAAATAAAAGTTAAAGAAATAGACGAATAAGTTACCTCCCCTAACGTTTAAATGGTGAAACGTAAAGAAATGTATGTATATTTACAGTATATTGTATGTTCCTAATGGTCACCTTAGTACTTTTTTAGTCCATCTACATTTTTGGCAGATATTGACCTGAGGTCATACATTGACGTCATTTAAGCTACTTTATCATCCTACAAAATATCTTACACTTATCTCTTATAGGAGAACATATTTTCCAGAAAAAATAATTTTGACAAACGTTTGTTGGCTTTTAATTATTTTTTTCTCCACAAGGATCAATATCAAGTATTATCCGAAGACATTTACACTGTTTCCTTCCTTCTCCCGACCCGCCAATTAAAATAGTGATAGTCATCACGGGATCTTGTGAATCAATATGGAATGTTTAGTAACACAACTTGCTTTACAGATTTGTGATAACCGATTTTTAATGATAGCTGCACGTTGTAGTGTCCAAGATAGATTGTGAATATTTTGAAGTGAGTTGTATTAATTTTTGTTTCAATTAAGTCTTTGGTACGCTTGCACGCAACGCGTCTCTTTCAACCATTAACCATGTGCATGGATATGTTGGTTATATTAGGGTGTCTTAGTGTATATTCTGATCTATTTACTGATCTATTTACTGATTGTTTTTCTTATTTTCAAGCGTTTCTATGAGTCCTGTACATGCTATCTTCTGTTTCCATCACGCACACTGCATCCCTCAATTATTCCAAATGTCACCATAAAGTAACAACATTCATGCACACCGCTCAAACTTCCTTCGTTTGTTATCTAGGCTGTCAATGAATTTTTACTGTTCTTTTAAGAAACCATATCTCGCTTCCCTCCCGCGAGTATTTCGTTATTTATCATAATATCCACAGCTGTGTGTCACGTGATTTACTGCCCTTGCTCTGCACTGATGGTTAAACAGTGGCAACAATTCAGAGTTTCTACTGAGGGTCTTCACATGTGTCCACCTTTCGTTCAAGATTACTCTAGGCACAGATGTCAATTGACAAATAGTGCTTCAATTCTAGAGAGCCTCATAGGAATTTAAAGAAATCAAGTACTACGGCTGATAGGATCCTGGCCCTTTCAACTTTTATCTTTCCTGACCTTTTATGAGTTAGGATTTTAGTTCGTTCTGATGAGCCCCCAACTGATTCAACTCAGCAAAATATTACTTAAATAGCTCTGTTATAAATATTTAAAATGACTGAGTCATACGGGTGCAGTTCACATAAAATGACTAAATCAACTATACATTTGTATTTTTAAATATGACAAATTTAATAATCAATTATCGTTAACAGGTGTAAAATAAATAAGAGGTGGGGTGAATTTAAAATTTCCTTACGGGTGATGGTCTGGTTTGAACAGTTCTTTATGAAAGGGTTCACTTGGCAGTTTTGAATGGGTACTTAGCTGCCAGTAATATGTTGGTTGGTTTCTGCTCCAGCCGATGCTTATTCTTTGCAGGTTATGGACTGGTTTACTCTCGTCACTGGTCGTCTGATGGCCGCAACATGTCCCTCGTAGTATCGTGGGTACCGTGAGTTATGGATAAATAGAGAATGTCTGAGTGTAGACAGACTATGAATGATGTAATGAGATATAGAGAAAATAGAGTAGCTAATGAAATTATCGGGAGATATATGACTTCCGGAGAATAGTGAGGCTACTTCTCCACCATACTCCGACTGATTTTAATGATGTAAACCTCTCACCCGTCCTCCAATGTTCAAACAGACTAATCTACTACAGTAAGGACATACGACAGAACATCAAGTGATAGTTAGAATATAGAAGATTCTGACCACAAGTAATATGTATATGCTTATTGAAGTTAAAAAAACAACATCAAAAAGAAAAAAACAAGGCCTTCATTAACTCTGAAGGCTAGAAATCACCAATCACAGAACAACAAACTAACACACCTCCTCTGGCAATCAAACTAGTCACTGCCTCTGTCTCACACCCACACAACACCCAGAGACTTTCTTACAACTCAGGTTATCTAGCAAACAGGGGCCCCCCAGTTTTCGGTGATGAATTCGGCCTCTCCAGTCGTGAGCACAATTATCCTGGTATGTGAGTAATCCGCAACCAGAAAAACCTAACACAGTTCCTCTGAATCTTGATATCCAAATGATTTGAAGATAAGCTCCCCGTGGAACCAGTAATTAAGATAATCCAAGCGTGCATCCACTTTCCAAGGCACGGGTGCAGGAGACAACACCAGTGTGAATATCCTAGCACTACTAATAAATCAGATTAGCAAGTCGCTCAAGACACACCTAGCTTCAGTCACGGGACAAAGACTAAATTCAGTTGGGACAGCATGGGTCAAATTTTCCTTAGGTGAAACACAACAAATATAGCTGAGGGCTCGCAAGGGATGCGCCTCTATCTGGTGGCTAACGATGAATCAAGCTTGCGGCAGGTGATTATTATCCACAGCGAAGATACTTGTAAGATACTCCACGCTACTCCGGGTTTACTGGCTGTCAATGGGTCGGACAGTTTTGCCGACACAAGTCGATGGCAAAGGTGGCAGCCAGTCTGGCTGGAGGTTTATATCCTGCTAAAGGCTGTGAGTGTTGACTCCAAGGTGACGGGACCTCAATGGGTCTGATGATATTGCCCGGCGGTTTGAGGGCAAAGGCAACTACCCGTCTGCACGGACGATTTATGTATACACCAATATATGACGATACGTATTTGCAGTAGATACTTGTCGATGGAAGGTGCTCCCAATGGGGGTAAGAGCGCACAAAATTGCAGGCGTCTGACCACTCTCTGCAAAAATACAAACAATCAAATTTTACATTAACAAAGATACAGCCTGGGCTAATGTTTACTCACAACTCCCCCTCATCCTTCCGCTAGATCACCCAACCATATTTCCCCCTCCGCTCTTGCTTCCTAATTATACACGCAGGTAAACTCAGCCATACGTTAACACTGTGCCAGCCGCGCGGAAAATTTTTCGTCGCGGCGTCTAAGGATAATTATTCATCTCCCCCCCCTCCCCCCTTTGTCCCCCCCCCCCCCACTCACTGAGAAGGCAAGGAAAACCCAAACATTAAACATTCAGCAAGTTAAATATATACTAGGAATAATACGAAGTGGGCATTGCGCGAGTGCTGAACTGCTATTTGCCCACCGTTAGAATAACCACTGGGTGGAATTACAAAAATAGCGGTGCACTAAAACCTACACTTGTATATAAATATATAAGCTAACAAGAAAAACCCCAAGAAATTAACTAAGTAAATGGTGTGCTTACCAAGCAAGGAATGCAATTTCGGACATCAACTGTTTATACGCTCTCAACTGTATAACAATTTCTCTAGCCTGCAAGGATTCCTCTAGAGACGAATGCTAAAGAATGTTAGAGACGCCGGGCTCAAATAGTAAAAATGAGCCCGCAGGTGGTCGATAAGCGATTCTCCGCCCGCTCGAGATGAAACGGAACAGACGTAAGTTCTACGAGAGAGAGTCTTCGGCCGCATCGAGAGCCGAGGAAATCTACGTAACATTAGCCCCGCTTCCCCGTTCTACTAGCGACTTTTGTTCAGGATGGAAAACGAACACGGCTAAAATAAAGGGGCAGAAAGCTCCCCGGGTCCCCAGTAATCAAAATAACCATTGCAAAAATGCCTCTTTACACGTGCAAGGGGTGGCGTTAGCCTGGATCTCTCTCAAGATTGACGGCTAACGACAGAATTAGAGCTGTTAAGAGCAATACTCAGATTAAAGGGGCAGACATTTCCAATCAAATCACAACAGTGGGGTAATTGTGAAGATGGTCCAGCGTCTGTTAAGACCCGTCTGCTGTAGTTGTTTAGCTTTGACTCCCAGCCACTTATACCTCTCACATGTTCCACAGAAAGCACTACCAATTGGTACCACCGACTAGTATCATGAAATTTATTTTGGAACATCACAAGCAAGGATTGAGAGTGTGGCACAATAACTGCCCTAGTTAGTGGAGTTTCAGACCAACCGCCTAATGGCTACAGAAGCTGCCTGTATCTCTATTCTGATACATGAGAACGTTGCAATGTACGCTGTGTTCTGCCCTTTACGTTAGCACAGAAGCCCTTTTATTATCTCTTACTACAGAGTAAAGACTCTTTTATATATATTTCTTCTTCTTCTTCTCACCCTCAGATGTCAACTTGAATAAGTTCAAGGAAAGCAGTGGTCAGCCTGAGGCTGTTGATACCTCCAAAGATTTTCTCTAGGAATGGTACTGGTGATGGCCATATGCGTTTTATCTGTTCCTCATATGTTGGGCACCTTTCAAGCAGATATTCGTCAGTCATTTGATCGGTGCCACAGTCACACTCATCAGTAGTTCCTATCTTAAATTTGTTGAATAGATGGTATCTCAATCTGTTATGACCTGTGCGAAGTCTGAAGATTACCACTTGTTCACTTCTGCTGAGATGGTAATACGGATCATTTTGTGTGTGGCCTGGATGCTCTGCTTCCCACTTGTGCCTGTATCTGCACTTGAGACAATTCTTGGCCTCCTCATAAGTTATGTTTGTGTCAAGTTGAGGAAGCTTTCCCCCTTCCTTTGCCAATCTTTCAGCCTCTTCATTTCCAGGGATGTTGCAGTGAGAAGGGATCCACTGTATCACAACTCTTTTGTATTGCTGACATAGTCTGTGAAGTGTTACTCTTAGATCATCGAGTTTAGCATTACTTTGACGTTGCTGATCCATCTGTGTATGCTTGGATCTAGGTTTTGCCTGGGTAATGTTTCTCTATATATTTTGTGATTAGGACTCTCCTGTCGGTTTCATTTTGGCTGTTCTTTCTCTCAATACCAGGAACGTTTTCTATCATTTCATGCAAGCACTGTTGTTTCCAAATTTGTAGCTTGTGTGCAGTACATATGGGTGTAGCTGTTGATATTGCGTTTATGGGGTCTGCTCTCATCTTTGTTTTGGCCGTCTCTACAAAGTTGCTTCGCTTCAGTCTTCCCCTTCCAAGTATATTTATTCTCTCGTGCATTAGGTGGTCTATCAGCCTCCTGAATTTCTCGGCATGTTTCTGGGCTCTGCTATCTCTTCTATCCTCCATAGGCTGCGGGTGAGTAAGAGGTGGGCACTCATATATATATATATATATATATATATATATATATATATATATATATATGTTGTCAAGTGCTTAGCTGTGAGTGCCCATCGACAAATATATATATATATATATATATATATATATATATATATATATATATATATATATATATATATATATATATATATATATATATATATATATATATATATATAACATTATACATGGAACGACAAACGTTGCTCGTTATTCACAGCTAATGTTAACTCACTGAACTCCAACACGTAGGCACGATATCCGACGACTTTATGTCACAAACTTTAGCACAACACAATAACACAGGCAGACTGCCGCTTTAGCCATGAATCAAATGAAAAGCACATTGTATGATGTGCATAATTGGAACATCATCCAATGGAACAAACTTCACTATATCTCAATATACTTTCTACTGAATACTTTCCTTCATCCAATTCGCCTTCACTCTCGACGTAATCTCTCCTAGCTCCAATCTCTCTCTCGAATGCCTTACCACATATTCCACTTTTCACACCTGACCAGTCTTCACCTCTACTTCGTTCACAACAACCCAGCCATGCCCGTGAAATCAACATTAGCGCTTACTGCTACTAATTCATTCATGCCCACAGTCAAACTTAACATTCACTAACTTCAACTCACAACTTAAATAAATACCGCTAGCTCCCGCCGGAGCATGAGTACTGACATTCATTCTATAAACGGTTCATGACATATATATATATGCATACACGCACATACATACATTTACATTCATGCACATACATACCTCCACACACACGATCTTATATATTTAAAAGTATGCACGAACACTACCAGAGATAGATTTGAGACGGTCTTCTAGGGTGTCAGTAAATGACTGTTTGATTTTTGTCTTCTTTAGTTTGGTGACATCCAGCCTTTTTTGAGTTGTCTTCCCTTGAAGACGCCTGGCTGGTTGGATACGAATTTTAAGTTTAGACACAATGAGGCGATGATCAGTCCAGCGGTATCCGGGATCTTGTCTTCAATTTGATGTTCATTACCTTTCTGAGACAGACTGTATGGAAGTGGTTTAGCTTCTTTACGTAGCGCCTGTATACAGTCCATGTTTCACATGCATAAAGCAGCACTGGAAGCACCGCAGCTCTGTACACCTTCAGCTTTGTCTGTAGACTAATGCCACTTCGATGCCAAACGTTGGTGTGTAGTCTGCCAAATGTGCTGCTGGCTTTGGAGATCCAGGTGTTCACCTCATCATCAGTGACGATGTTCTGTGATAGTGTGCTAACAAGGTATGTGAATCTGTTCACGCCATTCAGTTTCTCACCATTTACCTTGATGATTGGCTCAGTATAAATTGTGCCAGGAGCTGCTTGGTACATGATTTCTATTTTCTCCGTGTTGATACTAAGCCCAAAGTTGGAACATGCTTCGGTGAATCTATCAACGCTATGCTGCTTATCAGCCTCTGAGCCAGCATTGAGGGCACAATCGTTAGCAAACAGAAGATCTCTGATGATGTGTGATCATGTGAAGTTTCTCTATCAGAACTGTACCACCATCTGTATAGACCTCAACAGGAATTGAATCGGAGCCGGAAGCCTTTCCGCTAGAAAGGTGACGAATCGCTTTTTTCCTCCAGAGTTGGTACATCATCTAGTGCTTCATTTATAGGAATTTGGGGTAGGCGGATGATGGCTTCGTCGTTAATAGATGATGGCTGGTTCAGAATATTATTAAAATGTTCGACCTAGCGTTGGATACTTTTTTCCTTGTCTGTAATTAGTGTTTTTCCATCTGCATTAAGGAGGGAAAATGATCCTGGTGATGTTGGACTATAGACCGCTTTGAGTGCATGGTAAACATTTGTCAAGTCATGGCTGTCAGCAAAACCTTGGAGCTGATCTGCTTTATTACTCAGCCATGAATCCCGCATCTGGCGTAGTTTATGTTGGACGATTCTACGCATGTTGTTGAAAGCGTCTTTCTTGGATGTAGATTTTGGATCATTTAAATATGCATTATGGAGATGGTGTTTCTCAGCCAGCATCTTCTTGTTATCATCTGAGTTCTCATCATACCAGTCATTTTGTTTCTTGATGGCGGGACCCAGGACCATACAAAGCATTCAGATGCTTTTGCAGTAATGGTTTCGGTAGCAATCTGTGTTACATGGTGAGATTGCAAGCCTCATGCACAACACCATTGTTAAACTCTGTATAGTTGTTTACTCATACTGGCTACTAGTTGTTGAATCACGCTTTATTTGTTAAATGACGTGAATGTCCACCAGTTGATAAATGTAGATGTTGGGACTGGTGTAGTAAAGTGTAACGATTGTCAACTCATTAAACCCAGCACAGTTTTGGTCATACAGGTCATCTTGTCCTGAAACGTGATGAGGCTCCGACAAGAATGTGAGTGTAAACAATGAGTGTGTATGTGAATGTCAGAACGCGAATGGTAGAATGATTCGATAGAGTTGACAGGTTGGTAGTACATCACTCATACTCACAATGTTCGAATTCAAGAAGTACTGGAACTACGGTGGTCTTTTTATAACATTTAATGGGACGCACACTTGGACAGTACGTGTATGGTTACAGGAACAAATGTCGACATAGACAGCATAATGTTGATCACAGGAATATCATCTTAAGTTAGCATTCATGCTTGGCAAATATCATAATGGAGCATTCGTAAATAAGCATTCAGAGTTCCATCATGTAAATCATCTGGCTTTACTGACTGGGCACGTCAGACCATAACCAATATATAGGAAGGCTCCTAGACCTAACCTCGTCTAGTGAATATCCCTTCACGTAAAGTTCAATATATATATTTTCCATAAATATATAGGAATCCCAGACATGGGTTCTCACATGTAGCAGTGATCTCTTGGTTCATCGAGCGATAGTACAGGCATCCCTTTTTCTCACTCGATAAATACAAAGTATATGAATTTCAACATGGCTGTTCTTCTCTCGTGAGTTTCACTCACTATAGGACCCAGACCAAAATTGGTCATTCGTTAAATGTCCTCATTTCTTCATAGCTTCTCTCATAGAGGTAATTGAATAATATCATACAATCTAGTGCTGATACATAGGAATGTCGTCTTCCTTTGAATAAATATTCTTTTCAAAAGTACCACTGTGCATCTGTTTATCGACAACGATGGCGAAGCCCAAGTTCATAATAAATTGTGGTTTTACCTTTCTATGCGAAATATAACTTTGCCATTCCTTGGCAAAAGAGAATAAACACTGGGGTAAAGTACATACAACATGTCTAAATGACTATCACTTTTCCCCATTGACTTATAGATCACTTTTTCGACGATAGGCCTGCTACCACAAAATTCTACATCCAGACAGGATGACAGCCATGAATCACACCCCTTGCTAGCGATACTTCCGCTGCATAGCCTTTGACCTTTTCTAGCGACAACCAACATAGTTCGACTTAGAAATGTAAAGATATCCATATATAAGACAGACTCGTCCTACTCATACAAACACTACGTATAAATTCAGGCCATAGATATACTGAAGCAAGAACAATCTATTCCTACCCAGCCAAAGAATAAATCGCAGTAGGCCTAGACTCGTCCGCGGAGTCCGATCGAAGATGACGGAACTACTTTCAAGGGAAGTAACTCAAAAATGACTTCTCCTTAAGCACTTAAAAAGGAAATACTTTGATTACAAAATATTTGCGAACATAATAAGTATATAAATGTATTATATTGCAAGATAGTAAAAATTGCCCTTTACAACCATACTAGTCTGATTAGACGACATGCATGGGCTGAGTGTGTGTGCATGATAGGTGAGAGCATGGTGTTTCTCATTATTTAACTATTATGATTTTATATAGTCGGTGCCTTGTTTGCGTTTCAGATTAGCAATTGAGCACTGGCTGGGTGTTTTGTTTATTTGCTTACTGGTTTAATGTTTGTTCATAAGTTTGCTTTGTGGGTTAGGGTCACTGACAGGGTTGTATGAATAAATACAGTCCTGGCTTTGAATAAGAATTTTATTGTTGATCGGGTCGGTTGCGAGTGTGCAAGAAAGTGATCACATATCACAACAGCATCATCATCATCTCGCTCACCCTATCACATTAGTAATGAAAAATATCGAATGTAAAATGACAACTTACGCCAATCCTGGCTCACAGACACTGTGCTCAGATGAATGATGTTAAGGCACTTGATTAGGCCTCTTACACGTGTTCTTGAGGGTTGTTTATAGGACAATTCCCTAAATGACTCCGTGTGTTTTAGTTTCCTCAGACATTCCGGTTTTCCTTATTTAATTAATAGAGTTTTCCTGGTCTGTTCTGTAAGTCCTTATGAATACTCCAAAAATGGTGTCCGGTCTGATAAGATGGAATCTTGATTTTAATTACTGGCAAGTATGGTGTCTTTGGCAAGCGATTATCACAGCGAAATAACTCTGAATCATGTCAGGTTATATGCATGTCCTACCACCGCATCTGTTTGTTATTTAGCTGCTCAGGGCTCCAATCAATTCAAACAAAAGTGTTGGGTGGGGTTATTAAAAAATATTCCGACATGGAATAATTCTGCGCGTGGTGTAGAGGTCACATCTCCCATTTATGGTACAAAAACATCCGAATGCCTGGCAGGCGAACTCACCAACACATCTGTAAATTCATACGACAATGTGTTTCAGATATAACCAATTATTACTATCTGAAGATAACCTTGTCATAAAAAGTCGGAAAGGAAGCGATTTAATCATCTTTGTCTGTCTAAAATGCGTCACCCAGAGATGTAATCTCTTATCTGTCGCGTACCCTGGCCTCATCAGCAACTAGACAAATATGCAGTAGATTTTATTATTAATCAGTAGCGGCCAAGTTTGGGTACACGATATATATATATATATATATATATATATATATATATATATATATATATATATATATATATATATATATATATATATATATATCTTTGCTACAGTTGTTACATTTGTTAGATGGCAAGGAGGATAGTGTGATTCGCTTGCATAGCTAAGCGGGGTTGTCGCACGGAAGGTCCTGGGTTCGAGTCCTGGGTAAGCCACTCGCGTCTGTTGTTTTTCTGTTGTCTAGTGTTCTACTTCTTTATTTCTTACGAGTGCCTGAAAACATACCTTTATGTTTGTCTAATATGTATTTACAGTTTACAGGCCCCGGGTTTCCCTTCCTTATGTGTTATAAATGTTTATACAATATCAAAACCTACCCTCTGTCCTGTAGTTACTGTTCTTAGTCTTCTATCATTTACTAGACACAGTATTAAGGTCTTTGTGTAGTCTGACCTATACCGTATAATAGGGGAACGACAGAAGTGATTGCATCATTAATAGGCTATACTGCCCATTGTAAATTTCCGGTGTTATGTGTTGCGGTTCGCACTAAAGACCAGTCATCGGAGCATCATTTTTAGTGATGCTTAGATGGCAGGGAGGATAGTGTGATTCGCTTGCATAGCTTAGCGGGGTTGTCGGTCAGAAGGTCTTGCGTTCGAGTCCTGGGTAAGCCACTCACTTCTGTTGTTTTTCTGTTGTCTAGTTTTATACTTTTTTTTATTTCTTACGAGTGCCTGATAACATACCTTTATGTTTGTCTCATATTAATTTATTGTCTGTAACTAAAGCCTTGACAATTTGTGCACTGGATGATAGGTGGTATGAATATTTCAGTCTTCTTGGTTCTCTTGCAGATTCTGACCACCTTGGGTATTTCTGTGCCCTGTATACTTAACACTACCACTACTGCTGCTCAGTTTTAATTCGTTCTGCATTTTCTATTTCAGTTTCTGGGTTTTCTTTCACTGTGTTTGTGTTGATCTCGTCTTCTGTTAGGTTTGTATCGATGCTCTTGATAACGACTTTTCTAATCTCTTTGATCAGCTCCATTTGAATATGTATTTTATATGGAAGTTGCACTTCTCTAGAGTTTTCTTTCATCTCATTTATTAGGACCTTGATTTTTTCTGTGCTGTTCAAGCAGAGTACTACAACATTGCTTGTTTTGTGTAATCTATTAATATATTTTTTGTCTATTATTTTTTCTAAGATAACCATGATTTAGTCATCGTGGAGGGCTCGCAGGGTGGCTTCTAACCCTCCTATTATTTGAGTGATTTTAATTCTATTTCTCTGTGTTTTTGTTTCCTTTAGGCTGTCCTCGTCATTTTGTGTTCTTTGGTTTCCTTAGTGCATTCGTCTGCATTTCCCTCTTTGTCCTTCCTAATGTGTTCTGCGGCTTTATTTCCTGTCGAAGTTGGTGTTCCATTGTGTGCAGCACCTTGCTTTGATGTCCGAATTTCTGTTTCTTTCTCGTTGCTTTTTTTTTATTTGATCCCCTGTCTTTATTTACTTCAGAGTTCCTTTTTATTGTGTCCTTGATGGTTTCAATTTCGTCCTTAAGTTCTGTGGCAGTAATAAGGCAGTAATACTTCCGATTGCATCTTTATGCAAACTCAAAAACAAATATGTGAACTTTTTTTTTTCTCTAACCAGCGGCACTCGAGCTTTCCAGCTCTTTTGGCCCAATGACATGTCATTGCGAGGCTGGGGGGTCAGTGGACTTTCCTTCCAACCCGGTCAGGAGCTTCGCTCCTTCCCATCCACACGGGATTTATGTGCAGGAGCCGTTCAGGTTATTCAGTCAAATTTCTGGTCGTAAACATTCCTTCAAACGCTGACGCCCGGGTTTGAACCATGAAAACCTGGTCGCCAGTACAACGCCGTAGCCATTACACCAGCGCGGCTCCCAATATGTGAACTTATCTCCCGTCTTGATGCTTTCCCACAATATTGTCCCCCTAAACAGATTATCGGTAATATTGATACAAAGATGTTCTAGCGGAAACGATTACGTCTGATCACCTGTGTTTGCGTAAATCCCTCAGACGGATTTCTCAGACAGACAATATGGCTTTGTTTTCATCGATCGTGCGCTACCACCTTGTGTCAATAAAGATCGACTTTGTTAAAGGTGGCTAGATAACTGAGGTTATAAATTATTCGCTGACCTGCCTAATTAGCTTACGACGATTCACAGGGCGTAACGTACACAAGTCTGGGAGCGGCTAGAGCTGAATGTAGGTGCATAAAATATGTCACACCATAGGACGATCGGTGAGAAAAATGAAGAAACGAAGTGATACTGCCGGAGAGGACGAAAGTTATAAAACTAAAAGTGCACAACTGATTCGTCACAATCCTAACAGAACTACAGATGAGCTGAGCTAACTGGGACATATATTTGTAATGTTGGCATATTTGTAAAAACTACAGATGAGCTGAGCTAACTGGGACAGATTTGTAATGTTGACAGAACTATAGATGGGCTGAGATAACTGGGACAGATTTGTAATGTTGATAGACCTACAGATGAATGCTTGGGAGAAATTTGTAATGTTGACAGAGCTACAGATGATCTAACTGGGATAGATTAGTAATACTGACAGAACTACTGATGGTCTGACTGGAGGAGAATTGCAACGCTATCAAATATGTTTTGTGAAATTATTGAATGATTGTTTAAACCTTTAACTAAGACAATAAATAAATTGACAACAAATACGCTGTAAAGTAAGCAGAAACTACACATCAAACCCCAACTCCAACAACTGACTACAGAGATTATAGTTATATAACTACGGGTAGAAAAATAAAGCAGTCCACCAACAACGAACCAAAACCGTAGAACAAGAGAGACAGTTTATCACTGACATATGAAATAAATCAACAACATTCAAACAATAAACAATCCAATAGAAGAATTACAACAAAGACAACAACCAAACAGCTTCAGACTTTCATAAATGGTTGCTTGCGTAGAATAGAGGGATTAAAATGGTATGACAAGGTTACCAACGTGGAACTGAGGACAAGAACTAGACAAGTGCCAGTGGAACAAGAGATGAGAAGAAGACGATGGCGATGGATAGGACACACACTGAGGAAACCTGTTGATAGCATTACAAGACAGTCCTTGTTCTGGAACCCCCAGGGCAAGAGAGGCAGTGGTAGACCACGAAGCACATGGAGAAGAGAGCTGGAAACAGAGGTGAAAATATCCAGCTAGCAGTCCTTCACAGAAATAAACCTGTTCATGGCTAAAAAAAGTGCCCCCTCCCCCCCGGTAAATTTAAAAAGAAAAAGACAGAGATAACAATCCAGCAGTCAAAATGCTATAAAAGTGTACACAATATACCCCGACTTATAACCGAGAGATCACACCTCTTGTCAGGTTTTGACGTCATCTTCAATCTTGGAAATGAGTGGAAAAATAAAATGAGAACTTAACCATGTGATACTTTAAAAGCAACAAAGATAAAAAAGTTAGGGGAAACCATCCAAGTTACTTCCAAAGGGGAACAATTCAAATATTAATAAAATATCAAACTAAATTACAGATTTTCATTTTGTATTTAACTTTTATCAACTTTTTATACAAATTTGTGTAAGGCAAAAAAGAATCTCTTATTTGTATTAGTACACTACGTAATTAAAAAAAAAATGTGTTTACCATGTTTAGAATAAAAATACTTTAAATAAAATGCAGTATGATTCGCATGTAAAAGAAGCGAACACTTATATCCTCTCCTTCTTTCAATGATAATAACATAAAATAACGCTCTGGTGTAGTCGCAGATGTACACATCGAAATGTTTCATAGGCGCCAAATAGCGCACTTCGACAATCCTTTAAACGCATTTTCTGACAGACCAAAGGGTCTTTTATATTTGGACATGCGCCCTAATATATCCATGTGCCCGGCACAAAAGATCGGTATAGTGACACTTATATGTCATTAGATCTTTTGTGTGAAAACACAGAGGATCATTGGTGACACTTGTTTTTCATTGGGTCTTTTTGTGTTGGGATATGCGTTTGTGTTGGGCGTGTTCCAAATGCGACTCATGCGAGTTAAATGCGACCTCATGCGAGGGAAAAAAAAAAAAAATTTCTGACTTGGTTGGTTCTCTCCTATCCCAGGTACTGGAGTGGCTAAGAGACATGGCGTCCGCATCTAATTCTAAAGGCACCTGGGTCGGTTCCCAGTACAGAGAATATTCTTGATGGAGTTTTTTCACAACCACTTTATACTAGTAACGTCTTACTTCCCCCCTGATACTCTGAGTAGTGAGATCAGATGCCTAGCCTTCTTGGATAAGGGCGAAACATAGTAGTGTCCCGTGTATACGTTTTGCACGTTAAAAATAACTCGGCAGTTGGAAATCATAAAGAGTAGGCCATACCGCCGCTGCCGTGCCAGAGTTTACGCAATTAAGAAAACTTACCCGATGCAAACATATTTATAGAATGTGTGGTTTCTGTATACACACATTGGGATGCGCGCCGATGCTTTGGAGTTCGTGCACTGTGCCGAGATTCTCCTTGTGAGCTAAAGGAGAAGATAGAACCACTGATGGAGTTTTCCGTGTGCAATGTAGATGGTCATTAAAACAAAACAAAAACCACAACAAACAAACCTCTTCTACCTTGGTGTGTAGAGGTTAGCCAGAGGGAGCGCCATGTTATCATGTAAGCTGTATAATGACTCCCCTTAGCTCTGCAGTAGTGGTCCAGCAGTGGCCAAAACTCAAGTATGTAAAATAGGTCGTCAGAGGTGTCTACCTTCACACAAGATTACTCTTGGCAGTGTTGTAGATAGAAGGGTAATGTCGCTTCTATTCCAACGGAGTATTTATAAGATATTCCCGAAGTCAAGAACAATGCTGTATTGGCATGGCAATTGTTAACATATATAGGTTCGCCGCCTTTTATAAAGAATTAAGCAAAGGTTTTAGCTCGTTCAAGCCCCCAGCTGGTGTAAATCTAGCGACATTCTTTTCTAAGAATTAGCTCTATAAATGTAAATATATGTCTAAGTGTAAATATATATTAAAAAGTCTTCCACATACGTTTGCTTTCATACATATAATAACCGACTCGCTTGTGATTGTTGTGTTATAAAACAACATGTAACAAATTTAATAATAAATTAGTTTTCACAGGTTGAAATGATGGTGAATGTTTGATGACAGTGTTATCTTCATAGAGACTGGACAGAGGAATGTTAATGTTCTTTGCTGTTGCCTTTTGTTAAGAACTTAGCTTAGCATCGATGACTACTGCAGCCGTGGTTTCGACAGTAATGATGACACTTCACAGTCTGATAGCTTTGTTCTACGAACAGTCTAATAGCTTCGTTCAACGAACCGACTAAAAGCTTCGTTCCACTAACCAAAAGCAACTTTTCCGAACACAATTTCCTGGCACAGTTTAGAATGGACACAGGCAACTTAGGTTTGATGCTTCGAATCACTTGGTCTGGAAATGTTGTCTTCCTCTTATGACTAGTGATCAGATTCCTTAGGACTCCAGTCTTGATATGTATAAATGCGGTTCTACTTTTTTAAGTTTTTAAGTTGCCCAAATACTTCGATCCTGGTCCTCTAAGTTTCCTGTCTTTGTATTTATAAATGCGGGTTTACTTTTCATGTTTTAAAGTTGCCCTAATACTCTGATCTTTCACTTATAATTGTGGAATCCTTTGTCCGCTCCTTCCTTTTCTGGCTCAGGTGAATTACTAGCTTGACAGGGCGATGCAGTCTGATCTGTGACTCCGATTTTGCTAGATTATATTTCCAATTCTCAGTTCAAAAATCCAGATAGTAATTCCGACGAATTTGTCAATGAGCAACATTGTGTATTTCGGCTCTCACTTTACACCAATCCAATCTCTTTTGCACTAAATGAGTAGGGGTGTTTAAATAATAATACGCCCGCGTGTTTTAAAATATTACATTTAAAAATTCCATCGCGTGACTTCTTTCTAATAATGCTGTAATACTTCTGCTTGCATCTTTATGCTAAACTCATAACCAATGTCAGTGCACTCATTCTTGACTAATACTTTCCGCCCAGATTGACTCTTCTGCCATGTAATCTGTAATAATTACACAGTGATGTCCCGCCGAAGCGATTATCTGATTATAACCTGTGTTTTCAACCATCCATGAGACGGATTTCTTTGGCAGACAATATGGCGTTCTATTGATCTATCGTACGAGACCATATCGTGTCCACAGAGTTCGACTCCTAACAAAGGTAGCTAGGCGACTCAAGTGATAAACGTATTACCGTTGACCTTGTAATCAACCTGGTATTATAACAATTCAACTTTATAGCAAAAATATGAATGAAGGTGCATAAAATATGCCTAATAAAAAGCGGATGAAGGAGCGAGAGAGGGGCTCAAAAGTACATGTACAAACGTTTTGTCACATAGCCGTTCTTCTCCAAATCTACAGACGTGACCAAACCGTTGTAACTGGGACTGTTCCACTCGGGTCTGAACAAACTGTATTACAAAACATCACAGAATACGGGTCTACGACCTGCTCTATTGTAAATACGCACAGACATAAATTTGACAATGAAGAGAAACATCAGTTACAGAAAAACACATTCATAATGAAGTTTTTGTTTTTGGATATATGACAACTTTATTTAGTGACTTTCGTAATTTACAGATGAGTCCTCCAAACACCAAGAGATGTTAAACCCGACAGCTACTACATTCATGTCTTCTAAGATACTGTGTTGTTCTAACTTGGATAAGTTGATTCTCTACTTCCATGATTTAGAAAGTAGCCCATATTCTTTAAGGTGACAACGCTGCATACAAGAATATTATTTGTTTCTCTAGAACTGGAGGAATGTTCTACCTAGTTCTACAAACTCCACGCCAGAAAGTCACTGTTAATAGAATAAATAGACGCCAGAATAAATAGCATAGACGAAGGTATAGGACATATGGGATTTTAAGTACCTGTAGAGCAGGTGTTTCTGGGATAGAGCCTGGGATATGACTACCACATGGTGATAGAGAAACATTTGGCAGGGTTACGTAGATTATTTGTTAAATAACTTTGAGGTGGGCCAAAGGTCTGGAAATATAAGCAATCGTCTTATATACATTTTTTCTCTCTTCTAACTTTCATAATAAGTTATTTTCAGTGCCAATATGGATTCGACATTAGCGGTAAATGAACGCACATTAATTGTTCTCATCTACGAAAGTCAGTGATTCTCACAAAGTGAAGTAGCTGCCGAATTCTCTATGAATCCAGACTTTTGGGCAACACTGTATATAATCCAACTGAAATATTCCAAAAGTAGTAGTAGTATAAGTGAGAAACAAAGTTGTGGAATGAAGAGAGAGCGACGAGTTCTTAATCTAATCCCGAGCATAAAAACAAACAAACAAACTGGAGTCTAAAATCATATAAGAGGTGTCTCATTCAGAAACTGTACCAAGAATAAAACTGTTATTTGACTAATTCATTTGAATGCATTCTAATAATTTTTTTTTAAAATGTCTTTCCTAAAAATGTTGTTATGTATTGTTTTCTTTATGACACATTAATTAATCTGTTTGTGACGTTAATTGTATTCATTCGTTCCATTTTATCCATATATCAACTCCTACTCACGTTTCCCTAACAACAAAGAATTAGTATTTGTAGCCCGACTAATCGTGTTTAGCCTTACATTTACTTCTATCCAATAAAATAGGATTTTACATGGTGGCCCATTTCCCGTAAAATAGTGGTTCCAAAACATGCCACTGTGCGATTATTATTTAGTGTTGTCTGACACCCTCACTATTTTCTTTTGGCTATAATTTGTTAATTCCTAGACTATTTGCGTAACACTTAACATATTCTTTGTCAGCAAGTCCTAAGGAACCCAACTATATAAATTTTAGGGGGCTAAGGAGCTGCGTTCAAAATATGCATTTTCTTCTAGGATAGTCGTGCTGTTGCCACCTCCTCACTTCCAAACTTTATGGTGTCTGCTGTACTGTCATATAAAACAGTAGAATGTCAGGTTTCCTAATAAGCGTTTTACAGGTTTTTAAACCTAACTCTCGTATGGGTAGTGTTTTTTATCACTGTCCATTTGAAAAAAAGTTAGTGCTTGTAGCCTTACACGCGTGATGGCATTAATTTTGTATCGCGAGACGCGTGTTAGGGTTGCATGCGTTCCGACTTTCAGCCCTCCCTTTCTTTCTATCCTAAGTCCATCTGTCCTTTCGTTTAGGTTAACGTAGTGTAATTAATGTTAGTATTAATTTAGGTCATTAATCAGCTTGCGTATCCCAAGGTTTTCTTAGAAATGCAGTACACGTTTTATTGTGTTGTGGAAACGCGTGTATGCTGCAGTAGGCTTTAATATCAACGTGAAACGTGAGAATATGCAGACGAAGCATAAAAAGGGGGATCTCGAGTACCGTCATTATGACAGCACTGTTCTTTACTATTCTTCTTTCCTTTTATTGAATTTAATTGTTAGTCTTTACATTTACCTTTTAATTTATATATGTGGATTTAGAATGTTTCACGACAAATTCTCCCCTCTTAAAACAGACGTTATATGTCAGTCTATAATTCTATATACACATAGAGAAATTTATTATTATTTCTGGAGCTTACGGTGATTTTCATCACACGGATGGCGGCTTAAAAAATCCGCTCCCAGATTTGTCTTTCCATTTATATACTCTATGCTAATCTCATATGGCTGCATCAGTAATGACCAACGGAGTAATCTAGAATTTTCATGTCTAGCCTGCGCTAGAAACGACAAGGGTTTGTGATCCGTTTGCAACTTAAATGCCTTCCCATACAGATAAATATTGAATTTCTTTATCGCCCATATTACTGCAAGACATTCTTTTTCGCTAGTTAAGTAATTGGTTTCAGCTTTATTCAACTTTCTGCTAGCATATGCCACTGGGCTTAATTCCCCATCCAATGCATCTGATTTCTGTAGCAGAGTCGCACCTAACCCAATACTACACGCATCCGTCCTTACAATGAATTCTTGACTTAAGTCAGGTAATTTCAAAATAGGTTTACTTGTGAGCTTTTCCTTCAATTCCTAATAAGCGAATTCGCATTGTGGAGTCCATGTAATTCGATCTGGATTTCCTTTACGTGTCAAATCAGTTAACGGTGCACATATGGAATTAAAGTTTTTGATATACTTTTGGTAGAAACCACATAATGAGACAAAGGATCTCACGTCTTTCTTGTTTTGTGGTCTCGGGGCTTTCTTTAGTTTCTCTAGATTCTTGGGGTCAGCGGTCATGTTTCCCTGATGGATTGTGTGTCCCAAAAATTCTAATTCTTTACATCCAACGCAACATTTGGTTGGTCGGGCTGTTAAATTCGCTTCTCTAAGTCGATTAAACAGCATGTTCAGAGAGTCAATGTGTTCCTCAAATGTTTCTGTTGCTATAAGGATATCATCCATGAAATTTGTGATACATGGATTATTCAGAGGGTTCAATAATTTTCTCATCATTCTAGAGAAGACACAAGGTGCATTCTTCAATCCAAATGGCAATCTGTTAAACTCATAGTGTCCCTCTGAGGTACTAAACGCTAGGTATGGTCTAACCTCAGGCTTTACTGGAATCTGATAGTATCGTTTACTCAGATCCACTTTTGAGAAATATTTAGCTTTATTTAGTCTGGCAAACAACTGATTTGTATCCGGCAATGGATCCACCTGTCCTTCTGTAATAGCATTCAGTCTCCTGTAATCTATACAGAATCTATGTTCTCCAGAGGGTTTCCTTAAGAGTACAACACTGGAACTATACGAAGATTCACTGTGTGAAATAATTCCTTCCTTCAACAAATAGTCTATCTCTTCCTTCAAAGCTTTCTCCTTAGCAAAAGGAATCGAATAGGGTTTCATACAGACAGGTGTGGGGTCTATCAGTTTCATATCATATTCCAATAAGTTTGTATGCCCTGGTCGATCTGTTAACACCTCTGTATGATTATCTAGAACCTGTTGCACTCTCTCTTTCTGATTTTTCGTTAAATGTGTACTGATTTTCACCGGTGCCGCTGTCTCACAGGGGTGTAATGGATATTCAAATGATGAAAGTGGTTTCTTTTTCATCTCCATTGCAATGGACAAGGTCAACAAGTGTGTCTCTTCCTGATGTTCTCTTTCCAAATATTTCTTCAGGAGATTCATATGATACATTTTTTCTTTCCCCTTCTTATCTATCTTATAATTGGTTCTAGACACCTTCTCTAGAACTGCATATGGACCTTGCCATCCGATTTGTAACTTATTCTGACTACCGGGGAGAAGAAGCAGTACCTTATCTCCCACAGCCAAATCTCTGTCTTTAGCTTTCCTGTTATAATAGGCAGCATGTTTCTTCCTGGCTTGTCTCAAATTTTCATTGGCAAGTTTCCAGCCAGTTTTTAAACGAGTGGTCAGCTCATTCACATATTGGTATGAGGATGTAATATTTTCCTATGCCTTTTCATAAGTCCACGTTTTTAACAGCGCTTCAAGTGGACCTTTTATTGGCCTTCCAAATAATAATGTTGCCGGGGCCATTCCGGTTGAACTATGGGGTACCTCCCGATAAGCAAAGAGGGCGGCGTGAAGGTACTGATCCCATGTATCTGGTTTTTCGTGTGCCAACTTTCTCAGGATTGACATCAACGTGCCATTAAATCTTTCCACTTGGCCGTTCCCTTGGGGGTGGTATACACTACAATGGAAGTGTTTGGCCTGGAAGATCCTGAAAACTTCTTCTGTTAGTTTCCCCTTGAACTGAGAGCCATTATCAGTCAAGATTTGATTGGGAAAGACTAACCTTGTGAAAATTGTGAGTAATGCCTCTGTCACATGCTTAGAATCAATCGATGACAGGGCTACCGCCTCTCCCCACATAGAACAAGTGTCCACCAGAGTCAGAATGTAGCTGTTCCTTCTCTTAGTTCGAGTGAGAGGTCCCACAAGATCCACAGCAACTCTCTCAAAGGGTGTTCCCACTATGGGCATTTCCCCCAGAGTTGCTGGTGCAGTCCAATGCTTGGGTGCTACTCGTTGGCACTCTGGACAGGATTTTACATATCGTTTGATATCTTCAGTTATCCCTGGCCAGAAATAGTGACAAGCTATTCGCTGTCCTGTTGCGCTGATCCCCATATGACCACTGAAGGGAATCACATGCCCTAGTTCCAACACTTTAGTCCTATATGAAGTGGGAAGGACCAGCTGTCCGTGACCATTGGATTCAGATCCAGCCTTCCTATAAATCAGCTTGTTCTTCATATAAAATTCTCCCTTGCCTGGAGGTGTATGAGATTTGGGCAACTTCTTGAAACACGGCTCGAGTGTTTTGTCCTCCGCCTGTGCCTTCCTCATCTCATCTGGATGAGTATTTATTGGATTATCCTCCTCCTTTTTAGACTGTGATCTGGTCTGCACTGTTGCCAATATCACAGGTCTCTTGGGATTCCCCAAGAAGACATATCTACACCCCAATATCAGAGGGTAGATTGGCTCATTTATCACTGCTGCTTTTATGATTCCTTCCACATATCGCGTTTTCACCTTTATCCGGGCGACGGGAAGTGTCATGGTAGCTACATCCTTGGTTGCAGTTTGAATCTCCACTGTTTCTGTGGTGTATTGATCTGCCTGCACCAGGTGAGAACTCACAACGGAATCATAATCTAAACCTGTATCATATAAACACCTTATGGTGACACCATTACAGATGACATCTTCACACACTGGCGGGTGGTATGGTTCCTGTAGTTCCTCAGGTTTGACCTTTTTTCCCATTTTTCCAGATGTCATAGCAGCACAATGAGGAGGTTTCCTTCTACAATGGTCAGTGTCATGATTGTTCATCTTACAATTTTTACACCATCTCTTTCCTTGGTTGAAAGATTTTCTTTCATCATATTTCCTTTCATCGAATTGTGGGGTTTTATTTTTATTGTCATACCGTGGCCTATCAAACTGGTGCATACCTTTGTTTTGATCTCTAGGATCAAATTTATTAAAGTTCCGTGGTGCCCTAAAATTATCTACCTGTTTCTTTTTAATGCCTGATACCTCTGCCTGAGCTGCTTGATACCTTTCTGCAACATTTAGTAACTCCCCCAGTCTCTCTGCACCTTGTTCCATGAGAAACTTTCTCAGGTCTGGAGCCATGGACTCTCTTAATTGTTCTATAAGGACCATTTCCTTAAGATCTTGGGTTTTCCCCAGAGAAGTCCATTTCTCCAAGTATGTCTCTAACCGTGCAGAGAACTGGTGATAGGTTTCACCTGACAGTAGTTTAGCATTCCTAAATTTTTTCCTATAAAATTCTGCGTTCTTTTCATATCTTAACAAAAGAGCCTGCTTTAGCATGTCATAATTTTCTTGATCACCTCTGTTCATTTTGGCAAAAACTTCATAAGCTGCCCCACGAAGCCCTTGAGATAACTTTAAGCTCCACCTTTCTCTCTCTAACCCATACGTGGTAGCTAATAGTTCATATCTATTTAGATAGCTCTCAATATCATCGTCTTTCTCAACAAAATGATCTAAATGAAAATTCATAGCTGAGGTTGAGGCTCCCTGACTAGCAGTGGCATCAGAGGTAAAGGGACTGGCACCATTTTCAGGAGCATGGCCTTGAAACTCAAACTCCCTTAGTCGTAACTCATGTTCCCTTTGTAATCTCTTCTCCTCCTTTTCTGCTTCCCTCTCTGCAGTCAATCTTCTTTCCTCTCTTTCTGCTTCCCTTTCTCCAGCTATTCTCTTTTCTTCCCTTTCTGCAGCCAATTTCTTCTCTTCTCTTTCTGCAGTCAATCGTCTTTCTTCTGCTTCCAATTTCTTAGCCTCAGCCTCAACCTGCAGCTTCTTAGTCTCAGCATCAGCCTCAAATTGTAACTTCTTAATTTCCTTTTCAGCCTCTAACTTTCTTTCGGCCTCTTTTTCTAATCTTCTTTCTTCCCGTTCAATATATTTGTCACATTCAGCAGTGACATGATCAATCATAATTTGCCCGTCCATTCCTAACTCTTTTGCAGTCTGCACAGCAGCAGATCGAAATTTTGCCAAGTCGGCCATTTTCTAACAGGTAAATGTATGTAATGTCTAACTAAACAATACAATCTGTAATTACTTATCCAAAGACACCACAGGCACTGAGAGCTCAACGTTATTTAATTCCACACAAGGATACCTTTTAATTCTTTTTATTCCCAATATATATATATAATAGGAGAAAGTTCAATATCCCGGGAGCGAGACCCCAATATATGTGGTAAAGTGGGATGATATAAATATTTATAGGGGACTTAGTGTACTGACTGAGATCAGCTGTGAAGGTATCTGTATCTAATAGGTGTAGTGTTTTACAGATAACCTTACTTGCTACCACATTTATACCTCAGTCAGAATTATTCTGGAATATTGTGATGACTACGTTGAATGTCTAGGGTATGTATATGATGAAGTGTAAGTCACAACAACAACAGACAGATAAACAATTTAATTTATTCCACAACACTTTACAACACTGTGACACTCACACACATTTAACACTCTATAAGACTATCTTAAATGAGTCAATGGTAAAGTTTCAAATATATATGTATTAATTACTTTCACTAATATATATCCTGATTCAACTACAAAGTGAACCAGGAATCACAATCAAATGTAATCACAATTTATATGTACATAATTTATAAATATGAACCTTGTAGTGACATATTTTATTAATATTATTCTATGTGTGTCAGTTGTGTAGTAGTACTATGAGGTAATACTGGTTTTGTTTTTCAAGCTATGTTGTTATTTGTCATCATGACTTCAAGTGTTTGTTTATCTTGGAAATAGTATGGGGAAAAGTTCCCTGTTCCTATCAATTTAAACAAGGTATTGTCCCTCTGTTTTACTATAATGCCAATGTTAGAGGGGGACACATAATGTTGAGCTCCTCTGGCCACAGAGGCTTATCTTTCGTGATGGCGGCAGGAAAAGTCTCCTCTGCTCGATATCTTCCCTGTGTTCTGGAGACACCTCACTGGTCGCTATCTGGACCCAGGAGTATGCTGTCAGCCTCTAGATTCAGCAAAGCTCAGACCAGGTGCTGCTCAATAACTTTAGGACCACGGTCCCACAATTCATGGAAATAATACACAGTTACGTTGACTGGCAATGAATATAGCACAATTTCGATCTGCCGATGTCCCAGGCTTTTATTTAGAAAAATATGCACTGGCTCTCAACGCCTGTTTCTTTAGTAAGTTTATTTGAAAAATGTGGTACTGAACTGACGCTCCTAATTGCCTATATTGGCGGGTCTAACCAATCGGGCCATGTTTACACAGCTTTTCAAAAAAAAGTACTCCTACTCACGTTTCCCTAACAACAAAGAATTAGTATTTGTAGCCCGACTAATCGTGTTTAGCCTTACATTTACTTCTATCCAATCAAATAGGATTTTACATGGTGGCCCATTTCCCGTAAAATAGTGGTTCCAAAACATGCCACTGTGCGATTAGTATTTAGTTTTGTCTGACACCCTCACTATTTTCTTTTGGCTATAATTTGTTAATTCCTAGACTATTTGCGTAACACTTAACATATTCTTTGTCAGCAAGTCCCAAGGAACCCAACTATATAAATTTTATGGGCTAAGGAGCTGCGTTCAAAATATGCATTTTCTTCTAGGATAGTCGTGCTGTTGCCACCTCCTCACTTCCAAACTTTATGGTGTCTGCTGTACTGTCATACTAATGTCAGGATTACAGACATAAAACAGTAGAATGTCAGGTTTCCTAATAAGCGTTTTACAGGTTTTTAAACCTAACTCTCGTATGGGTAGTGTTTTTTATCACTGTCCATTTGAAAAAAAGTTAGTGATTGTAGCCTTACACGCGTGATGGCATTAATTTTGTATCGCGAGACGCGTGTTAGGGTTGCATGCGTTCCGGCTTTCAGCCCTCCCTTTCTTTCTATCCTAAGTCCATCTGTCCTTTCGTTTAGGTTAACGTAGTGTAATTAATGTTAGTATTAATTTAGGTCATTAATCAGCTTGCGTATCCCAAGGTTTTCTTAGAAATGCAGTACACGTTTTATTGTGTTGTGGAAACGCGTGTATGCTGCAGTAGGCTTTAATATCAACGTGAAACGTGAGAATATGCAGACGAAGCATAAAAAGGGGGATCTCGAGTACCGTCATTATGACAGCACTGTTCTTTACCATTCTTCTTTCCTTTTATTGAATTTATTTGTTAGTCTTTACATTTACCTTTTAATTTATATATGTGGATTTAGAATGTTTCACGACAGTGTTAACAGGCATTCCTGCTCATTCCTTCTCATTTTATCATTTATTTGCTGCTGTTTAGCCCCATTATGGATTCAGCAAATAAAAGAAGTGGTGTAAAACGTAAACATCGTGCATTGTCGATCGCAGATAAAGTGTACAGGTAGTCATTTTCTGTTAAATATATACAGAATATATAACCATAAAAAATCCGGCATTTTCAAAAATCCGGCACTCCTCAGGTCCGGAGGTTGCCGGATTTTTGAATGTCTACTGTATCACATTTCCGAGCAGACATTATGTGGGAGCGACCGGATTAAAAAGTAAATAACCTTGAGATGGCGACTGTCGATTATCTTATCACTGATTAAAGTTTCTGTCTGACCAAGTCGTTGACAAAGTTGGCTGGACCGGGTGAATGACAATAACCATTTCAGGACAGACTTGTTGGAGAATAAGTATTCAACTTTAATGAGATTAACTGTGATAGATTATGAAGTCGCGAGTATAAACATGATCGATAATAAACAGAACTCCGCCTATGCCGGTCCCAAGCCTGGCTGAAAAAGGAGGAAGGTGGCCTGCATGGAGGCCGTAAGGTGGCAGTCCCTCCACCATGCAAAGGCACAACAGGCCAATCACCTATTTGCTTTAAACTACGATTACGAGTAATATAAGAGAGAAAACCGGACTGATTCTAAAGGCGACGAACTGGAACGGACTACGGACTACGACTTATGGAAATTGGAACACAAGAAGTATAAATGGGAAAGAAGAGGAGCTGGTGGAAGAGATGAGGAAAGCAAAACTAGAAATCCTGGCTATTACGGAAACAAATAAAAAAGGACAAGGAGTCATGGATCTCGATGGCAACACGTTGCTCTACAGTGGTGTACCCACATCTGAAAGAGCTAAAGGGGACGTGGGTTGCATTGTGGGCAAAAATCAAAAAGATAGTATCAAGGGATTGAACTTTGTCTCGGAGCACATTATGGTTGTAAAACTAAAAGAAGGAGAAACCATAGTCATCCTGGTCATAGTGTATGGGCCAAATGAGGATGAGAGAGCAGAGGTCAATTAGGAATTCTTCGAGCTGCTTCAAAGGACAGTGGATGACTGCCTAGATGAAGTTATCATGCTCGGAGATTTTAATGCCAGAGTTGGAAATGACCATGCTAGATGAGGTGGAGTTATCGGAAGATATGGAGAAGATACTCTTAACGACAAAGGAAAGCGACTCCTTTGATTCTGCAGTGAGCAGAATCTGATCATTACAAACACAAAGTTCCCCCATAAGCGCATACATGCTTACACTAGATGTGAACCAACCAAGAATGAGAAGTCAGTGATCGACTATGCCATTGTTAGGAGAAGCTCATTCAAATATGTCCGGGATGCTAGAATCTGGAGGGGGCCAGAGATTGGAAGTGATCACTACCTGCTAACAATCAAAAGAACAACTGAAAGAGTTGCTCAGCCTAGGAACTGCCCAACATCACGCAAGAAACCAAGTAAACGAGCGGGAGAAATGAGCATTAGGACCTACAAGCTGAGAGAGCCAGAAATTAAGACCAGATATCAGGGGCTAATTGCTGCAGCGGTGAGCAACACAGAAGAACGACCGGATGACTTGGAAACCCTCTGGAATAAATTGAAGGATATCATAAAGACAGCTGCTGCAGAAGCATGCGGTGAAGTCCGACTTGGGAACAAGAGAAAGAGGACACCTTGGTGGACAGAGGAAGTCAAAGAGAAAATAAGAGAGAAGAAAATGGCATGGAAACAATACTTAGTAGCTAAAATCACAACAGGACAAACGGAAAAATATACAGAATATGTGACACTCAGAACAGAAGCAAAGAACAAAGTGCTAGCAGCAAAACAGAAGTCCTGCGAAGAATTTGGAGAAAAGCTAGAAAAAGATGCACAAGAAAACCAAAAATTGTTCTATAAGACCCTAAAGAACATGAGGAAGGAAAAACAATGAACTCTCAAATTTATAAAGGACAAGCAAGGCAAATTGCTTACTGCCCCGAAGGAAGTAATGGAAAGATGGAAAGAATATTTCTGAGAACTCCAGGATGGTGAGCATGGTGAAACATCAGAAATGATAACCACTAGCACAGAAGAGAAAACCAATGATGGTGAAGATGACATAAAGATGGAAGAACTGAAGGCAGCACTGGAGAAAATCAAGATGGGCAAAGCAGCAGGGCATGATGGTATAACACCAGAAATGGTTAAGTACATGGGAGCATCAGGCGACCTATTACTCTTAAGGGTTCTACAGGCAGCGTGGTACAACAAGACCATACCACAGGACTGGGAGATTGCCATCATAACACCAATTTTCAAAAAGGGTGACAATCGACAGTGCGGAAACCATAGAGGCATATCACTTCTCAGTGTCCCTGGTAAAATCTACTCTAGAATCCTAGAGCAGAGAGTCCGACGCCTAGCTGAGCCACAACTGGATGAGGTCCAGTGCGGATTCCGAGCGAACCGAAGTACTCAAGACCTAATCTTCACACTCAGACAGCTGAGTGAAAAGGCCCTTGAGTATAAGAGTGAGATCCATCTTTGTTTCATAGATCTGGAAAAGGCGTTTGACAGGATCCCCTGGAGCAAACTTTGGGGCTGTTTGGCAAGGAAGAACATTCCAGCACCTCTGATTCATGCTATACAGAGCTTCTACACGTCTTGCAGAAATTCTGTGATGACAGCAAACCATAAGTCAGAAGAGTTCAGGACCACCACTGGTTTAAGACAAGGTGATATCCTGTCACCTTATCTTTTCATACTCCTCATGGACGATGTCATTAAGGCATGTAAGGAGAGAACAAGAAAGTATTCAGTGGGGTACTGGAAGATGAGACAGGTCTGTATTTCGGAGCTGGCATTTGCTGATGATGATGTCCTGATTGCTAAATCAGAGGCACATCTCCAATCCAACCTGCAAGTCTGGAAGGAAGAGCTGGAGAAGAGAGGGATGGTCATAAGCAGCTCTAAAACAGAATCCATGGTGATATCACGAGAAGAAAGAAGACATCAGATTAAGCTGGGAGAACAGGTCCTGGAGCACTTTAAATATCTCGGAGCTATTATAGACCGAAAGGGAGGCATCAAAGAAGAGTTGGCCACTCGAAAAGCAGCAGCTGGAAGACTTTTTCAGGCCATAAATCGAGGATTCCTCAGCAAGAGAGAGGTTGGTAAGAAAACGAAGATGGCTATATACCGCTCCACCTATGTCCCAGTCTTGACATGTGGATGCGAGTCATGGGCAATGACTACAACCCACAAAAGCCAGATCCAAACCTCAGAAATGAGGTATCTGAGGAAGGTGGTTGAAGTAACAAGAAGAGACATGGTCAGCAACCAGACGATACGTCAAGGCCTTAAATGCCACCCCTGCAGACCCAAGTAGAACAGTCCCAACTAAGATGGTTTGGCCATGTCTGCAGAATGGGAGAAGATCGGCTACCACGACAAGCATGGGAAACACAGAGCCAGGGATCCAGACCCCCAGGACGACCCAGAGTCCGCTGAGAGGACAACATTAGACAATCTTTGAAGGACCGAAGACTAGAATGGAACCAGGCCAGGAGGAAGACAGCCGATAGGATAGTCTGGCGCTCTCTTTTCCAAACCTCTACTCCTCACGGTAGAAGGGGAACGACTAAGTAAGTAAGTAAGTACTTTCTAAATCATATAAGTCTAGAATCAACTTATCCAAGTCAGAACAATACTGTATCTTGATGCAATGAATTTAGTAGCTGACGGGTTAAACATCTCTTGGTGTTAGGAGGACCACCAGTAAATTACGAAAGTCACAAAATAATGTTGTCGTACATCCAAAAACAAACACTTCATTACCAATGTGTTTTTCTGTAACCGCTGTTTCACTTCCTTTGTCACATTGTTTGTTTGTGCTTATTTACAATAGCACTGGTCGTTCAAAGCCGAGTGGAACAGTCCCAGTTACTGTGGTTTGGTCACGTCTGTAGTATTGGAGAAGAACGGCTGCCACGACACATATGGGAAGACAATAGCCAGGGATCCAGATCTCCAGGACGACACATAGTTTGCTTGGAGGACAACATTAAACAATCCCTGAAGGACCGAAGACTGGACTGGAAGCAGTTTACATGATAACATGGCGCTCTCTCTGGCTAACCTCTACACCCTAAGGTGGAAAAGGTTTGTGTCGTTTGGTTTTAATGACCATCTTCACTGCACACGGAGAACTCCATCAGTGCTCCGATCTCCTCCCTTAGATCTCAAGGAGGATATCAGCACAGTGCACGAACTCCAAAGCACAGGCGAGAATCCCAAATGTGTGTATTTAGGAATCATACATTCTATAAATATTCTTTTATCGGATAGGTTTTCCTAATTTTCTAAATTCTGGTAGTGCAAGGCCCATAAGGCCTACTCTTTACGATTTCCAATTGCCAGTGAATTTTTAACGTGTGCAACTTGCACTCGGAACCTACTATTTGTACGTCCTTATCCGAGAAGGCTAGGCATCCAATCACAATACCCAGGGGATCATCGGGAGTATGACATGATTTGGACCCAGTGTTTCTGAAGAAAAAAATGCCATCATAAATATTCCTGAGACTGGCAACCGAACCCTATACCTTTATAATTAGAGGCGGACGCCATACTTCTTAGTCACTTCGGCCCCCAGCATAGAAGAGAAAATACTAAGTAAGAAAATGTGTTTAAAAGATTGTCGAAGTGCGCTATTTGGCGCCGATGAAACTTTTCGGCTCGCACATCTGCCGCTGCATTTGTTAAAATCGGAAAATTAGTACCATTGAAAGTGGCAGAGCATATAAGAGTTCACTACTTTAACATGTGCATCAAATTCCAAATTATTTAAAGTCTTCTTATTCGAAACATAAGATACACAAACAAGTTTTAACAATATCAAAAATGTACTAATAGAAATAAGTGAATTGTCCATTTCTTTTATAATTTTTTCTAAAAAATTCATAAAATTAAAAAGTAATGAAAATATGTTATTTATTTTGATCTTTGTTAATAATTAAATTGTTTCCCTTTGAAAGTAAATAGGATGCTTTCCCCTAACTTTTCTGTCTCTACTGCTTAAAGTATCACATGGTTAAGTTTTTTTTTTTCTTTTCGTTTCACTTATTTCTGAGATTCGACATCCGGCCAAAACCTGACAAGAGGTGTGATATCTCGGTTATAAGCGGGGTATATTGTGTGCATTTTTATAACATTTTTCTGTACTGTTATTTCTGTCCTTTTTTATTTAATTATGTGGGGACTTATATATTAGCCATGAAAAGGTCTATTTCTGTGAAGGACTGCTAGCTGCCTGTCTAACCGTCACGTCGTAAGGTTTATTCGAGTGTTTATGCTTGTTCAATCCATATACTTATTTATTTATATTTTCTAAGTGTAGTGATTTTACCTCTGTATCTATTATTGCTAGTATGCCGACGTGTCGTTAAAAGTACTACTAGCTCAAATGAAGATCCATGTGTGTGTTTTGTTTCCTCTTGTGTCCTTACCTCCAGCTGATTTATGACTTAATCAATGATGAATTGACGTTTGGTGTCTAAAATTGCAATAAGTAATGATTTCTTTGGATTGTTTATTGTTTCACTGTGTTGTTTTATTTGACATGTCAATGATAAACTTTCTGTCTTGTTCTACGATTTTGGTTGGTTCTTGGTGGAATGTCTGCTTTATTTGTCTACCTGTAGTTATATAACTGTAATCTCTGTAGTCAGTTGTGGGAGTTGGGGTTTGATGTGTAGTTTCTGCTTACTTGAAATCGTATTTGTTGTCAAACATTTATTGTTTTAGGTAATGGTTTCAACAATCCTTCTCATACCACTATGACATATATTAATAATCTCAAAGACAACAACATAATTATGAAAACAAATAATAAATTAAATAAAAGCTTTTAATTGTATTCATTAATTATTTCCAGTCAACCTACCAAATAATATAAGTATATATAAACAAATAAAACGGTATTGAATCAGTTTTACAAATAAACAGTGCACAGGAAACCATGGACGATTCGGGTTTTAACCTTCGTCAGCCACAGTTACAAACAGGCAACAAGGACAAGAAATATAGATTATAGACTGCAAATATGTAATATATATAAACACAGATGGACAGCAATAATAAAGCAAAGAAACTACAAAACCAAAAAGAATTAATAAATACAAGAAATTCAACAATCAACGAAAATCTGAAGATGAAAATTAAATAAAAAGGTCTGCTATAAGACTCTCCGCTGAAAGAATCGGTCATACAATGAAAAATTGTCTTAATGGCATCCCATAGCGATGAATCAAAGTCTAAATAAATCAAAATTTATTTACTTACAAACAATATAAGTTCATCATTTACATTATATGCATGTTATAAAATTTTTGCCTTCTTTAGCCTAAACAACATCTGGAAGTCCTCCCAATACAGCACAAGCACAAAATTAAGATTATATCAGAGCTGTGTGCTTTCTGTGCTTCTCTATGGTGCGGAATGCTGGAGAGTACAGAGAAGGAAATGTCGAAATTGTCCTCTTTTCACACAACATGCCTAAGAAAAATTCACCGAATCTTTTGGCCGAATACCATCACTAACCAAGATCTGCTCACTCGTAGCAAGCAAGAGGACATGCACACCATCATAGCTGGCAGACGCTGAAGCTGGGTTGGCCATGTCCTCAGAAGAGACACCGATGCCATCACAAGAACAGCTATGCTTTGGACCCCTGAAGGAAAACGAAAGAGCGGCCGACCAAAAACAACCTGGCGGAGGACTATGGAGTCTGAGATGCAAAGAATGAACCAGAGTTGGGGCACTGTACGAAGGATGGCCACCGACCGAGCAAAGTGGAATCAATTTGTTGCTGCCCTACAAGACGCAACTAGGCGTGATGGCCACTGACTGCTTTGACGGTCGGCGGCTAAGGATCAAAGAAGAAGAAGAATAACATTTGAATGTTTTATATTGTATTTTATCAATATATTTAAAAAACATTTCCATTCGCTACGAGTTATAAAGTAGGAAATACTTATATGGTCTGTCACTCTAAATGCTAGTATAAAGTTACCCTCGCACTGATATCGTAGATTTGCGCGCCAAAATGTGTCGCCAGTGCTGAAAAGTGCTCTTCGTCAATTCAGGAACATAATGTATTAAATTTAAAAAAAATATATATTCCAGACAAGTATGTTTACGACAAGCGCTCTTATTTATACGCACAGACATAAATATTACAAAGGGAGAGGAACAGTCCTTATAGAAAAACACGACCTTAAACATTAGGATGTATATAATGTTGGTTTATGTATATCTCGTGTTTGACTCTGTCGCTATTCTTGATAAGCTAGTGGAAGATTGGTATACTTGAAATATAACCAAAACCTATCCAACCATCGGTGAAGCGAAAGTCCTTCTCATCATAACCCTCCACTCCCAAAGGAGCATAGGCCTTCAACAAACACATGCCAAGTCCTCCTGTCACATGCCATCATCTCAAGTTCTTTCCACGTTCTCCTCATCATTTTCACCTCTGTTTCCAGCTCTCTTCTCCATGTGCTTCTTGGTCTACCTCTGCCTCTCTTGCCCTGGGAGTTCCAGAACAAGGACTGCCTTGTAATGCCATCAACAGGTTTCCTCAGTGTGTGTCCTATCCATCGCCATCGTCTTCTTCTCATCTCTTGTTCCACTGGCACTTGTCTAGTTCTTGTCATCAGTTCCACGTTGGTAACCTTGTCATACCATTTAATCCCTCTATTCTACGCAAGCACCCATTTATGAAAGTCTGTAGCTTTTTGGTTGTTGTCTTTGTTGTTCTCCATGTCTCAGAGCCATACAATAGGACTGACTTCACATTTGAGTTGAAGATTCTTATTTTCGTGTTTGATCCGATTTCTTTTGATCTCCATATATTTCCCAATGCAATGAAAGCTCCTCTTGCCTTTTGTTGTCTTATTTTGATATCGCTGTCTGTCCCTCCAATTTAGTCTATATTACTGCCAAGATATGTGTACGATTCTACATCTTGTATTGGTGTTTCTTCAAGTTCAACCCTGTTATCATTACCTGCATTTATTCTCATTATTTTTGTGTTTCCCTGTGTATTTTCAGACCCAGTTGAAGTGACCTCTCAACGAGTGTTTTCAATTGGTCCTGCATCTGATTATGGGACAGAAGAGCCAAGTCATCAGCAAAATCCAGATCATCCAACTGCTTAGTCAGAGTCCACTGGATTCCATTTCTGTTGTGTGTTGTCGATGATCTCATAACCCAGTCTATTGCTAGTAAGAAAAGAAATGGAGACAAGAGGCATCCCTGTCGCTCTCCTGTTTTTATCCCAAACGATTATGTAAGCTGTCCTTCGTGAAGAACTCTGAATGTCATGTCTTCATATGTTTTCTTTATTAAATTAAGGATCTTCAGGGGAACTCCATAATGCCTCATCAATTTCCAAAGTGATTCTCTGTCTACACTGTCAAACGCCTTTTCGTAGTTCACAAATCCGATGTATAGTGGTGAATTCCATTCCAGACTTTGTTCAACTATTATTCTCAAAGTGGCTATCTGGTCTGTACATGATCTATTTTGTCGAAAACCTGCTTGTTCATCTCTCAGTTTCTTGTCTATGGACTCTTTTAATCTCTCAAGGATAATCCTGTTTAATACATTTCCTGGCACTGATAGTAATATTATTCCTCTATAATTTGTGCACTCTTGTAAATTTCCCTTCTTAGGCAACTTTTCCAGATATCCTTCCTTCCATTCTGCTGGTATCTCTTCCTTTTCCCAGACTTTACCAAGTAATTTATATAACATCTCTGTAGCCGTGTCGATATCTGCTTTTATGGCCTCTGCTGGAATGCCATCAGGTCCAGCCGCTTTTCCATCTCTTAGAAGCTGTATGGCTTTCTTTATTTCTTCCTATAGATAAGTGAAAACCTGGCCTGCTGAAGATTCACAACTATTCTACCATCAAATAAAGACATAACTATTGAGCAATAAAACATTTACTTCATTCCATAAGTCAATGGACAATGATTGTTGTAGTCACAGATTGGGAGTGATGACGATACCCCAACGAAACATCCAGTACTAGTTCTCCCAAAGACAGTATAGATCATAGTAATATTAACCATTCTTATAATATACCTATGTACACAAATTACATTTTATTATGCCACATATTTATGCATTTCATTGATAAATCCATATCATTTCATATGTTCTGACCAAACTAAAAATTGGTTCACAACTAATAAATTTAAAAGATTTCTAAAATTTAAACTAAAACAGCCAGAGTTAGTTCAGTGTGTTATAGAGTTTATTAAGATTATTAGACTTATTAATTACATGTGTGTGTCTGTATATTATATTACTACACCTTACATTTCAGTACCGTAGACTTTTAACGTAGGTAACATTCATGATAGTAGAATAGGTCTGTTTGAGGTCGTAGTGGTAGTAAGAAGGGCCTTCTGTAATTCACATAAACTTTTATCTCAGGAGCCTTCACAGCTGACCTCATACAGTACACTAGGTAACATAACATCCATACAATAACATCAAAAACCACTACAAATATTGGGGTCTTGTCCGGGGATATTAAGTGTATCAAAGATAGTAGGATCTCCTGGTGTGGGAATTAAACTAGTGGGGACAGAGTTGTATAAAATTAAAAGTGTCCCTTAAAATAAAAAGTGGAAAATAAAAGTTGGTGAATCTTCACAGCCAGTGGTAATTAATTGATTAATTAATTAATAGATTACCTTGATAATTATATACTTAGAATTACCTTAGTCCTTGTATACTTGAAATTACCTTGGTCATTGTTAATTTGTATGTTAAAGTATGGCAGATCTAGCAAAATTTAGATCGGCTGCTGTGCTGACGGCGAAGGAGATGAACATGGAGGGTCAGGTTTTAATTCAGTATAACTTCAGAATGTGACAAGTATATTGAAAGGGAAGATAGGAGGTTAGCTGAAGAGAAGAGGTTACAAATTGAGGCTGATAAAGAACTTAAGAGGTTGCAGATTGAGGCTGACAAAGAGGCAAAAGCATTGGAGGCAGATAGGGAGATTAAAAGGCTCCAATTAGAGGCAGAAGAAAAACGACAGCAAAGGGAGGCAGAAGATAAGAGAAGGGAGGAAGAAGAAAAAAAGGCCGAAAGGGAAGCAGAAGATAGAAGATTGCAAAGGGAGCACGAATTACGACTAAGGGAGCTGGAATTACAAGGCCATGCTCCTGAAAATGGTGCCAGCCCTTTTGCCTCAGATGCTACGCCTAGTCTGGGAGCCTCAACCTCAGCTATGGGGTTTCATTTAGACCATTTTGTTGAGAAAGACGATGACATCGAGGGGTACCTCAGTAGATTCGAATTATTAGCTACTACATATGGGTTAGAGAGAGAGAGGTGGAGTCTTAAGTTATCCCAGGGACTGAGAGGTACTACTTATAAGGTCTTTGCTAAGATGAAAAGAGACGACCAAGACAATTATGACATGCTAGGAGCCGCGCTAGCGTAGTGGTTACAACACCGCTCTGGCGACCGGGTGATACAGGATCAAACCCGGGCGACGGCATTTGAGGATTTTTCATCGACTGGAATTTGGACTGGATGAACTCGAGACCTGGCGAGGACATTTAAAGGAGTGTCGTTGACCAGGGACTGGCGGCTCCTGAGCCGACCCAGCTGCAATGGGTACCTCCGAAATCGGCGAGTATTTGCCTGAATTGCGAGGAACACCTGTCTCTGTACAAGAAATAAAGGGATACTCATGTAAAATCAATGTCAGGTTAGACATAAAATAATAACCTGAGATTTCGCCTCGAGTATTAGCGGGCGAACGCAAAAAAAAATAAAAAAAACATGACATGCTAAAGCAGGCTTTGTTATTGAGATATGAAAAGAATGGTGAATTCTATCGTAAGAAATTTAGAAATGCCAAACTTTTGTCTGGGGAGACATACTACCAATTCTCTGCCAGACTGGAAACCTATTTGGAGAAATGGACTGCTCTGGGGAAGACCCAAGATCTCAAAGAGATGATCATGATAGAGCAATTAAGAGAGTCCATGGCTCCAGACTTGAGAAAATTTCTCATGGAACAAGGTGCAGAGAGGTTGGGGGAGGTTTTAAATGTCGCTGAGAGGTATCAGGCAGCCCAGGCAGAGGTAAGTGGCACTAAAAAGAAGCACATAGAAAATTTTAAAGCTCCACAGCAATTTAGTAAATTTGATACCAGAGAACAAGGTAATAGAGGCAGGACAAACTTTGATAGGAAACGAAATGATTATCGTGACAGAAACTCACAGTTCAATGACCAAAAATATAATGAAAGAAAACCGTTTAACCCAGAAAAGAGATGGTGCAAATGGTGTAAGAAAGACAACCATAACACCGAATTTTGTAAAAGGAAACCTTCAAACATTGCTGCAATGAAGTCGGGGACTGAAAGATTAAAGGTTAATCCTAATGGACAGCAGGAACCTTATCACCCCCCAGTGTGTGAGGATGTTATTTGTAATGGGGTCACCATAAGGTGTCTATATGATACAGGTTTGGATTATGATTCAGTTGTGAAGTCTAGCCTAGTGGACCCAAGTCAGTATACCACAGAAACAGTGGAAATACAAGGGGCGACTAAGGACATACCACTCATGACACTTCCCATCGCAAGGATAACGATGAAAACTCGCTATGTGGAAGGAGAAATCAGAGCAGCAGTGATAGATGAACCAATCTACCCTCTGATAATGGGGTGTAGGTACGTCTTCTTGGGGAATCCCGAGAGACCTGTGATCATGGCGACAGTGCAGACCAGGTCACAGAAAAAGGAGGAAGAAGATGAACCTATAATTTCTCATCCAGAGGAGATGAGGAAGGCGCAGGCTGAGGATAGGACACTCAAGCCATGTTTTAAAAAATTGCCCAAATGCCACACACCTCCAAGCAAGGGAGAGTACTTTATGAAGAACAAATTATTATACAGGAAGACAGGAACTAGATCCACTGGTCACGGACAGTTGGTTCTTCCCAAGGTATATAGGGCAAATTTAATAAGGAGCTTACATTTTGGAAAATATGGTGACCATGAGAAAGTAGGTACCATCTGCCAAAAGGTGGCTCGAAAATACTATTGGCCCGACGTAAATGTCGATATTGAGAACTTTGTAGAACCATGTGGCATATTTCATGAGGGAACACCCACAAAGGGACAAAATGTGCAGGACCTAGAAACGCCAGGCCTGGAAGGAAAAATAATTATAATCAGGTAGACAAAGTGGAATGGGAGCCCCCTTTTCACACCCAGTCTTCACTTAACAGCATTAACATGGCCACTATGCGAAGAGTACAAAGAGTAAATTTACCCCAGAATAAGCTGACAATCCCTCGGTCAGCCTTATATAAACTGGAGGAAACTAAAAGAGAGCGAAGATCTCTCATAAGTAAGCTAAAGTGGGGAGACAAACCCAAGAAAAAATTGGTAGTGGTCGATTTGTGAGTGATGATTCTAGGAAGAAAAGTCCTCACTATAAAGCTTCTAATGGACAGGGCCCGACGGGTACCAGGGAAAACAAGTATAAAAATTTAAAAGTCCATATGTAACTTTATTAAGGACCTGGACAGATGAGAAAGCAGAAGAGACTGTTACCTCATCGTATCAATATGTGAACGAACTGACCACTCGTCTGAAAGCTGGATGGAAACTGGCAAATGACAATTTGAGACAAGCCAGGAAGAAACATGCAGCGTATTTTAATAGGAAAGCAAAGGACAGAGAACTAGCTGTGGGAGAGAAGGTGCTTCTTCTACTACCCGGCAGCCAGAATAAATTACAAATTGGATGGCAAGGTCCATATACGGTTCTAGAGAAGGTGTCTAGAACAAACTATAAAATTGACAAAAAGGGGAAGGAGAAGGTATATCATGTAAACCTTTTAAAGAAAAATCTAGACAGACCACTCCAGGAAAGCACCCCCTTACTGACCTTGGCTATCGCAACTCAAATGCAAAAGGAACCACTCACCTCACATGAATACCCATTACATCCCTGTGAGACAGCCGCATAGGTAAAAGTCTGTAAGCACCTGACTAAAAATCAGAGGGAGAGAGTTCACCAGGTTCTGGAGGAACATACAGATGTATTAACAGATAAACCAGGACATACAAATTTGCTACAGTATGACATGAAGCTGGTAGACTCAAACCCATTCTGTATGAGAGCCTATTCTGTGCCGTTCGCGAAGGAGAAGGCATTGAAAGAAGAAATAGATTATTTGTTGAAAGAGGGGATTATTTCACACAGTGAATCTTCAGTTAGCTCCAGTGTAGTTTTGTTGAGGAAACCGTCTGGGGAACATAGACTGTGCATAGATTACAGGAAACTGAATGCTGTCACAGAAGGACAAGTGGATCCATTACCAGACACAAAACAGTTATTTGCCAGATTGAACAAGGCAAAATACTTTTCGAAGGTAGATCTTAGTAAAGGCTATTACCAGATTCCAGTGAAGCCTGAAGTTAGACCTTATTTAGCTTTTAGCACCTCGGAAGGACATTATGAATTCAACATGCTACCATTCGGATTGAAAAATGCTCCGAGTGTATTTTCAAGGATGATGCGCAAATAGTTGGATCCCTTGAATAATCCATGTATCACGAATTTCATGGATGATATTCTCGTCGCCACAGAGACATTTGAAGAACACAATAACTCTCTGAAAATGTTATTTGATAGGCTTAGGGAAGCGAACTTAACTGCTAGACCAACAAAATGTTGTATTGGATGCAAAGAGTTGGAATTCTTGGGACACACTGTATATCAGGGTAACATGACCCCTGACCCCAAGAACTTGGAAAAACTGCAGAGAGCACCTAGACCACAAACAAAAAAAGACGTGTGATCATTCGTGTCGTTATGTGGATTTTACCAAAAATATATCAAACATTTTAACTCTATATGTGCTCCTCTGACTGATCTGACTCGCAAGGGAAATCCAGATAAAATTGTTTGGTCTGCGCAATGTGAATTGGCTTTCCAAGAGTTAAAGAAAAAACTCACTAGCAAGCCTATTCTCAAATTGCCTGATTTGACACAGGATTTTGTGGTGAGAACAGATGCAAGTAATGTAGGCCTGGGGGCGGCTCTGTTGCAAAGGTCATCTACAGCCAATGGGGAACTGAACCCAGTCACTTATGCAAGCCGCAAATTGAATAAAGCTGAGCAAGGATATTCAACAAGCGAAAAAGAATGTTTAGCGTTAATCTGGGCAATAAAAAAGTTTCAAATCTATCTGTATGGTAGGACTTTTGTGGTCCAGACGGATCATCAGCCTCTAGTGTTCTTATCTCAGGCCAAGCATGAAAATGCAAGATTGTTAAGATGGTCTTTATTGTTACAACCTTATCAGTTTAGTATTGAGTATATCCCGGGGTCATTGAATGTCGGTGCAGATTTCCTCAGTAGGCACCCCTGTGATCAAAATTAGAGTAGTTGGCAGGCGTGAGGAGTAATTTTATCTATGTGTATCACTGGTTTTGGGAACTTGCAGTAGTGCATGTTCTCAAGTGGGGAGATGTGTGAAGAATTTACCGTGATACAACGTTAAAATATCTCCAATTATAAAGATAACATGTAGGGATAAAAATAATGCGTAAGATACTAGGAGACATGCTCGCCTATGCCCGCATTTCCTACCGCCATTGAAACTAACTAGTAGCCATGCAGACGAAACAGTACCCTTTTAGACGGGAGGGAAACGGAGATAAAAATCATTATGACGGTCTGAACACATGTTTGAATCTAGAAAGGCCAAAAGACGCAATTTGTAGTTTAAAGAAAAAAATCACGCCACTAGTTACCACAATGTAATGAATTGATAGAATAACGACTTTAGCTCTTGTCAGAGACAGATGTTTCTTTGACGACTTACGGTACTTTGACGTTATAGTTTGAATATAGCGGCAACCGCGTGAACGAAGGTTCAAAAACAAATTTCAAAAACTAACCTTGAGAAAAGTAGGTTTTTTCTTAATAATAAAGTTATGAAAATAAAACCTAGCTAGTTTGATAGCCCATCTTAAGCAGAGAAATAATATACTATTACTTATACAGACGGACAGATAACAAGGAAGATATTGACGAAAGACCGTATTGTTCCTATCAGACTAGCAAACAGTAATGTTGTGCATACTTTCACTAAAGTCTCAATTTTGCGTCCTTGAGACAAGAAAATGCAAATTTCAAACTGTAATGAACTAGCGGGGCAAAGTCGGGAGATAGTGGCTAAAAATAACTTAGGAAGCAGGTTCGTGCAGTTTTTAAATGTGTTAGTCCAAAAAACAAGTGAAATTTTGGAAAAAGATAAAATGTGACCGACGTACATTTTAAAAATTGAGATGTACTTTTGACTTTATTTTCAAATTTTGAATTGAAAAGCTTAGTCTTCTGATCTGATTGGCTAACGCATTTTTATTTTAGCGGGGTAGAGACGCACAATTTTGCCATTTAATATAAGTCTGTCCAGTAACACAGTCCATACCTGCTAGTGGTGTTTTCCAGGAAATATTACATAACAATCAGTGGGACGCCATACTCTAGCCAGCAGCTCAGCTGAGTTTTGCTAGTATTAACTGTGTTCTCAATTCTGATTTCTGGTAAGGATGAAAGCATTTATCTTGTTTATTTTAATATTTTGAGTGATTGATACTGCCATATCATGAAACATGATTACGACAAGTAAGTGCTCGCTCTAGGTCCCCAACCGCAGCCCAGGGCTTAGAGACAAACAAAAATTATATGGAAACCTAACTAAGACGATGGAAGGCGAATCTATTATTGAGATCAGTGGGAACATATCACCTATCTTATTGAATGAAAGAGGAAACTATTGAACATATTTCAGATGCAATGCAGTCTTGGGGAACTGGTACTATGTGAAAACAACTGGGTAAGATGTGCTATGTTGGTCAGAGAGATCTGACCCAGTCTGTGTAATGTTGTTGTGTTGTGTTGTGTGTAAAAGTGGCGCAGTGGATAGAGTACTGACACATGGCACAAATTTTTTTTCAGAATTGTGAGTTTCTGTTTGGCACTAAGTGGTGCCAAATGCTTATATAAGAGTAAACACGCAGATGTGTGTGTGCCGCCTAACATTTGTGCCTGTGCAGCCTAACATTGTACTCCAGCTACGGAGAGGAGTGGGCCACCAGAATCCTGTATCAGATCGTCACAGGAGAGATAAGTGAAAACCTGGCCTGCTGAAGATTCACAACTATTCCACTATCAAATAAAGACATAACTATTGAGCAATAAAACATTTACTTCATTACATAAGTCATTGGACAATGATTGTTGTAGTCACAGATTGGGAGGGATGACGCCACCCTAACGAAACATCCAGTACTAGTTCTCCCAAAGACAGTATAGATCATAGTAATATTAACCATTCTTATAATATACCTATGTACACAAATTACATTTTATTATGCCACATATTTATGCATTTCATTGATAAATCCATATCATTTCATATGTTCTGACCAAACTAAAAATTGGTTCAGAACTAATAAATTTAAAAGATTTCTAAAATTTAAACTAAAACAGCCAGAGTTAGTTCAGTGTGTTATAGAGTTTATTAAGATTATTAGACTTATTAATTACATGTGTGTGTCTGTATATTATATTACTATACCTTACATTTCAGTACTCTAGACCTTTAACGTAGCTAACATTCATGATAGTAGAATAGATCTGTTTGAGGTCGTAGTGGTAGTAAGAAGGGCCTTCTGTAATTCACATAAACTTTTATCTCAGGAGCCTTCACAGCTGACCTCATACAGTACACTAGGTAACATAACATCCATACAATAACATCAAAAACCACTACACCTGTCTACCCCCTGCCAATGTTTCACCCATCACAGAACCTCGATTTTATATTCCCTCATGTCTGCTGCTACATGTGCCACTTTCCCTTGTTCGTTTAATGTCCGAACATTCCAGGTGCTAAATCTGGAAGTTCTCCTAGAAGAAAGAAGGTTAGTCAGCAACACAGACTCCTTTCGGCTTTCTCTGTGTTGCATCATACGCCTCCCTGCGAGAGGACCTTCCCCTGTCTTGGATGGCTGTGTTTTATTTTCCTTATTTGACTTGTCCATATTTGTCTCAGGCCTGATAAATAATTCGCAATTAAGCTATTAGCTCTTTTCAGGGAGGGATTGTAAGGCTGAACCCAAAGGGTTCTCTGTTTGTATCATACGGCTTTCCTGTGTCTATGTGGCTAATGATCTATCATGTACTTTTGTCTACATTATCTTACCTTTTTGTCTATATATGATTGATGACTTATAATGTACGACATGAGTTGTGATGACTTTATGACCCATGTATGTAAACATACATATGAGCACATCATTCACATACACAAACTGAAGACATAGACACACATTAAGACATGTGGTATTTATTGGACAAGCACCATACACTTGGCTTGTCGTGTTACAGGTTTCAATCCCGGTTGTGGATCCAGTAGTATCTGGCTTTGCATTGTGCCTGATGAACCAGGAGAAAACATCTGATTGACTTGGACCACCACTGCTAACTGGCCTCCACGTAGTGCTAGTAAACTGTTATCCGGATTGACACCGATTTTCAATAAACTTTACTCCTTGCTGGCCTTATTATTGCAGCTTTAATAATTACAGAGCGTGAGGCACATTTGTGAGTTCCGATTCTAATATATATAGTTCCATCCATAATTGATAACCAATGAAAATAAAGATCACATGAATTTCGCTGATTTAACTCAGCTGGGGGCTTGAACGAGCTAACATTAATTATTGCATAAATCTCCATAAACGTTGACGGCAGATACTCGAGTTAACATATGCTCAGCTCATGCAGCATCGTTCTCGTTTTCTGAACACCTAGTGACACTCCCTTGAGGTAGAAGCATCATTATCCTTCTATCTACAACTCTGCCAAGAGTAATCTTGTGCAAAGGTAGACACCTTTGAAGACCCACATTAGTTACTCTAGAGTTTTGGTCACTGTTGGACCACTACTGCAGAGCTAAGGGGAAGAAATCCGTGACAGTGGGAATAACGTAATAATATGTACAAAACAAAGTATAAATCCATACAAACATCAGAATGTCATAGAAACATATTTATACTAACCGTTTTCTTGATTTTTGTAATGCAAATTTTTTTGTTATGTTATTAAAATCTATACGACGAAGTTCTGTTTGACACTTGTTACGTGCCTTTTATATTGTTAATGTAAATATGTAAAAACAGGATGGTTCCTGCAGCCAAGATGACGTCTAGGGTAGTAAATCTCTCAGACACCGCAACCAGCCAACACCACTCAGAATTAGTTGAGCCACAATGGACGAAATGGACGATATACAATTTATTTAGGACTGCACGCAGCTCCACATAGAAGAAAGTTCATTCCAACATATACTGAAGCACATTAAAAACGCACCACTATTATATACTGAAGCACATTAAAAACACACCACCTGTATAATCCAGGAACAGAGTGTGAAATGTAAATATAAATGTTCACAAATTTACATATTTGGAATCTTTATTCGATTTCCTATGAATCCATGCTGGTCATTAATTTGTACATTTGATTGTTATAAAATTCATTGCATTCTGTGCAGGCAAGGGAGAAAACCAAAAATGCAACCAATAAAAAAATGCATTCAGACTTTCCTCAGTATCTGGTATGTCCACCGTGTGCTTGCAAACAAGCTTGGCAGCGGCTTCGCATGAAACGCACAAGTCTCTGAAGGAAATTCTGGGGAATCAAGTCCCATTCACGTGTAAGAGCAGCTTCGAGATGTTGCAGATTAGCTGGAGAACCTTGCCTGTAGACTCTGCGTCCAAGCTCGTCCCACAGGTGTTCTATAAGGGACATGTCTGGTGATAGGGCAAACCAATCAATCGTCACAATGTTCTGCTGCTGTAGATATTGCTGCGTGATGCATGCGGTGTGCGCACGTGCGTTATCTTGCTGGAGAAGCTGCAAGTCTGGATAATTTGTGAACGCAGGAGCAACCAATGCATCCAGAAGCTCATCTCGATATGTCACAGCATTAACATTTCCACAGAATACGTGAAGAGGCAAGCGATGGTGAAAACTGAATCCTCCCCAAATGTGTATACTGCCACCTGCAAATCGGTTGTGCTGACGAACACAGCAATCTGCAAAGCGCTCTCCACACCGTCACCAAATCCGCATACGTCCGTCAGCTAAGGATATGTTGAATCTGCTCTCGTCTGTGAATAGGACAGCATTCCACTGCAATCTAGTCCATCTGACATGTTGCTGTGCCCAATTGCACGCGCTGCTGACGATGTCTGTGAGTCAAGTTTGGCCCAACATAAGGTCGTCTTGCTGTAAGGCCTGTATCTCTGAGTCGTCGTATGACTGTCATTCGAGAGACTTGACCACATCTACCCACTATTGCTCTTGCTGTTTGACTTGCCGGGAGAGAACGATTCCTTAGGTGACTCAGCTCAATATGACGATCTTGCGCAGGGGTAGTAACTCGTGGTTGGCCACTCCAAAGTCTATCCCGAGCAGTGGCTCCGTAACGTTCATTGAGACGTACAATAGTGCTGTGGTGGGAATTCATCCTTCTGGCAATGGCCCGCGAGCTCATTCCGGTCTCCAACATACCAATGGCTCGTTGGCGGTCGTTTTCAGATAGTCGTGGCATTTCAAGCACATGTACTGGGTGTTTTGTCTCAACGGCCTTTTTATACCGAGTATACTGCCACAACGCGTACACATTTTCAGGTTCATAGCTGTTGGGAATCGTGTTGCACGTGTAACTTTCATTGTTTTCATGTAGTCTGATCACAAACCCGAGGGTTGAATCATGCACTTTCCATTCCAGCAGCCATTCGCTCTCTACCTCATGACAAACACGGGGAAAATCCATACCCACACTTTTTTTCAGCTTCTCAGCATCAGTATATATAATAGTGGTGCGTTTTTAATGTGCTTCAGTATATATACTGATGCCGAGAAGCTGGAAAAAAAAGGTGTGGGAATGGATATTGTTTTGTATTTTTAAAAATCTCAGCCCTCTATCTTTAGTATTAACAGACTGTAAAAGTTTAAAACTAAAAACATAACAAGATATTTGGTGACTCTTTTAATATGATACAAAAATATCAAACTGACCATGTCTTGACGGGTTACTTCCGAAGATATCAGAGTAAACTTGACCTTTGACCTCTATATTATCATCGTTATTTTCTTTTGTGTTCCTTGTGGAGCATGGAACCACCACTGCACGAAGCCTGCACCAAACAGTCACGTGACTTTTGTAGTGGTCAGTTCTATTGTAATTAGTTTGACATGATGATGTTGCCAGCCTCATGTACCACCTTATATTAGTCACCTTGTACGAATTGTCTGAGTATAACGTTCACTCAAGTACAGGGTAATGAGTACTGTTTCCGTAGTTTTATCGAAAAGCTAGTGTTAATATTTCTAACAAAGTCAACAATACACCATGAAAATAATGAAGATAAAGGCATACGTGTTCTTTAAGAGAATGTTGAATTTATATGTCACAGTGTTTAGTGTACCGTTTCCGTATCTTCTCGAAAACATGACGCGATTGTTTCACTGGAAACAAACTTTCATTAAGAAAATTAATAGTGTGCGGATATTTCTCTTTTGGGTGTCCATAATGGCATAATATTGATTATATTCTAGGTCATTTAGTGGATAATTTATTTAACTATATGATGATGGGCAGAGAAAAATGGAACGAATAAAAAGAACTAACGTCACAAACAGGTTAATTAATGACGTCATATAGAAAATATTATTTGGTACGTAACAACATTTTTAGTAAAGAATTGTCTTGTTTATGTTTATCAGAATACATTCAAATTAATTAGTTATACCCTTTGATTCTTTGTCTTGTCAACCAACAGTTTTATTCTTGGTACAGGTTCTGTATTATCATATTTAGACTCTAGTTTTATTTTCTTCGGATTAGATTAAGAACTCGTCGTTCTGTCTTCATTCCACAACGTTGTTTCTCACTAACAATACTACTTTTGGAATATTTCAGTTGAATGAATTACAGTATGTCTCAAAGGTCTGAATTCATAGAGAATTCGGCAGCTACTTCTCTTTGTGAGTATCACTGTCTTGTGTACATGAGAACAATCTTTGTGCGCTCATCTGCTGCTAATGTCGAATCCATATTGGCACTGACAAAACATATTACGTAAGTCAGAAGTGAGAAAAAATGTATACAAGACAAACTGCCTATATTTCCAGACGTTTCACCCACCCCATAATTATTGACCAAATATTGTACGTAACCCTGTGAAATGTTTCTAGTATCCTCATGTGGTAGGCGTACCCCAGGCTAGGAACCCCTGCTCTACATGTCCTGAAAATCCTATCTTTCCGTTACGTAAGTCAATGTTATTAGTTTTGTCATCTATTTATTATATTAACTGTGACTTTCTGGCGTAGAGTTTGTAGAACTAGGTAGACCATTCTTCCAGTTCCAGAGAAACACATAATCTGCATGTATTCAGCACTGTCACCGTAATAAATATGAGGTAATGTCTAAATCATGTAAGTCGAGAATGTGTAATGTTGAGTACATTCTAGAACACGTAAACTGAGAATCAGTTTACAAATGTCAGAACACCACAACATTTTTGAAACAATCAATGTGGTTGCTGCGAGTTATAAACGTCGTGGTATTTTGAGGTCCCTCCTATAAACTTATGAAGTACACAGAATTTAAAAATCGTTTACAGCCAAACAGAAGCCAGCATAATTTGGTGTTGTAACAGTAACGACTTAAACGTCTTATATGTACAAGTGCGCTGGTCGTTGTCGCGTTTGTCTGGGATATTCTGTGAAACTGTTTGTTTCATAAATTGAGTTACATCACTTGTCAGCGCTAGCAACACTTATTTTGTGAGGTGATGATATATTAATTCAAAATAGGTAAACATTAGCAATGTGAGATTGCAGAGCAGATAAGATTTGACAGCGCCTAGATATGCATCATGGGAAGACTCTTTTCAATTATTTTATAATGGACAAAGTTCATCAAAGTATTATATTTAAATAAAAACAGTAGTAGGTAAACGTTTAAAGATGTTTGTCAATACTTGACCTTGTGTGACCGTCGGTCAGTTAAATGCGCAAGTAGTTATATTGATTTTAATTTCAATCAGAGTTAATCCTTTATATGTTGTTGTTGTTCAAGTGCTACAGGCCTTCCGCCTGAGATGGAGTTTCTTGACTTGTGCTAATTTTTCTTCAAAGGTTTGTTCTTACCCTTTAGGTTTAGTGATAAGCAAAACAGTCTCAACATGACAAGGTATATCCGCAAGAAATACTGTAAAGTTCCAAAAACAGCAATGCAGTAAATTCAACAAGAAGTTTATTGATCGTCGATTGACAAGCACTGGTATTTTCACAATGACATGATCGTTACTTACTTATAAACAAAATAGTGTAATATCCAAAAGGAAAATATATCCAGCAGAAGAAAAAAATAAACTGGTCTTGATAACCTCAAAGACGAAGTTCACCTAACACTACAAACTGCCTAGCACAAATTTCTATCTATCTAATCTCCAAGACGAAACTCGAATCTGGCTTGCCTAACTAAACACAATGATATATACCTAGCAAATCTCCGCCCTTTCTCGCATTTTTCCACCTTTTATACAGCTACTTCTTTTTCCCGCCATTTTTCACACGACTCATTCTTTTTTCCACACGTTACAGTTTTCTACAGACGTCTCTCTGTTTTCGACATTTTGCACATGTCTTTCTTTCTTTTTGACTTTTGTCACAACTCTCTTTTCCATCTAAACAATGGGAAAAAAAACCAACTCACAACATTCATTTCACACTTTCCGCGCATAACATCCATTCCTCATTATTATCTGGGACTGCCCTACATTTGCCCTCTCAGAGCAGTGACTGCTAACTGAACTTTTGATGATTCTGCGTTTTGTGCAAAAACGCTGTATCTGCCTTGTGTGTGAGTGTTGATCATCATTGACTTAGTGGTTCATGGAACCATCACTGTAGTTAGAGATGTTTGTAAATACTTAATCTTGTGTGTCAGTATTGATCATCATTGACTTAGTGGTTCATGGAACCATCACTATACTTATAGATGTTTGTAAATACTTGACCTTGTGTGTGAGTGTTGATCATCATTGACTTAGTGGTTCATGGAACCATCACTGTAGTTAGAGATGAGTGTAAATCCTTGACCTTGTGTGTGAGTGTAATCATCATTGACTTAGTGGTTCATGGAACCATCACTGTAGTTAGAGATAAGTGTAAATACTTGACCTTGTGTGTGAGTGTTGATCATCATTGACTTAGTGGTTCATGGAACCACCACTGTAGTTAGAGATGAGCGTAAATACTTGACCTTGTGTGTGAGTGTTGATCATCATTGACTTAGTGGTTCATGGAACCATCACTGTAGTTAGAGATACGTGTAAATACTTGATTTTTGTCTTTCTTACGAACGATGACCATAGGTGATGAGTAAGGGGCATTGGAAGGTTCTATAATTCCTAAATTAATCATTTGTTTTAATTCTTTTTCAACCTGGTGCTGGTAGTGAATAGGGACAGGATAGGGGCGTAGACGAATTGGTCGATCATCTGTAAGGACGATATAATGCGAAATAACTGATGTACGACCTGGTATGTCTGTGAGGACATCTGGAAAAGATTCTAGAAGACTAGAGACTTGGGAATGTTGTTCAGAAGACAAAGCTGGACAAATAGCGACATCCTTCCATGTCTCAGTTGATTGAAGAGGAAAGACAGGTAAGTTCACGGGAGTATCCAGAAAAGAGGATTCTTCCTCCTGAATTACCGATAGCGCAGAGTAGTGAGTAGCAGGCCTAGGGTGCTCATCAACTGCTTGAAAGATGGCTTGAAGATGTTCCGGTCTAGTGTGGAATTCCTTAAGCATGTTTATGTGAAAGGTCTTCCTTTTCCCTTCTAAGATGTAGTCAACATCAGAAATGCGCGACAACACTTTATATGGACCATTCCAAGCAATTAAAAGTCTTTTTTCTTTCCTTGGTAGCAGCACAAAAGCTTCGTCGCCAGGTAATAGTTGACGTAATCGTCTATTACGATTTTGGAACTGGCGTGATCTTGATTTAGCAGCCTCTGAAGAAGCTGTAGTCAGTTGGCAGGCATCTATAATGTTACGCTGGAGGTTAACGACGTATTCATACGATGACTGGATGTCCTGAGTCATCTCTGAGTCTATGAGTAGGTCCTTAATAAGTGACATGGGAGCTAGAGGTTGAGCTCCAAACACAAGCTCAAAAGGCGAGAAACCGGTCTGTTCATTTGCTACCTCACGGTATGCGAACAGTACGGCGGGTAAAACCCTGTCCCAATCTTGAGGATATTTCACTGTAACCTTTCCTAATAACTGCTTTAACGTCCGGTTAAGACGTTCCACCATGCCATTGCTCATCGCATGGTAAACACTACTGAGAGACCTGTCGATATTGAGGCATTTCATAACAGCAGTCATAGTGTCAGATACAAATTGGGTACCTCGATCTGAAAGAAGTTTTCGGGGAAAACCAAGTCTAGAAAAAATCAAGAAGAGGGCATCAGCAACGTCATTAGTGGTGATGTTCTTAAGAGGAATGGCCTCGGGCCATCGAGTGCACATGTCGATACATGTGAGCACATACCTGTGTCCCCTAGCGGACATAACAGGTAAAGGACCGATAATATCAACGGCCATTTTCTCAAAGGGGCGTACAGGTATATCACACGCCTGAATTGGGGCAGTATGATAGGCTCCTCTTGATTTTACCTCTTGACAAATAACGTTATCGGACGGTTCGTAGAACGAAGCTATCAGACGGTTCGTAGAACGAAGCTATCAGACGGTTCGTAGAACTAAGCTATCAGACGGTTCGTAGAACGAAGCTATCTGACGGTTCGTAGAACGAAGCTATCAGACGGTACGTAGAACGAAACTATTAGACTGTTCGTAGAACGAAGCCATTCGACTGTTCGTAGAAGAAGCTATCAGACGGTTCGTAGAACAAAGCTATCAGACTGTGAAGTGTCATCATTACTGAAGAACTGTTGAAACAACGGCTGCAGTAGTCATCGATGCTAAGCGAAGTGCTTAACAAAAGGCAACAGCAAAGAACATTAACATTACTCTATCGAGTTTCTATGAAGATAACACTTTAATCAAAAATTAACCATCATTTCAACCTGTGAAAACTAATTGATTATTCAATTTGTTACATGTTATTTTAAAACATAACAATCATAATTGATTCGGTTATTATATGTTTGAAAGCAAACTTATGTGCAAGACTCTTTAATACATATTTACACTTAGACATATATTTACATATATAGAGCTAGTCCTTATAAAAGAATTTCGCTAGATTTACACCAGCTGGGGGCTTGTACGGGCTAAAACCTTTGCTTAATTCTTCATAAAAGGCTGCGAACCTATATAAGTTAACAATTGCCCTTCCAATACCCCATTGTTCTTGACTTCGGGAATATCTTATGAATACTACCTTGGGATAGAAGGGACATTACTCTTCTATCTACAACTCTGCCAAGATTAATCTTGTGCGAAGGTAGGCACATTTGACGACCTATTTTACATACTATTGAGTTTTGGCCACTGTTGGACCACTATTGCAGAGCTAAAAAAAGGGGGGGGGGGGCAGTCCGTCACATGCTATCACGACACATATGGGAAACCAACAGCCAGGGATCTAGATCTCCAGGACGACCAAGAATTCGCTATGAGAACAACATTAGACAATCCCTGATGGACCGAGGACTGGACTGAAACCAGGCCAAAAGATATACAGCTTACAGGATAACATGGCGCTCCCTCTGGGTAACCTGTACACACCAAGGTAGAAAAGGTTTGTTTTGTTTTGTTTTAAGGACCATCTACATTGTACACGGAAAACTCCATCAGTGGTCCGATCTTCTCCTTTAGCTCACAAGGAGAATCTCGGCACAGTGCACGATCTCCAAAGCATCGGCGAGCATGCCAATGTGTGTATAAAGGAATCACACATTCTATAAATATTTTTGTATCGGATAGGTTTTCTTAATTGTGTAAACTCTGGCACGGCAGCGGCCGTATGGCCTGCTCTTTACGATTTCCAACTGCGGAGTAATTGTTAACGTGCGAAACTTGTACACCGGACATACTATTTTTTCGCCCTGGTCCAATAAGGCTAGCTATCCGGACTCACTACTCAGGGAATCAGGGGGGAGTAAGACATTATTTAGTACAAAGTGGTTCTGAAAAAATTCTATCAAGAATATTCCCTGTATTGGGAACCGACCCCAGTGCCTTTAGAATTAGATGCGGACGCCATGCCTCTTAACCACTCTGGTCCCCGGGATAGGAGAGAACCGACCAAGTCAGAAAATGTGTTTAAAGGATTGTCGAAGTGCGCTATTTGGCGCCGATGGTACATTTCGGTGTGCACATCTGAGACTGCAACGAGATGTTACTAACTTCTACTATCATTGAAAGTGGCAGAGGATATAAGTGTTCACTTCTTTAATTTGCGCATCAAACTCTATATTATTTAAAGTATTATAATTCTAAACATGGTTAACACAAGTTTTTTTACAACTTAACAATTGTACTGATAAAAGTAATAGATTCTTTTGTGCCTTAAATAAATGTGTGTACGGAATTGATAAAAAATAAATAAAAATTATAATCTGTTATTTAGTTTGATATTTTATTAATAGTTGAATTGTTCCCCTTTTAAAATTAATTGGATGGTTTCCCCTAACTTCATTATCTCCGCTGCTTAAAGTATCATATGGTTAAGTTTTCTTGTTTCTTTTTTTTCCCTCACTTATTTCCGAGATTGGACGTGACGTCAAAACCTGACAAGAGGTGTGATCTCCTGGTTATAAGTCGGGTATATTGTGTATAAACCCGATATATACAATACAGGATTGACACAGAGTATTTTGTATTAAATACACCTATGCCTTAGTCCTCGAAATACTACACACGAGAGAGAGAGAGAGAGAGAGAGAGAGAGGTGGAGTCAAACACATTCAAGGAATAACCAACACTATCAGTATTCCCAACTCTGACTTCTGTATTTAAATACTTGTCACCACAAAGATACAACAATATACATAGTCCGTGAAGTGTAACACATTAATGAAAATCCCAGATAACAAAGTGCATTATCTTGTCACAAATAAATATCGACTTGCACTCGACAGTTCACGTCCGCCATCATGACCACAAATCTCCCCGCGCTCTCCTTGACTGCCCCAATCCGAACGCCCCTTGCGTTCACCTCTGACCTGCTGACCTCGCAGTCTCTGTTGTTAAGTTATGTGTATGAGAACACGTCTCATACCCGACTGACATTATGTACCCGCCCCCAGCGGAGCACTGCCAGTCCACAGCTGTGTTCATCACACTGTGACATATACTCTCCCGCCCTGGGAAAAAAAACGAAGTTTTTTTTTTTTTTCTCTGGAAAACACCAAACATCCGGCTTTTGAGCCAAGTATACATTCATTTCCTTCTTGTCTTCACACATCTTGCATACTCAATTAAACATCATGTGGGGGAAAACTAAGAAATAAACAAGCATTCTACAAACGAGACAGAGTGTCAGCTACCACGTTAAGCTTACCCTCTAGAGGTAAAACAGTAAACTTGTACTGCTGCAGTAAGAGAGCCCAACGAGTTAATTTTGAGCTTGTCGATTTCGACGACTGTAAAAATGAGAGTGGTCGATGGTCTGTCTGTAATACAAAATGTGAACCTATCAAATATCGGGACAACTTTGAAACTGCCCACACAATTGCCAAGCACTCCCTTTCAATCGTAGAGTACCTAGTCTCAGCCGGCAACAGCTTCCGACTCACATACATCACTGGATGTAAGGTACTCTGGTCGTCTTGCATTAAACAAGCACCAATTCCTACAGAAGATGCGTCTGTCCGCAAAACAAAGGGTTTGCGTAAATCTGGCAACAGTAAGATGGGTTTCCTAGAGAACACCCTCTTGATTTTGGATAAGGCTATCTCGCAATCTTGTGTCCACACGACCCTATTTGGCATCCCATTACTCGTTAGCGAGGTAAGTGTAGCTGCAATGGAAGAGAACTGAGGGATGAACTTGTGATAAAAATTCACAAGTCCAATTAGACTTTTCACTTGCTTTTTTGTTTTAGGTGTCTGCAACTGTAAAATTTTTGTAACTGTCTCATCTTCCGGTTTCATGTGATTATGACCTACAGTATGTCCTAAGAAATTTAACTCTTTAAAACCTATGCAAACTTTACTCGGCCGTGCCGTTAAATTATGCTCTCTTAGACACTGCAATAGGGAAGACAACCCAATCATGTGATCCTCCCATGACTCATGAAACAAACATATATCGTCGATATAAGTAATAATATCAGATCGATGTCCTAACAACCTTCTTATCATCCTCACAAATGTGGCTGGCGCGTTCACTAAGCCAAAGCACATGACATTGAACTGAAATAATACTTTGGGGGTGCTAAACGCTGTTAGAGGTTTCGCAGCCTCCACGAGGGGTACCTGCCAATAGCCTCTAGACAGATCGAGTTTGCTGAAATATGTAGCGTGGGTAAGTTGTGTTAACAGATCTTCCTGATTAGGTATTGGTTCAGCGTCAACGACGGTGATGCTGTTCAATCTCCGAAAGTCAATACATATACGAAGAGATCCGTTCTTCTTGCGAACCACACCCATTGGAAAAGAATATGGTGACTCAGATGGAGAAATGATACCCAGTCGTTGCATGTCATCAATTTCTTTCTCGACAGCTGATTTGAAATGCATGGGCAATGGATACGGTTTTACCCTAATAGGCTGATCGCATGTCAGAGTGATATCATGACAAATCAGGTCTGTCCGTCCTGGCAGATCTGTGAGGACATCCTTAAACTCCGCTAATATCTTCTGTACTTCCGACTTTTGTTCTACTGTTAGGCCATCACTGATCCGCACCATATTCCATGACTCTGAAGCAACCAGGGGTACGAGGGATAACTGGATATTCCCTTCACCTTTTTCCTCTCCCGTGTCATCAATTACTGCCGTACATGCCACTTTCGCTTCAGTCTGTGCTGCCCTTGTGACTGCTTTCAATGACTCAGGTCGTTCTACATATGGTCTCAGCATATTCACATGAAATACCTTCTCCTTATTTCGGACCGAAATTAGGTAATCGACATCTGTCATTTTTTTAACCACCTTGAATGGTTCTTGCCACGTAATACTCAAGCGATCCTCTTTAGCTGGTAAAAGAAGCCAAACTTCCTCACCTGGAATCAGAGATACTAATTTGGAGTTCCGATTTGCGTATTTCCGATACCGTGCTAACGATCCCGCCAAGCAATCACGTGCCACCAAACAAGATTTTACAATACGTTCTCTAAGGCTGACTACATACTCATAACTCGTAACTGAAGTGCTATTTGCACATTTTCCAGTTAATAAATCCTTCAGTATGTGCATCGGCCCCCTTGGGTTTGCCCCATACAGTAATTCGAAAGGGGAAAATCCTGTACTCTCTTGGGGTGACTCCCTATAGGCAAAAAGGACAGCTGGGAGTAACCTATCCCATTCTTGCGGAGATTCTGCGGTCACTTTTGCCAGCATGTGTTTTAATGCACCGTTAAAACGCTCGCAAACTCCGTTTGACTGAGGGTGATATGGACTCGTGAATGTTTGGGCAATACCCAACAGCCCAGTGATTTCTGACATCTCCTTAGAAATGAACTGACGGCCCCTATCCGATAATATTTCTTCCGGAAAACCAAACCTGCAAAACAGCATCTGCAAAGCCTCTGCGACTGCTTGTGAAGTAATATTCTTCATCGGCACCGCCTCCGGCCACCTGGTGCATAAATCTACCATCGTTAAAATAAAACGATATCCCCTGTCTGAAGTGACCGAGAGGGGGCATATAATATCAATCGCTACTTTCTGGAACGGTCGGACTGACAAGTCCGTAACCTGCACTGGAGCTTTGGGAGTTCTGCCTTTATGCCTCATCTGTTGGCATATCTTACAGGACCTACAATACAGTTTAATGTCCTTGCTAAACAATGGCCAGTAAAATTGTGACAGCACCCTCTGGCGCGTTCGAGCCACACCCATATGTCCCGCGAAAGGAGAGTCATGTGCAACCTCTAACACTTTTGCTCTAAGACTACATGGTACCACCACTTGGCGCTGAGTTTGTACTCCCTTAGCGAAACATCTAGTGAGAACATCATTCTTGAGCTCGAACCAATGTCTGGCCAACTTCGTGCACTTTACATCACCTCTCTCGGCAAAGTTGTAAAATTTACGCAATGATCCGTCCGACCGTTGGTGCTGGATAAAGTTCGACACCTGTGTATCCTGACTCCCTTTGACCAATTCCGATGTCTTAGCTTCATGATGCGTCGCTTCTAATGCGTCATCTGCCTTTGACTGCGCCCTCGTAATCACCGCATTGGCCATAAGCACCCGATTGTCCCTCCATTTCTTGATGTCCATCTGAGTACATTCCTGCACACCTTGCACATTACCCACAATCAAATCCGCTATCGGTGCTTCGAGTACACAGGCCTGTACTCTACCAGATATGAAGGGAGTGTCCACCTCAATAATGGCAAGAGGGTAATATTCAATGTTACCCCCGAAAGTGACGCATCTTGCTGTCTTACCTATCAAACATGAGTCGTCAATGCAGGATCTACGCACACCTATAGTTGTGCATCCCGTGTCTCTCAACACAGACACCTCCTGTTTTTGCACAAATCCTGGATGCAATTCCAAATGACCATTTTCTTGAAGAGAAGAGAGACAAGGCAGAGTGTGACCACAGATAAGCATAGGCTTACCGTCTGGTTCAAATAAGGGCTTACACCCTTCGCAATTCTCATTGTTAAAGGTTTCTAATATGCAAGCCGAATTAGCTCGTTCTGAATTATTAGCACAGACCTTTGCCAAATGTCCTGTTCCCTTACAGAGACTACAGTGTAGCTGAGTATTGCTATCCTTTTTCGGACTGTTGTTTGGAGAATGTTTGTCTACTCGGTCTGACTCCTTTTTCTCAAATGATTTGTTTCTTTGGTAAGGTGAGCTTTTGCGAAATCGTCTTTGTTCCTGCTCCTTTGGCGCATCTATCTGGATCTGATTTCGCGGGTACCTATCATGTCTGTCTCCAGTATATCTGTATTGATTTTTATCAGACTGATAGTTAAATTTCTTCCTCGGTGATCTAAGGTCCCGATAATTGTCATACCGTGCAGGAGATCTGTCTCCCCGAAAGTAGGGTCTATCATAATTAAATCTTCTGGAGCCAAATCTATCGGCACTCTTTGATCTATGTTGATTGTAAGGTTTTCTAGTAACCTTTCCTATACTCGCTGAAAAAGTTTCAGTGATACTTTCCCTATGTATGACCTTTCCTGGATGCGCAGTGACATATTGGTGTCCTAATTCTGACATCATACCGATGTTTTTGGGCTTGCGTTCCTGGAAAAACGCAATAAGCTCAGATGAACACGACGATAATACTTTGTCTCGTAACATAAGGTCGAAAAGCCCATCGAAGTCTCTAGTAATACCTTCCATCTCAATCCATCGATTTAGCAGCTGAGTAATTTTTGCAATGAAATCCTCAAAATCCTGATTGACGCTTGGTCTCACGTCTCGGAAACGAGCCCGATACCCTTCCGCCGTTAGCCAAAATTTCCTTAACAACCTCTCCTTGACTATGTCATAATTTTCTCTGTCGGCTATAGGGATGCTATACACAGTTTCTAACGCAGATCCTGAAAGCAAGTTTCCCAGCAGAACAGGCCATTCTTCCTTCTTTATCTTCCACGCCAAAACTTCTGCTTCAAAACTTTCTAAATACACGTCCATGCTGTCCAAATCTTGATTAAAATTGGGTAACCGTAGTCTATAGGGACGTGAGAATTCTTTCCCACCTGAATCTTGCTTCCTGGATTCATTATCTAGCTTCTTCAGATTTACTTCTCTGTCAGCTTCAATTCTCTTCATCTCTTTCTCTGCTTCTATCTTCAATCTGTCAGCTTCAATTTTCTTCATCTCTTTCTCTGCGTCCATCTTCTTCATCTCTTTCTCTGATTCCATCTTCTTCATCTCTTTCTCTGCTTCCATCTTCTTCATCTCTTTCTCTGCTTCTATCTTCAATTTCTGGAATTTTCTTTCCTCACATCGTTCCATTAATCCTGATCCTGTTTTTCTTTCCATTTTTTTTCTGCCCATTCCTGTAGAGCAGGGCCTGTTAATGCTAGCGCTTTACCAGCATCAACAAATTCTAAGAGGCTAGCCATCGTTATGTAATGTAATAATATCAAAATTTCTTAACGCAGTACTCAGTGTACACAAAAAAAACGTTCAGTATTCTTCACTGGAAAATTATCAGATAGTGTACTAGAAAATGAATCAAAATTATATGCAATACTCAGTCAGAAATACTGACTGTACCAAACAAATGGGTGTATTCCGTATTATTATGTGAAGTTATTCAACAGCACAACTTGCTGTACCCATAACACCCTTAATATTTAAACAGTGTAACCAAACCTCACTGCAATATAATTAATGGCATAAACATACATGTGATTCTCAACCAAACAAAGAACTACGTTTACACAAGCAAAAGTACCCAACCTACTCTTTTGCTATAGGTATTGGAATTGAAATTGAGATACACTTCACTAAGACAAAACAAACAAAAATACAAACAATGTTGACACTAATGAAGGTGATTAAGATGACCTTACTATACGAACGAACACAACAGTACGGTGGAATAAGAAAAAAAATACACTCAGACAGCAGCAGATGTCTAATTACAAACCGTAGCTGTTAACAAATGAAAACAAGAGTTTGGGAAATTAACGTATGTACATGATAGTAAGAAAAATACAAGAGAATACTCCAATTAAACATGACGAAGAGACACTATTACAAATATGACACCGTGCAAACAAACAAGACCTGCACCACTAATACACTAAAATGTGCAACGTGAATTATGCAAGGCAGCCAATAGGGGCAACTCTATGAGCCCGTGCTCCAGCACACAATTCACTCAGCAACAGTACTAAAGAACAGTTTAGCACAATCTCTTTCCGCAATGCAAAAGAGAAAATCCTAAACCCACACCACAACTAAATGACACGAAAATTATACTTCTACGAAGACCCAACAAAAACCTACAATAGACAATGAAGTGACCAAAGGTAGTATGATGCAACACCCCACCAGTTGGATGACGTACTCACCAACCCAATGTAAAAAAGATCACAGGAGAATGATTATTAATTGTATAATATTATAAAGTAGAGAGGTACTCAAAGAAAAATAAGTGTCAAATAATATATAATAACAATAATACTACATTAAGAAAATTAATTATAAATCAATTAAATTGATGATCTCCGAAGGTCTGGGTTCCTGATGATGACGTTGATATCCACAGCACCCTAGTCACGAATGATCCAATGGTCCACACAACGAACAACACGTTACAAAGTTACATAAAGTTACCAATATTGTCCATTAGGATGACCCCTGAGTGGTCCTAGCACTATCATGTAAGGCACAAAGTCCATGCTTGTCTCCAGATAGTGCCTTGTCTTCACTGAAATACCACAGGGATGTCACGCAAAAAGTCAGTCCACTCGCATCAAAGTTCTACCACAAAAGTATGCTAGCCCGTCGTCAGCACAAAGTGAGGTTTTGTCAGCTCCACTCCAATAACATCTCACGAGTTCATGAAAGTTAACACCGTTTGCACAGGTGTAATGCAGCCTTCTACGTGAGAAAAAGTTCAATACAGATTGTGATGATGGACTGCAATGTTTTGTATAAGGCAACGATCGTAACGTAAATCTGGTACTGTTCAGCTTCTGGCCCCTTCCGTAACGACTGTGTGTAAAATGTTGATACTGTAATGCATCAGTTCCAGTGTTGGCATGCACCCAGTTCCACAAGAAGACTCAACCACTTAATTTCCACAGGTACATCGTCTCCTGAGCCAGTAAACACTGTATAGTGGCAACACTGTCCCACTGTTGGCTTTCAAACGGCGCTGCAGCGGCCTGTAGTCTTGATCACTCAGACGCTGAAATAAATGCTACCAAGGCTACCATCCACTTGTTCGTAAAGCATGAGTTAGCAGCAACATCTTCATCATCTCAGCTTGGCCGACAATCGTATATACCTGAAACCGACCCTGCTACAATTTGGTTCACCCTGCAGACGTTGGCCGACAACGGCGTCGTTTTCTTAACCATAGGAGTGCTCAATGTCGCACTGACGTTTTGTTAGATCTGGCACTCTCGTACAACTGTTCATACCAGGCTAACCATTTTCATCGTCAACCAGGAATTACAAGGTAAATCCCTCTAACTGACAATTTTTGCCTATCAACTGGAGCTACCTTCAACTTGCAAAGCGACACAAATGTCCTTATGCGCTATTGCACATGTAACGTCACAGCGTACTGTTAATGATAAATCCCGCCTTGTATTTCCGCTCTCGCTACATCCTTAATGAAAGTCATAATTCTTTATACTCCTCTAACACACCTCCAAAATTTTAAACTTGCAACACAGTTCGTGAACTGAAAATCACTCGTGGCAAAAAAATACCACCCTTCACTGTGTATCGCTAATCCGTGACCCGTGACACACTATTCAAAAAAAGAACCTGACAACTGCGTGAATGACAGCAGGTCTGCGATGTACTTGACCCAAAATAGATTTCTGACCTGGCGTTGCACTGAAACTCATACCAGTGGCAAATTTACACTTCCTATTTTTCATCAGCATATGAAAAGATAATCAAACTTGAGGACCGAAATACGAGCTCCCCAGCTGACACAGGGTATTTTGTATTAAATACACCTATGCCTTAGTCCTCGAAATACTACAAACGAGAGAGAGAGAGAGGGGTGGAGTCAAACACATTCAAGGAATAACCAACACTATCAGTATTCCCAACTCTGACTTCTGTATTTAAATACTTGTCACCACAAAGATACAACAATATACATAGTCCGTGAAGTGTAACACATTAATGAAAATCCCAGATAACAAAGTGCATTATCTTGTCACAAATAAATATCGACTTGCACTCGACAGTTCACGTCCGCCATCATGACCACAAATCTCCCCGCGTTCTCCTTGACTGCCCCAATCCGAACGCCCCTTGCGTTCACCTCTGACCTGCTGACCTCGCAGTCTCTGTTGTTAAGTTATGTGTATGAGAACACGTCTCATACCCGACTGACATTATGTACCCGCCCCCAGCGGAGCACTGCCAGTCCACAGCTGTGTTCATCACACTGTGACAAGGATATATACCACACGACATGAAGACATCAGTTTTCATAACATTGCCCAAAAAAACCAAATGCAACAGAATGTTTAGACTTCAGAACAATCAGCCTGATGAGTCATGCAATTAAGATACTGCTCAAAATCATACAGGAAAGAATAAAAAGTAAAGTAGACAGTGAAATCCAAGAAGAACAGTTTGGTTTTAGACGGAACAGTGGAACAAGAGAGGCAATATTTTGCCTAAGTATATTAGCAGAAAAATATACAGAGGTCCAAAAAAGTATGTATATGTGCTTCATTGACTATAAGAAGGCTTTTGACAGAGTCCATCATGAGAAAATAATTGAATGCCTCAAAGACATAGGTATTGATGGAAAAGATATAAGAATACTCAGTAACCTTTATTGGGAGCAAACTGCCACAGTAAGATCGGGAAGGAATTATTCACCATACATAGACATAAAAAGAGGTGTCAGACAAGGTTGTATGCTGTCCCCCTGCCTATTTAATTTATACACCGAAAAAATTTTCAAACAGATACAGGAAATACCAGGACTGAACATCAGTGGAAGGTCAATAAACAACCTTAGATATGCAGATGATACCGTGTTGTTAGCTGAAAGCGAACAGGAGTTACAAGAACTAGTGAAACTAGTGAACAGTATAAGTCATGAATAATTGCTGCTTAATTGCTGCTTAATTGCTGGGATGCAAGGTTGATAATCATTCTGTATAAAAGATAGAAAAACACGAAATGCAATACAAATCATATTATAATCTGACGCGCGATAAATTTACGTTTAAACTATTTTCTACCTCGCGTCTTCAATTATATAAATTCAAGAAAAGCTCTCCGCGGGTCTAATAGTTAAAGCACACGTCTATATGTACAGAACTAAACTGTATTAAATAGTTATAATTCCCTTAACGGCTGCAAATTAATTTACACGTCTATTGTATTAGGAAAATAACTTATAGATGTAACATTAGTTTGCACCAGAATTTTGAAATGGGTTTATTTAGTATGTGAAATTTTACACCAAAATCCAGTGAAATAAAATGAAATAACTAGACCACTGATAACTTTAAAACAAATATATATATTATACCGTTGCATAGAAAAGCATTCACTGCATTAAGATGAATATCCAGAGGGAATCAAACAGGATTTCACTATAGCGAGTGCTACTGTAAATATCTGGTAACGAGTGAAAAAATGCATTTCTTCAGGGTCTGTATATATCTAACTGGAATGGAACTTAAGGGGTACATGTTAGAATTTCGCGCCTCTTACGTTCTCCTGGGAAAATCGAAATTCTAGCCGCCATGCTAACAGATGCCGCCCGACTAAAAGAGGGAGACGGCTCCTGGTTTCCGATTTCTGTTCGTGATTACTCCATTTTCTGGCCGCTTCGTCTTTCCCCGTTCGTCTTTGACTGCGGGCACTTCTGCGGTTCACGCTGGGATGTAAAAAATCGGCGAGACTCTGCTTTCCCTGTTCTATGGACCGCCACTGCCTTTGACTGCTATCGTTTTTTCGCGCTCTCCTGTGGTTCGCACCGAGATGCGAAATGCCGATGAGAACTTTCTACGAGAAACTAGCTTCTCTGTTCTGGGGGATCGTCTTGCCTTAGATCCCGCCGCTTCGACGTTTTGTTCTGGCACCGCCTATAAGGCAAGTACGAAGAAAAGGGGACAGGCACACTGGGGAAATAACTGCTTCTGGCCGCTCTAGTGGTAACAGTGGGCGTGATTTTACCTCCCCTTTGAGGCCATGCGATCACCAGACTGGACGGAAGATAACAGTCACATATTTAATGAGCAAACGTGGTGAGGAGTGCACTTTTCTTTTCTGCATGTTAATGAGCCCGGGTGGCGGAGTCCCCGCTGAAGAAAAATTCCTACAATTCATGGGTTCAGATGTTATAGGAGGGTCCTTATCATAATCCAACATTTCAGGGCCAGCTGAGTTGTCCGTCACAGATGTGTAGGAATTTTAGCTAAAGGATTTTAGCAAGCCAGAGTAAGCTTTCTTCTGTTATCTAATTTTTTTTTTAGTCAGTAGTTTGCCATCAATTACCTGACATCTGCCAGTGTATTGTAAGAAGTATAGCCAGTGAAGTTCTGTGTAAAAGGTTTGGTGGTATTGTTAATTAATATATATCTATGTGAATTTAGGACCTACGGCTGATGTAGTACTGTGTAATATATTAAGAGTACCAGGCTACGTTATGATAACTGTGGAGATAATAGTGTATGAACTTAAGAGTTTTGGTGAACTAAAGTGGCCATGGGTATTTAAGTTAGTTGCTGAAGGATACGTGATGCGAAGGGTGTTTAGTATTATGATACGGTGTAGGCAGTTGTAAGAAAATTTATTTGTGCTATTCTGATAACCTTCAATGGGCTGCCTTTAATATAAGAATAGTATTATTTAGTAAAATATATACTATCGGGATACAGCGATGCTGTGTTGTGACGCGTATCTGCCCAAGGTCACGAGCTGGCCTCAGATGCAATCAGGTAGCCCGGGTCTGTGTTAAGCGTAAGAGGCAAGCTATTGTTTGTGAAATAGAGGGGAGGGGTGAGCTGTTAAGTCAGACCTGAGGGTAGAAATATGGTAGAGCATGAGGGCTTGTATTTAGTGGAGTTTTATTATGGTATGGGAAAGCGGGGTGTATGTAAATCTTTGGTTGTTAATGTGTTTTAATTATGAATTTTGTGAATTGATGTATATAAGTTGCTATTTTGTTTTACAGCGATTCACGGCGTTGTAGGTAACGGACCAAGCCTGCAACGGACTTTGCCTTCTCGGAGAGGGAGACATGAGACATCATCATAATTGAAAAACAGGGTACGTGCAAAGTACTTACGTCTGCAAGACGGAGAGACATTAGGAATTCTCTAGACGTGAGGAAACATATACATCAGCGTGGAATTGCCTAGAAATTGGAGCACTTGACTCCTACGGCCCAATAAACAACAGGCTACGTTGCCTGGTATTGTTTACATACTGCCACAATAAAGCAGCAGGCCAAAACCCGAAGTGGTTTTAATTGTCGTTGTGTGAAGAATTGAGTTGCCATCATCATTGCTAGATCTACAGCCAGAGGCAAATATATATATATATATAGTCACCAAGGGCCCATCGTCGCTTATTCTGAAGAGGAGAGAGGGAGATCATACCTTTCTAAATGCTAACGAGAGGAGGTACCTGACGAAGGGTAAAGTATCTGAGCCTCAGACGAAGGCGATAGCGTCAGGAAGGAATGAGCTGAAGGAGAGGGAAGAGAGTGGATTTAGTAGTTTTCAGGAACTGTAGAGTAGATAGATAACACTTGGAGGGGAGCCTCTGAGTTAGTTCTGCAGAATTCAGTGAAATAGGATTTAGTTGTGTATAAGGTAGTTGTGTAGGACCTCCAGGAGCGCCTTTGAGACATTTTAGTCAGATTAGTTATTAAGTCTTCCTCTGACTGGTTAAACGGGACAGAGGGAAAACTAGTGGAGAGTATCCTTGTGGTGTGGGGGACTCCACAGTATTGTTGTTTTTCTCTAATGTAAAGATTTTTTTTTGTATTAATAAACAAATAAATGTGCTAATAAATGTGCACTGGGTCAGTTTGTCTGTCACTATACTGTACCTGTGTTCCTTAACTGTACAGTTGTGTCTGTGGATATACATTAGTGTAAGCCTTATCTTCCTCGGAGCAAGAGGTAGTGAGGCAGTAGCTATAAAAAAACCAAGTCACAAGTGGCGAGGGAGAGTCAATCTAGGTTCTCACCCTTGAAGCTATAAGTCTCATCCTCCACAGTCACTTTAATTCTCATCTTAATCTATCTCAGACTTCCCTTAAATTGGTGTCTTGTTTCTTTACTCAGACATACTCTTTGATCAGCCATTTCGTGACACCCCCAAAACAGACCATTACAGATATATACAAAATCAAATGGTTAATATTTAATTTCAAAAATAAATAAGAAAGGATAGAGAATTTCACATTGGAATTGTAGGGGTATCAAAACGAGTTTTGCACCCCTTCTTGCAGAAACCGGAGGACATAAACACAATATATGCCCTACAAGAGACACATTTAAACACCAATAGTAGGTATTGTTGCAAAGGTCTTAAGATACTCAGGCACTATAAGAAACAAGGCAGAAGGGAGGGTCGCATTCGTAGTATACGACACATTAAAAATTATAGACTGGTAAATATTTGATACAACAAACATTGAAGGTAGTCAGGTTACAATAGATAGTCAACCAACCAGTCTAACAATCCTAAACATATACGGTGAGAATGGAACAATTAAAGATGCAGATATTTTAGCCATAAGCACTAGACTAGGCCTCAAAACGGTCATAAGGTGATTTTAAATCCCGTCATTATGCTTGGGGTGGACACCATGTGGACAACGCAGGAAAGCGCCTACTACACTTTATAGACAACAACGACCTGCTAATACAAAAAGATGGAACAGCAACTAGATTCAATCCACAAGCTAACGGGGAAGATTCAGCAAGAGACATAAGTATAGCAACTAACAACTTAGCTAATGCAAATAGGGAAGTGTTACAAGACACAAACTCAGACCATCTGCCAATTGTAATTACCATGCAAGAAAATATTGTTCCAAACCCAGGACCAGAGAAACTTTAAAAAAGCAAACTGGGAAACCTTCCAATCAGAGCTGGAAGTATTGTAATATAAAGACACGGAATCAGATGATACTGACTTATTAGCAGAGACACTGACAAATGACATTCTAAAAATACCCAAAAAATATATAAAAAATAAGAATATGCCACGACACTTAAAAGCAATTAAACAACAATAATAAGAAAAAAAACTCAATAGAAGAAAGAACCAGTTGCTTGGTGGAATAAAAGCTGCTCAGAAATTCACGATAGAAGGAAAACGGTCTTAACAAACATACAGAAATAATGGAACAGAAGAAAGCTGGTGTTGTCCCTGGTCATCCACTAGCGATTGTCACTCATTAATATTCACATGGTAATATATACATATATTAGTTCACATGTTAGTAATGAAAAATGTAGAATGCAAAATGACAACTTACGCCAATCCTGGATCACAAACTTTTTGCTCAGATTAATAAACTTAAGGCACTTGATGAGGCCTCTTACACGTATTCTTGGGGTCAATACTTTTTATAAGATAATTCCCTCTATAACTCCGTGTGTTCTCATTTTCCTCAGTCCCGGTTTTCTTGTTAAAATGATAGAGGTGTCTTGGGCTGTTTTGTAAGTCCGTCAAGATTCTCCAAGAAAAGGTCCGGCGTGATAAAAATGAATTCTGAATTCTAACTTCTGGCAAGGTCTGGTTGTGTCGTCTTTGGCAAGAGATTTCTCACAGTGAGGTTAGACTTGAACAAACGCTCAGTTATATTGCCTGTCCTACCTCCACTTCTGTTTGTTATGAATCCACTCAGAGCTCCAATCATTTCAAACATGCGTGTGTTGAGGCGGGGGTAAGAGGAGGGGGGGAGGGGCCCTTTCACAATATTCCGACATGGAATAAATTTGCGCGTGATGCAAATGCCACGTCTCCCATATAGGGCAATCAAACATCCGAAACCTTGTGTACAAACTGACAAACACATCTGTAAACTCATACGACAATGTGTTTCGAATGTAACAACATATTACTTTCAGATAAAGTAATTGTTACTGTTGTTTTGGGTCATCCCTTCTATTACAGGCCACACAGGCCATCACTTCTGTTAGGGTGATTGTTTTTAATGGTGTTGTGTGTGGTGTTGTAGATTAGTGCTAATGTCTGGCACAGCTGACACGGTTGACGTCAGCAATGTTGGGCTTACTGTTAGTGGCCGACACGTGTTTAAATATAATGGGCGAATGTCGTGAGTTCTTTAAATTCGAATGTATCTGATGTCACCCACACAACAGTAATGTTAGGTCAGGAAATAGACCAACGGATAATGCGAATTAAGTTTTCAACTATTACACAGTTTATTAATACGACAGCAATAACGACATCATGGACAACAAATCACAAGTTAGAACAGCAGGTATAATTCATGGCAAATAGGTTGCAGAAAACAGCAACTCATCGTAAACTGTGAAAGTACATATAATCCATTAGAAATTTGTTACATTAACAGCAACTCATCATACATGGTGAGATTAAATATAATCCATCAGAAATTGGTTGCATTAACAGCAACTCGTCATGCATGGTGAGAGTAAATATAATCCATCAGAAATTGGTTGCATTAACAGCAACTAATCATACATGTTGAGAGTAAATATATTCCACCAGAAATTGGTTGCATACACAGCAACTCATCATACACTGTAATAACAGGAAAAATCCACCAGAAAAAGGGTTGCATAAACAGCAACTCATTGTACATTGCATTAGCAAATATCCACCATAGGAATATGAATCATATCAAATCTCTGTCATCCAAAACCACTCTGGACACACTAGCTGTACTATATCCGTACGGAAGCCGTGTTTCTTTTTTACGTGAAAGTCGGACAGGAAACGATTATGTCACTCGTGTCTGTGAAAAATGTGTCTGACAGACGAGTAATCTTGTTATCTGTCGCTTGAGTACACACAACCCTTTCTTTACCGCCTTGGCAACAGACCCACCCTTTGCCTTATCAGTGATTTAGTAAATACACTGGGCGATTTTCGTGTTATCTGTCGCGGCCAAGATTTGGTACGTGAAAATTTCTCAACATGCTTGTCGTTTCAATATTGCATCACCTGTCTACTCAATCAGTAGGGATGGTCAGGTAAACAGACAAGACGAAATATTACTGAAAGGGGTGAAAGAATGAAAATACAAAATATCTGCTACAAACGAGCAGGAAGAAATGTCTTCTTCTTCTTTTCTTCTTTGATCCTTAGGCACTGACCGTCAAAGCAGTCAGTGGAAATGACGCCTGGTGGCGTCTTGTAGGGCAGCAACAAATTGTTTCCACTTTGCTCGGTCGGTGGCCATCCTTCGTACAGTGCCCCAACTCTAGTTCATTTTTTGCATCTCTGTCTCCACAGTCCTCCACAAAGTTGTTTTTGGTCGGCCTCTCTTCTGTTTTCCTTCAGGGGTCCATAGCTTAGCTGTTCTTGTGATGGCATCGGGGTCTCTTCAGAGGACATGGCCAATAAAACTCCAGCGTATGCCAGCTATGATGGTGTGCATGTCCTCTTGCATGCTCCGAGTAAGCAGATCTTAGTTCGTGATGGTATTCGGCCAACAGATTCGGTGAATTTTTCTTAGGAATGTTGTGTGGAAAGAGGAATATTTCGACATGCCCTTCTCTGTCACTCTCCAGCATTCCGCGCCATAGAGAAGCACATAAAGCACACAGCTCTTATATAATCTTAATTTTGTGCTTGTGCTGTACTGAGAGGACTTCCAGATGTTGTTAAGAATAAACAAGGCAGTTCTTGTTTTGTTCATTCTATTGTTAATGTCTTTGCTTGCTCCGCTATCTGGTGTTACTATGCATCTTAGGTATGTGAAGGTGTCTGTCTGTTCCAGTTGTTGATTCCTTACTGTTATGGGCTCGGGGTTGCTCACATTGAGTGTCATGATCTCTGTCTTCTTCAGGTTGATGTTCAGGCCTACCTGCTGACTATGCTTATTAAGTCTATCCGTTTTTCCTGGAAATGTTGATGTGAATGTATTAGTAGTGCAATGATATCTGCATATTCCAGACCTACCAATGTAGAAAACGTAGTCCATCTTATTCCTCTTGGACTGCCCTCGGTTGTCTGGCGCATCACCCAGTCTATGACTGTTAAAAATAGAGTGGTTGATAATTGGCATCCCTGCCGTACTCCTGTATGCACCTCAAAGGTTAGGTTGCTCTGCTCAACGCTACACGTAAAGTTGGCATAGAGGCTTTGAATGATTGACACTATGCACCGTGGAATTCCATAAGCCCTCGGTATTTTCCATAGACTGTCCCTATGTATACTGTCAAAAGCCTTTTCAAAATCAACAAAATTTATGTACAGCTGTCTCTGCCATTCTGAGCACTGTTCTATAATGTTCCTGAGGGTAAATATATGATCTGCACATGTTCTGTTCTTTCTGAATCCTGCTCTTGTTCTTTCCTAAGTTTGTGGTCTACTTCTTTTGAGATTCTCTATTTAATTTTCCTGCCCAATATTTTGCTGGGAACTGAGAGAAGAGGGATTCCTCTCCAATTATTGCAGACAGACTCTGAGCTAGCTGCAGAACTACTAGAACCACTATTTGTACGTCTGGAAAACAGGAAGAAATGTGCCGACCCGGAAATTCCAGGTAATCAGTATTTACAACAATTGAACTGATTACTGCTGAAGTGAAAGAAAGATCGAGAAGAGGTCGTCCCAAAATCCATCTCGTTACACGGTGACAGCACACATCCCCGCCTGACACTCTTTTTTTGCGAAACGTTCCTATTTGGCTGCTAATTCTTACAGCTGTTGTTTGTTGCCAGTACATGTTTTTTATTATCCTCAAGTCTTTTTCATCAATGATGATGTTTCTAACATTTTGATAATTCCCTGATGTTTCACTGTGCCAAATGCTTTAGTGTAATCTACAACGCAAAAGTACTGATTTGTCATTACCTCTATGGCTCTGTCTATTAGCGTTCTTATAATATACTACTCGTCAAAAGTCAAGGGCCACCCTATTATTTTCAATACACTTTTATATAAGCGCATAGAATGATTAAATGAAGGAAGTTTTTAGTAAAAATGGGGGCAATATCTTCCTCTGACAGTCCTCTATGCACGTTAAGCATAAAAAACAACTCACCGACAACCATGGTGATCACGTGCAATTTGGTTTGCTGACCATAAATTCACATTTTTAATCTGTTTTTTCAAACTTCCATACAACCAAACAGGTGAAGTAATCGTGCTGATTGACATTCCACGTGCAATGGCGAATTGTCGTGAACAGAGTTCACTCTTAATATGTTTTACAATCAGCAGACTTAGGGTAGTTTCATCACTTGCAAAAACCATGCCACCGAGAAGAAGTCTTGACACCTTACAAAGAATGAGGGCTATAGCGGGAGTTGAAAGTGGTTTATCTGTCCGTGAGGTTGCTAGACGGCTTGCAGTGTCACACTCTACTATCCAAAGAATTTTGGAGAGATTTCAGGCCACAGAAAGTGTGGAGGATCGCCCCCGGCCAGGTCGCCCTAGATGCACCAATAGACATGATGACCGGTACCTCTTGTTGTCAGCCCTGCGCCATCGAACAGTGACTTGTTCCACTCTAAGATGTCAGCTGAGACAAAACGTAAACGTTAATGTCAGTCAAAGCACCATTTGCAGACGTGTACATGAATTTGGACTGGCTGCTCGACGTCCTGCAGTCATAATCCCTCTTACTCCTGCTCATCGCAGAGCCCGTGTTGCTTGGTGCCGCGAGCACATCCGATGGACAAGGCAATAATGGAGTCAAGTTCTCTTCACTGATGAATCTCGCTTCACTGTGTCATTCAATGATGGCAGGATTCGAGTATGAAGACGACCAGGAAAGCGATTTACTGATGACACAATTCGAGAGGTGGATCGTAATGGTAGGGGTTCTGTCATGGTCTAGGAAGGCTTCTACAGACACGACAGGACCCCACTCTACATCATCCAAGGCAACTTGACCGGCCCAAGATAACAGAACGCAATCTTGAGACCAATTGTTCAGCCTGCTCTGAAGGCCATAGCTGGTAATGCCATCCTCGAAGATGATAACGCTCGATACCATCGAGCTCGTGTGGTGAATGAGTTTATTCAGCAACATAGGGTCATCAGTATGGCGTGGCCAGCTTGTTCACCTGACTTTTCTCCGATTGAGCACCTTTGGGATGTCCTTGGTCGAAGATTGTCAACAAATCACCCCTTGCCAATGGATGTTGCACAGCTGACTGTATTTCTGCTTCAGGAATGGCAAGCTGTTCCACAGGATACTCTTCGGACCCTTGTGGACTTGATGCGTCTACGCTGTCTTGAATACCTTGCTGCAAACGGTGGTCATACGCGATTTTGAAATGTCTATTTGTTCAATATCTATTGTGTAACTTTTGAAAAGGTGGGTGACGCACTTCACAGCTTCATTGCGTTTGAATGTGTGTTTCCATTTCTTTACGTGACACGTCAATTTGGTATTCAATAAATGCCGTTTTGACTGATACCAATTACGTTTTATATCAGATTTGTTTTATGGTTTCAACCAAGGTTTTTCTAAGTGGCCCTTGACTTTTGACGAGTAGTATATATATGTAGCTCTGTTTGTGCCTTTACCTTCTACAAATCCACACTGTTCATCACTGACTCCTGGTTTAATTTTTATTTCTCACTCTTCTCATGATAATTCGTAATACTGTTTTGGTCACATGACTCATAAGACTAATGGTGCGATGTTCTTCACATTCCATGGCTCCAGGTTTCTTTGGCAAAGCTATGAATATGGATTTTAGCAGATAAGCAGGTATTTGACCACTGTTGTACGAGTTGTCATTTAAGGGTTCTTTTAATCACTTATTTTCCAAATTCTCCAAACGCTTCCATTTCCTCTACTGTTATATTATCTAGTTCAGGCGCTTTGTCTTTCTTCACGTGGTGCATGGCATCCTTTACCTCTGCCACAAGTAGTGAAGGTCCTTTACAACTGTCCTGGTCGTTAAAATCTGGTGTTTCATCATCATACAGTTACTTAATGTATTCTGTCCACCTTTCTATCATGTTATCATGACCCATTAACAATGTCCCTTCTTTTGATTTTAAATAGCCAGTGAATGTTTGTGTCTTTCTGCCTGTTAACTCATTTATTTGCTTGCACATAGATCTTGTGTCTTTTTGGTTCTGCACCTTAAGTTCTCTGCACTTCTGTCTTAGTCATGCTTCTTTTGCTGTTTGACATTTGCTTAATATATCCTTATTCGGTCGCTCATATTCTTCGTTGTCTTGCTTCTTCTTCTTTCTTGCATCCATCAGTTTTATGGTGTGACAATCAGCGAGATGGAGGCGCCTTGACCTCTTCCCTCCCTACTGCCTTGTGGGTTTGATTTTTTTTTTGTGTGTGTCAAAGGCTAACGGAGAAAGCCTACACAAAACCGATGGCAAGCAACGGGAGACTACCGTTGTATTATCCCTTGTACAAATCATGAATCAAAATAACTTCCTAGTAGAAGACAGCGACCTTAAGGAGGATTCACCTCGTCTGGTAGGGAGCATCACGTGCTACAGGTGATACCCCATCGTCATCGAGTTACTGTTAGCAAAATTAGAATTAAAGATAACTTAACCATAGGAACTTGGAATGCCAGGACATTAATGCAGACTGGAAAATTAGATAACATCAAGATGGAAATCGAAAGAATGATTGTAGATGTATTAGGGCTATGTGACATGAGATATACCGGAAAAGGTGAAGTGTATTCTGACAATTACAAATTATTTTTTTCCGGAGGAAATAAACAATAAACAGGAGTAAGCATACTATTAGATGCAGAAAGTGCAAGAACAGTAAAATGATTAATATCAGATAGAGTCCTGTTAGTTAAACTGAGTTTCAGACCAACTGATATCGATTCAAATATATGCCCCCAATACAGATAGTACAGAACATGAAATAGACACATTGTACAATGAGCTCCATATGGCAACTGCTTACTATAAATTTCATGAGACAACTGCTATACTTAGAGACTTCAATGCAAAGGTTGGAAATGAAAACATTGATGATGTGACTAGTGGGTATGGCAGAGAGAAAGAAATGAGTGAGGTGACAGACTGATAGAGTGGGCAAGAACACATGATATGACATGCAGCCCCCCCCCCTCTCCAGAATGGAGTCAATTGGACAAGACAAGGCACTCGGTGAGTAAAATGCATTTAATTTTTATTAACAAGAAATTTAATTACTAGAAAAATTTCTAACAGACCAGTCTCAAAATTGGCATCTGTTAAGTCATGTTTTATTAAGTTGAGTTAACTGTAGAAGATTTGTATGTACGGGTTGGATTGTTGTATACACGCTTGTAAGCATGCTTTAGTGATGAGATGATTTTTTAGTTGAGGGCTGTTGCTCGGTAATTTTTGTACACAGCTCAACTGAGTGGCTGTTAGTTTGTTTAAAAAATAGGACAAGGAAACTGTCCGAATGTTCTATGAAAGACGGTAGAATTCAGCTCACATCGTAAGCTGCAAGTTCGCGTTTCGATGAATTTGTACTGAGCTGTGTTTTGCAGCTGAATTTTCGTGACAGTACGTTTGCGTGCAGAGCTGGGGAATGGTTGAGATTCATTCCGCTAGTGTGTACCAAAATATATTATGTTTGATATTGATTCTCAGCCTGGATATTATGGCTTATTCATATACTGTAAATACAAGTAGAGATTGATATATATTATGTTTGATATTGATTCTCAGCCTGGATATTATGGCTTATTCATATACTGTCAATACAAGTAGAGATTGAGATATATTACGTCCATATTGATTCTAACCCTTGGATATTATGGCTTACCAATATTCCAGGATATAATTTTGTGAAAAGGAATATTTGATAATTCCAGAATATGGAGAGTTGCTGATATGGATATTTATTCTCATGGATATGTTATAACTGATGCCGTATGCGGATATGGTGAACTGTTAATGCTTTATGATTTGTCGTGAACTGTAAATTGATGTGAAGTGTCGTCCTATGTTACCATGATGTTTACGTGACTGTGGCGTAATAAACTATTTAAACGTTACCAGTCGTTTCAACGTTCCCTGACTATTATGTTTACTGTGGTGTGTGATTGCAGTACATCTAGGTATGCCAGAACTCCTTAACATTTGCATATTTTGACTTTCTACACATTCACACACACGTCGGCCATATGTAAGCCCGACCACAAGCTGCTTGCCTTCATCAGCGAAGGATATTAACATTGTCGTTCCACGCCACTCACGTAGTGGTAACAGAAGTGGTGAGCCAGTTGCATGGGGTATTATACCATCTAGCAGAAGTTCAACTGAATTTACAGTGTTGACAGTGCTGACTTTTATGCACAAGTTATTCAAGTCAAGAGTTGCAGTGTTCTAGTCCTTCTTCTCGTGCGTCAACTTAAGATTTCAGCACCCGATGTCAGGAATTACGTTCGAAAGCCGCTATCATTTTGGTGTTCCAATACCGATCACCATTGCATTTCTTCGGACTGTGGGATACTTCGTGTACATCATTGTTGCTGTTACGGAGGCCGGAATTGTTTTTCCTTTTGCAAGATAAGTGGTTGTTTATATTGTAAATTGTATCACTGTTCTATGTAATCCAGCCTTCCTCAGAGCTTACACTATTATTCTTTTACGTTTTCTATGTTATATGTTCAATATTTATGCGGGTTTGGTTGGGTGGAGACTTACGTTATGATATATCCCAGTTTACCGAGGGCCTACGTAAGCGTTCTGTAGGGACTTTCTTGCGAATTTCCCGCAGTGGAAATTTCCAGCAAACTTGTTGCTGACGTATTTCAGTCCACTGTGTTTGGTAATTTGTGACACTTATTTTTTAGGTGTGATGAAACGTCCCAGTGAGGTTGTCGTTTTTTTTTTCTCTGTACCTTAGTTTTTTTTTTTATTAATTTGTTTGTGAGTGTCTTCCTCCTCTTACTATCTTTGATTTATATACAACTTTTTCATTTATACACTGTGCTGTCGTTTGTCTTGTCATCCTATTCGCAGCTGTCATTGCAAGCTTTGCAATATTTTTTCTTTATTTCTGCTTTCTTACTTTAGTTGATTCCTGCGAACGTGGTCATTTGTGCTGTTTATCTTGTCTTTTTCACTCTGGTTTGTATTGTCTATTTTCTCATGCACTGTCAATATTAAAATGCATAATTTATAGATAATTAACTACATTATTAATACTTTAAGAGAATTGTACAGGCTCATAGGCAAGGACTTGTCACCCACTGAGTTGGGATAAAGTGTGTTTCGCCAGAAATATATTTACATAAGTTATCTATCTCATATAATTGGGTATAATGTCTAGCTTAGATTATTTCATTTACCAAGGGAAAACCCTCGGGATGACTGCTGAGAAATTAGAAGAATTCACACGTGTGGAATATGACAAGGCTCAGAAGGTTGAGGGGTCTACTATAGGTTATTTCATTGAACTCGGGAAATCCCTTGGTATGTCTACTGAGGAACTAAGATAATTCGTAAACGTTAAAATGAAGATAGGAGATTGCAGAAATCAGAGGATGAAGAATTAGCTGAGATGAAGAGAACAGAAACATTAGCTCTTCCTTATGAGAATAAATTAAGACATTCTCAACTGGAGAGGGAGAAAGAGGAGCTAGAAGATGAGGTGAGCTCAATTAAGAACAAACATCTATGTAAAGAAAAGGCTCTTGTTAGCGAGCTAGAACAAGTCAAAATGGACTATGATAAATTAAAAGTTGAGCCCAGGAACGTGAAAAGTCCTATAATGAAACACTTGTTGGTCTATTGGATGCTAATATTGATCTCGGTTGCCAACTTAAAGAGAAGAATACGGTATTCCCCGAGAAGGTTGATGAGCTTATGAATAGCCATCATAGTGCTACTGAAGCACTTAAACTTGAACTCGTTCAGGAGAGGGCTAAAGCTTTAGAAACCATCCAAACTCTCCAAGAAGAAATTAAGAACCTTAAATTGAAGACTACATCTCAGAAGGAGAAATTGAAAGTAGATCTTAGGGATAGAATTGCTAAAGAAAAGACTCTTACTCCTGAGTTACAAGACTTGAGGTTTGATTACAACAGGCTTCAAGTAAAAACCAACGAGAAAATGCATAAAGCTCTTGCTAGAGAAAAAACTAGTACAGAAGTAGAAATTACAAAACTTCGTAATAGAGTTGATGGATTATTAGATATTCTCGTAAACAACAAGATGTTGTCTACTGTCATTTTGACAGTGTTAGGCATAATGTTGATTATAAACACTTCAGGAATGCAAAGAGTCAGCCATATGCACTCAATGCTAACCATGACATTAAACATGGTATAAGCAAATCCTTTCGTGGCAAATACAATTTCCAACATAATAACGATACTGATTCTTATAGTAGTGATTCTTGGCGTCAGGCCAACAAAAGTATTCCTATTGTAACAATCAGTCCTTTAGATCACGGTAAAAACTTTGATAAATGTCATGTTAAGGCTCCACAGACAAACCGTGCATCGACTTTTCAAAATTCTGATAAATTCGTAACAGGGGACAAAACTATTAGTAGTCGTTCCCAAAATGAGACCCATTAATTGCGAAACAATAAATATTCTATCATTCCTGTTACTCATCATACTCAGCACAGACAGTATGATGCAGCTGTTAAACGCATTGCCACGGGCAAAAATAAAAACAATTTTGCTAGGAGAGATAATCGTGATTTTTGACAGTACCAAGGGCGTCCATCACGTAATAATTTTCTTTCTTCAAGGAACTGGAGACAATTTAACGGTCCTCAACATTTTTTTGGTCCCAACAATTATGGAAATTTTGGAAGGGGTAACTACAATAGAGATTCTCAACCCTACAATAATTTTTCTCGAAGACAACAAAATCCATCGAATAGATATTTTGACCAAAGGGGAAATAGTAATCGCGACAATGCTAACTGGGGTTCGGATCAGAACAATAGTTTCAATAGAGCAAATATCAATGCTCCAAATAGAGATAATAGTTACGATAGATCGCGATATGACGGTAGATCTCCAAATAATAGATCGTACCGCCATGCTAACTCTGCTCAACAAGAGCCCCAGGTTATTAATAATCAAGGTAACAATAATGTTAGTGTCTCTAATGCTACTCCTTGCGCTGCTTTCGACTTTGAGAGAGCATCTCTGTGCCCGGAATGCACAACTTTGTTTCAACCTACAGCGGTGACTACCTTGAGTTGTGGTCATCCTTTACCTACTCATTCTCTACCTAGTCTACCGACTATTACGGCCTTGTCTGCACATGATGGATCAGGGTATCTTACCCTACATAAAGGATTTGTAAATAATAATCCAGTCTCAGTTCTCCTTGATTCTGGATGCACAACTGTTGGGATTAGACAGTCTCTAGTTCATCCATCTTGCGCAACAGGTAATATAGTGAAATGTGTGACATTCGGTGGGACAGTTGAGACTTTTCCGACTGCCACAGTCCACATTGCCACACCATTTTTTACTGGTTATATACACGCATGTATGCTCAGAGCACCTATCGCCGACCTTACTGTCAGACAGATACATGGTATAAAGGTGTGTACACCAGAACAAATTGCTGCTTGGGAACAGCAACATCACCTTACTGATACACACTTCACAACTATGCCAAATTCTTGTCACCAGGTAGATTCTGCAAACGTCATTCATTCTGCTAATTTTGTGCAATCTTGCAGTATTGATGACACAATTGTTCATCATGCTAATTTTGGTGCTTTTTTAAACCCAGTTCGACATACCTCAGTACGTCGTCACTCTAACTTTGACTCTTCTTTAACTACTATTATAGAAGGAGATCCTTCAGTTTTGACTAACACACACACTAACTTTATAGCTACGACTGAATCTACATCCAGTCACGTTGATTATTGTGGTGAGATATCCGTAATACACCCCGCCCTAATAAAGAAATACTACAGCGTTTGAACGTTTTCTAGGCCATAAAAACAAATCTAAAGCAAAAATATTTAACTAACGATTTGAAATGTTGTCACTACGCCATGTAAATTTACCACCCAGCCCGACATCCGTACCCTACTCCTCTTCTTAGTCTTTATGAACGAACGTCGAGAAAATTGGAAAATATTTGAATATTTCCACTATTACGTTAGAAAACTGCAACTAAATTCTAGGTTTGATCTTGGTTTGAAGGCCAATACTACTAGATTTGAAAATAAACAGAAAATCTATTAATAACTACAGCCTTAGTGACGGTTACTAGGGCCATCGCAAAATGCACTAACACAAACGCGTGGCTAAGATTTGAATCTTTGGTCAGCAAGCGGGCAAGTCCCGCCCTCAAACACCCACTTTTTCTATACCCGTACAAATTTCTAGGAACGAATGCTAGACATTTGGCGAAAACAAATATTGTCGCCTCGACTTGTAGGGAAAAGGGGGGAGACAGGGTGGATGAAGATTCAAATCAGATTTTATCGGTGTGTTTGGTAAACTTAAATAATGGCGTTTCTTGTAAAAATAAAAGGGTTATATTGCAGGTAGCGCAAATATTAATAAATAAACTACTCTAAAACAATTCCCTTATATAAATTATCTTGTCGTAGCGAAGTATTTAGTTATAGTGAGTTTGGGGTAAAGACAATTAATCACAAGATAATTACCTAGATGAAAACGAAGATAAATCATTAAAAGAAATCCAGATATAAAGATAGAGGACAGTTGTCTGTTTAATAATCACTTTCCATTTTGAAAATTGGCCCATTAATGACGAAGATATTGTAGAAAATAAATTTGGACAGACAGACTTACGCGCTGATAACTGCTAAATTTTGAAAGGCGTCGAGAAAGTTACATTTTATAAACGCAGTTTTGATTGGTTGACTGTAGTTTGAGAAGGGGATAACATTAGCAAATCTGCCGGCCTCAGCGCCATTTGCCCAAAACTGTTAACACAGCCAGCTTGAGAGCAGTAGCAAAGCGTTCATGTTGAATGCATTTTGCCATCTGGGGCGATAGCGGTCTGAACTATGCCGATTAACCGCCAGTCAAGCTTGTGATTTTGTGTTTTATTCTGTTATCTGCGGTATGATAAATAACCTTATTGACATATTTATTTGTATGTAGAGGCAGACCCAGATAGGGCGCCCAAACTTTTGTGTTGTACGACATTGCAACATGGAAGTGAAAACGACAACCCCAGTAAAGGGAATGCCTAAGCAGAATAAGAGAGAAAGAAAATTAAAGTGTATTTTGAATATTGTCACAATAATATAACGACTGTAAGTTCATAAGCCACTAGAGGTCTTCTACAGTGCCTTAGTGTTTACACAGAGACATGAAAACTTACATCGAATGATGAACCAAAAGTTGTCACAGGTTAATAGAAGAAGAGTGTACCCCAGCTGATGATATTGAAGATAACAAAGATTGAAGTGCCAGTGGTGTTGTAGCCATATGCGGAGAAGAATGTAAACACTGGTAAACACTGTCACACAAACTAAGGTGGATGAAATGGGTTGTCGTGAAGAGCTGACTCTCTTTGTTTTGAATGTATCATGTTTAACTTGTGGAATGATAGTATAAATATGATGTAAAGAAGGGCCATAACCTTCTCTTTCAGGGTTATTTGGTACACTTACCAAGTACCAGAACTCCTGACAAAGCAGAACCAGTGTGCGAGGTGAAAGCTGTTTACACTACTGCCAGCTCCCTGCCACATCTACTTCCAGGAAGGGTGAAAGAACTGTCTTTGTATTGAGAATCTTCAAGCCGTCATTTTCAGTAGGCTCCAAGTTAAGTCCAGTTTTTCTGGCACTCGAGGACACATCCATAAATCTGATTCCACTTAATATCAAAAGTTGTAGAAAAGAAATAAAGAGGGGATGATGAGAAAACCCAACCCTCCATCTAGTAACCAGTGTTAATATTAGTCAGTGGGGATACAAACACCTTATTAAATTTAGAATTACTTTGTATGGACAAATTGTCTACTTTATTTATTTGAATTAATGTACAAACACAAATTTCTTTTGAATTGATAGTCCTGATCCAGAACATTTAGGATCAATGCGATTAAATTGTAATATAGTATTATTACCAAAATTTCCAACAGAGTCTTACTCATTTTGATATTATTGAGTTTTAGTTGTGTTTGTTGAATTACAGCATCACTACACTTGCATTACCCTAGACACGTAATCAATTATAATAATAATAGCCCCTTCAGTCATAACTGACTATGGGAATGCGCCCCTGAGGTGGCAGCCTTCAGCTGCTTATTTTCGACGTTTTCTCCCCTCCTCTGCTTGTTGTGAGAGCCTCTCTTCGCCCAATCTGAGTTGGCGCCGTAAATAGCATCGCCACTTAGTGCGATCGGCAGCTTCATCCTTCCTTGCTGGATCCATGCCCAGTGCCCTCATATCTCTCTTGCACACATCTTTGAACCTCAGCTGTGGTCGCCCAACTGTTCTCCTGCCATCTGCTAATTGTCCGTAGCAGATATTTTTTGGGATGCGACCATCTTCCATGCGGCGAAAATGGCCAAGCCAGCAAAGTCTGCGCTGTCTAAACAGTGTATACATACTTTGAAGGCCAGCACGTGACAACACCTCGACATTAGTCACTTTATCTTTCCACGAGATGCCGAGGAGACGGAGTAGACACCGTAAATGGAAGGTATTGAGCCTTCTTTCTTGCTTAGCATAGGTCGTCCAGGTCTCGCTGCCATATAGGAGTGTGCTGGTGACGCAGGCATTATATACCGCAGCTTTGGTCTTCATTGTGAGTTTAGAGTTTCCCCAAACACGCGATGTGAGTCGGCCAAAGGTAGCTGCAGCTTTGCCAAAGCGGCTGTCGATTTCTGTATCCAGTAAGAGTTTGTCATTGATGGTAGACCCTAGGTATGTGAAGTGATACACCACTGCCAATTCATAGCTATCGATAGTGATAACTGGTGCAGCACCCGCATCCTGGCTCAGCACATTCGTTTTCTTTAGACTTATTGTGAGGCCAAAGTCCTTGCATGCTTTAGTGAAGCGATTCATCAAGTTCTGAAGCTCCTGTTGGCTTTGAGTGACGACTGCAGCATCATCAGTTTAAGAGTTAGGGAAGGCTATTAACTTGGCGATAGCCAAAATGCTCTCCCTTTGCTAAGCTCACACTCTACTGCTCCCAAAAAACATTTTGTGATTGCTAAAAAATCACACGTACCAGCGGTTTTCTGTTTTTATATGTTTTCCAAAATTATTATATACAAGATCTCCAACAAGGATTGTCATGAAAATCTAACTGTATGAAGTCTAAGATACTGTGGAAAAAACTAATTTCTAGTTTGTATGGGCAGCGCCCAGTAAAAGAACGTTGTCTAGGGGATAATTATTTAATATTCCTTAACTCACGAAACAAAACTGCACAGCACACTCAATCTAGACTAACATTAAGATTCAATATCAGACGTTAGTTAATTATCCAGACTCAGATTTAGATCAAAATTCTCGAGACGAGTCAACATTCTGTTGTGCTTGCTCCAGATCTAGATAAAATCCCGCAAACGAGCGACCATTCTGTGGTGCTTGTTTCAGATTTTAGATCAATCGTACGGACGAGCAGACATTCTGTCGTACATTTGCATAAAGATAGGTCAGAAGATATTTAGGGTCCCGTCTGAGCAGAGGTGATAGTGGTGAAATATGTGAGAGTAAAAGTGTAAAAAATAGATTTTCACGAGGAAATAGTGTAAGAGGAAGATCAGTCTCTGGAGTTAGTAGTTTCTCTAGTCCAGCCTTTCTATACGACTATATTTAAATCTCAGATGAACTTTCTCTCCCTATATGAAATATAAGTTACACTACACACGCCCAAGCACACACAATTTTGTGACAACAATACGCACAAACGTGAAAAACTATGGATAAGTGGGTATGGGTCTGACCGAAACACTAAGTTAAGTTTTGTTTAGTTTATTATCACTAAAACGTTACGACATCAAACATATATATCAAATATAATCATGTTTCCATGCATGGGAAAATAACCCGATAAGTGCCCTACCCCCTGTTCTGAAAAAGATCACAAAAGAAGTTAATAACCCAAAGGTCAAAGATTAACACTAGGGTATATAGAATAAACAGTAAAGAAAAGAACAAAGTTCCTACTAAGCTATCCAGTAAATACTCAGGTTAGCATAATAAAAAAAATAAGTGAGTACAATGATTGTAGTAAAGGAAAATATATTTTCTCTCTCTCTCTCTCTCTCTCTCTCTCTGTCACTCAATCTGTCATCTGTGGCCAAAAACAATCTTGCTTACCTAATAACTGGTGCAGGTATCCCTTGAAAAATTACAATAATATGTACCTACAGTGTCAGGTGGGTTGCCCAAATATGGCCCCATACCAGCCGTGGTATCAAATAATAATTTGACGGTAGTCGCCAAAGTTGGTGGGTTAATTTTTCCTGGATGAGCCCTGTATCACCACATATAGTTATTGAAGCAAAACGTTCTCGGGGGCGTTCACAGTTGTAACAAAAGAGAAAAATAGTTCCTGTATTGCCTAGCCTCTGGGTGCTAATACAACAGTTACGTTATAAAAAAACTGATGATGATAAATCCTATCGGCTTTTCTCTGGGGTGAGTGCCGATTATGAAACAGTGTATACTCCTGGATAAAATTCACTTGGGTAAACGACTGTCGGAAGTCGTGAAAAATGTTATGTATATTGCCACAGCCGGCTGATAAAATTGAATGGAAAACAACTGGATATATTTGTATGTCTCGTTACTCAAATTTACAGTTAAAAAATGTTAGTGTCTCGCCCTGGCAATTCCTGTTCACATCGGTACAGGGACAAACGCCAATGAAAACGACAACTATTATTCCTTCTGTAACTGAGAAAAAGACCACAATAGAAAACCGCTAGCTGCTGGGTTTTGACCAAGCACAGAGAAATCAGAATAATCCCCACGAAGCTATTAACGGACTATTTCACATAGGTTCTAGCACACGCATTTAGAGAGACTTAATAATCTGACTAGGAGAGAAGGCAGTATATATATATATATATATTGATTTAGGGTAATATCTTAAAAGTCCCCTAAAAATATCGGACATCAAAGGTGATCGAGACGTGTTATTATCGCATTTGAATTGATCAAACAAACAAACCGTTTATATATACGCGCATCTGTCTACTTGCCGTTAACTGGCAAATCAGCTCGCGTGAGAAACTCAGGTAAGCGATCGTGATTCGCTTCCCTGGTAGTACTGCCGGGTGCGAAAATTGGTAAACACTCATCAGCGCATGTAAACGGGAAAGATAGGCGTTGCTTCAAAAGTGAGTAAACAGAAAGAGAATTGCGTGGCCTAGCCTTCGCAAAACATAAACGTTAACTGAGGCAGCAAAGGTGGTCTGATTTCTGAGGCTATATTTACATTTCTACGTCACAACCCCAAACCATTCTGTGACACTGCGCACCTGGTCGCTACTTGGCCTCCAAACCCAGATTCTCTTCTTCGATAGTTCGGGTATCCATCATCTCCTGTAATAGTATCTTGGTAATAACATTTCGGATACTTCTTGATGCATTTATAAGAATCCATGAATAGAGAATTCGGATTCAAATGTCCACAAGGCCCATGTATCATATTATTAATGACAATATCATATAATTTTGGGTCAAAACTCTTGATTGGAAGTTCGGCACAAATCACAGAATCTATTTCTTCAGGTCGAATTTTTGTTCTCAAGGCAAAGCAGTAAATGTCTATGAGGGAGTCCACGCTTTTGCCACTTCACTGTATGCATGAAATGTTGAACTGTACAGAAAATGTTACCTTTCGTGGTCAGATTCTCTATGTTCAGGTGAAATACTCTGCTAATTATGATGTGTTGTGTTAGTGTCATGAGAATGAGAATGACCTCAGCCGATGATGCACTTTTTTGGGGGTACAAAATTGGCTGAGCGTACTTTCACGATGTACTGTCACAGCAAGGTGATGACGCCGTTTGGTTGGTCCTAGGTTATATTTCCAGTAAGCCTATCACTTCTATTTTCTGGTCTGTTGTCTGATGGCATCCTTTATGTCCAACGAGTACTTGTTTATTACCTTTGTTTATTTATGTATGTTCTAATTATGTCGAATATATCTTGTGGAACCGCATTTTCATACAATGCACTTGTTATTTCGTTCGACTCGGGGTTGCAGGTAAATGTTACCGTATAAACAAATCTGGTCTACCAAAGCGTTTAACATATGTCATTGCGTCTAGCGTACGTTCGTGTAAATATCTTGCACTTCCAGTAAAAGAAGACGGAAGTATAATCAACTGTCCCTGTTCTAACATGTTTTCATCGTCTCGCAAGGCTTCCTGCAAGTTGATATCATTTATTTTCAGCTCTCAATTAACGTTGGTTTGATCGTATATATGTTAAACCCAGAACTGATTGAAAGCGTGAAATATTTTTTAGTACAGTACATCTTTAGCTGTTACGACGATATTCAACAGCAAACTGAACGTTATAAATTTCACCGAAAATGAAAACATAACAATTCTTATTGTGACTTATCTATTGATCTGGGATATATATCCCCTTTGGGACTATTTTGTAGAACTATTTAACCCTAAAAGTCACCATACATTGTTTCGATATATCTCTTATAGTTTAGCAGCCGTACCGAATTTTAATGTGCCGCACGCAAGATATTTTTCCAACTTGTGCAACATGCAAGGTATTTATTCACTGCTCAGCCACCGGATGTATCGTGATGATATATAGCTTAAAATCATCACAGAGAAATGTCCAATACGTTGGAGAAAACCACATCAAAATCGGTTTAGCCGTTCGCGAGTTTAAAGTTAACACATTTCAGACAGACGTTGCCTCTGATATGTGTAGACATGGAGCGTATTCTATCTGCTGGACGTCCTGATGACGGTACTATTTCTACTTAAGTCATATAATTACTTACATTCCATTTCACCGTCATCGGATCTTTGAAGTTTAAATTTGTCTGGATGAGTTGTCTATGAAGCAACATAGAAACACTTCCAAAATAATGTGGAACAGAAGTGAATGAGAACCAACGGGAAGAAATTTGACTAATTCGCTCTTTTATTACGAACATTTTATTATTATTTGTAATTTAATTTAATTTTTTTATTCATTTTTTTTAATTTTTACGATTATATATTATTATTATATATTATTATTATTTTTTTTTTTACAAATGTACGGACTTCTTATAAAACCTTGCCCTGGCAGTTTTCATCTATTTTAAGATTGTTTGTTTCGTTCTTGGTGTAAGCGCTACATAAAGTTAACCATGAGCAATGACTGGTTTTGTTAGGCATACACCTAGATGATAAAATAATTATTCTTGTCCTTTCTTGATTGTCATTTTTTAAAAAAAATAAAGCTTTGCCTCGTTTTGGCGAGGCGCGTTCCGTTCAACATAGTCGGTTATATTAGGGCGCATGTCCAAATATAAAAGACCCTTAGGTCTGAGACAATAATTGCCCCATTGATCGAAAACTGACGACGTCTTAGGAAGGCTGACATTACTTAGGTAAAAAGGTCAAGGATCCCGTTACACGCCCATTGATGCATATTGGGAATCCGGTGTTAGGCCCATATTTTCTTGATCATCGGCACCATAGGGGTGATGTGGTCAGCATCATGCCAGCCGCCTTTACCTTCCCAGAAGTTGTTCTGGTACCCCATTCATGAGGCTGGATCGACCCCGGAGCTGTTTGTGGTCTAAAAAATCCCACCTCAACATGGGATCGAACCCTGGACCACTAAGCTAGGAAGCCAATGCACTAACCACTGCGTTACCGCGGCTCCCTGACATAATGCGCGTGGAATGACAAATGCGTCATCAATGTATTACTTACTGCTTGTGATGATTTTTGCTTTGAAGAAGTTGTTTAGAAAGACGTTTACAGCTAATAGTGTGCCGCTCAAGAGACCTATATCGCATCTAGGTTTCTGATGAATGCACCGTATTTGATGTATACATGACCCAAGTGAGCCCGCCTCTTAGAATGTAAAGGAATTAAGGACGCAAACATTTGTCCGTAGCGATCTTCCTCTGATCATGAGATCCTCCTGCCAGCTCCCCCAGTTTAAGAATCTGCACAAAGCTTCTTATAATACTAATTTATATGTATGTGTGTGTGTGATTTCTGTGTATGTGTGTATACACATAATGAAAACAGATCAGCATTATCGTCATTGTGTTCACTTTATCTTCTATGGGGCAATACGTGGCTTATGAGGACTCTCCCGAAGATGCACTAACAAAAGATGGTAAGGCATGCACTCTATTGTAACGCGTGTTGCATTTAGGTTGCAATGGGCCACTTGTCCTTAAAAAAATTAGGAGATTTAAAATATCTGTACCGTATGTGTCACAAAGTCACCATTATTTTGTGAACGTACAAAGTCAATACTCTCTCAAATTATAAATAACAAATGCTTTTTCTGTGTTCAGAGTTTCTGTACAGTTGAACGCATGTTTTGTATTGGCTAATACAAGTAAAACAACTTGAGTAAATAAGAATAGTTTTGTAATGGTTAATACAAGTTAAACAACTTGAGTAAATAATAACTTGGGAAAAAAACCACAATTTTTATTAAAATGTAGACGTGTCAAATTGTTGATAAAATAATCAAGTTTGAAGATTTTCATACTTGCTAGTTCGATATCGTCAATAACATTTGGTACTCGTGTGGTTCTAGGACTGGTGACTATAAGTGTGGTATGTCATGTCACATTTATCTTTAGTTTGTGTGTGTGTGTGTCAGTAGTCTGTGGGTTATACAATGCCTCTATTATCTTGTTAGTGTGTGTTATGTAAAGTCAGAATGTTATTTAGTGTCACATTTATCTTGTGTGTGAGTAGTGACAGTCAGTCGGTATGTAATATCACATTTGTGTGTGTGTGAGTATTGATAGCGTATCTGTTATACAATATCACATTTTTTTGTGAGTGAGTAGAGACAGTGAGTCTGTTATACAATATCACAATATCTTGTGTGTGAGTCGGGACAGTGAGTCTGTGGTGGATTTGATGTTATTAATTGTTGTAGGTATTATTATATTTGTATTAAATGAGATTAGCTATGAAGGTCCCTGAATATACCCAATAATATTGTGAACTTTTCAGGGTACCTTTCCACTACCACCTTTTTATATCATTCAAAATGTATTTATATTAGTATGTTAATTGACTTCGTGTTGTGTCTAGGGTTATGGATGTAGAGTGTAATGTATAATAATCAACAAACATACAAACAAATAGTTTATTATTCACAACAGCACACAGTACTACCACAATAACATACAAACGACACTCTAAAAAGACTATCTTATTTAAGACTGTGGTTGAATTTTGTGTAAATAAGATTTTTACAGTTTTATTATCCTGATTCAAATTTATTTATAATCAGGACAGACAATTTAAAAGTGAAATCACAATAATCAATTACATCAGTCAAATAGCACAATAGATCTTCTGTCCATATATATAAAATTATTAATCGAATATATTTATGTAGTGTTCTCCTACTTTAAGATAATACTGGTAATACTACTAGTTTGTTTTTTAAATCATGTCCTCTTGGAAATGTTTGTTTCTATTTTGTCACTTGTGGAACTATTAAATATTTGTCTCAGTTTTTCATTGTCATAAGATCGTTCTTTTAAAGTTCTGTAGTTGAGCTTTCAGGTGCCGAACGAGAACTTATCTTGGCCGTAGAATGTAAGATGAACCTTTCTTCTGCTCGCTTGACAATCTGTTCCCTGTTTGCTAGGCAATGGCCACTAGCATGGGCTCTCAGTAAACTGGCAGAGTCTTGAATCAATCAATTTTCAAGCGTTTGGTACCACATTAACGTCAGTACCCAGGACCTCTGAAATGTGAAGGTATGCATCCTTCGTAATATCTAGCATACACTAATAGTCCACAGTTAAGGACATGTACATTACAAACAAACAAAAGGATCATATCCTTATACAAACCGATGCCACCATTTTCTTTTGATGTGACAATGTACACCAGTATTCCTTTCTCTAATAATTACAACGCCACTGCAATTCCAGCTGTAATCTCTTCCATATAATAGGATAGGTGTTATGCTCCTTTATGACAATCATACCTATTCTTGTAGTTTTACACCTCTCTGACAGACTATCACACCATATGGATCAATCTTTAGGCTTTGCCTCATGGTCGCTATAGACCCACTCATGTCCATACATATTTTATTATTTCACATTCAATTTTTTATATAAATACAGGTTAATAAATGTCAAGCTTACCACAATGTTCAATGAAATACACACAGAGAAGATGACTGACACAGTTTCGATCTGTTTTATTGCCCAGGCTGTCCAGAAATGTATTTAAAAGTACAGCCTGCTCTCATCAATCACTGTTGAAAATTTTATTAGAAATGGCGTCCCCTTAACGCTTATTCTGACAATATCGATTCAGTTAGCCAATCGCTATTAATTTTACAAGGGTAAACAGTCTTTTCAAAAATATCATTCAAACTTTTCCTACGTTTCTAGGTTATTTATGTTTATTCAAAGGTCAGCCAATAATATTTAGTCTCACTTCAAATGCTACCCAATCGGATTCGCTGTACTATTTTAGCCTATCTGTCACCTACTTTTTTCTCAAAAATATGCGATCCAATCTAAGCAGATATGACTTGACCTGACAGTATCTCTGATCTCTATGTATTGTTTTATGAATATTTAATTAGTTAAGGGACTATTTTATATAACTAATATCATATTCTTGGTCAGCAAGTCTTCAGGTACGCGAATATACAATTTTTAAGGGGCTATGTGGCTTAGTTCAAAATTCTATAATTTTTTCCATGTTAGTTGTTGATTTTAACTACCTCCTGTTCAATTCTTTTCTCGTGTACTTTCAAGCTAATTACGAGAGCTTAGGTCATTCATAATGAGAGCTTAATATGTTTACATGACGTAGTGTCCACAATTCTAACTTTTTTCATTGTATTTGGGGAAACCCCTAAGGCAAGGCTTGCCAATGTGCTAGTGTTGGCTTTTAGTTTAAAATCAATGCGAAACAAATTAGCACTTCATCTTTCCTAGCCCCTCTTCGTTCCACAATGCATTTTAGGCAAATATTTTCTTAGAACTAGAAAAAGTGGGTGTTTATGTCAAGGACGAATTTGAAAATTGGGTACCGTTTTGTTCGGCTATTCGTTAGCAAACAATAATCTGAAGGCGTAGACAATACCAACCTTTCTAGCAGAAAATTCTTTTCTACTTTCTTAGCTTTGCCTTTATGCCCTATATTGTTATATATTAATTTAGATGTTGTATTTAGAAATCACTACAGAGTCTGTTATACAATATTACAATATCTTGTGTGTGAGTAGTGACAGTGAGTCTGATATACAATATCACATTATGTTGTGTGTGAGTAGTGACAGTGAGTCTGTTATACAATATTACAATATTTTGGTTGTGAGTAGTGACAGTGAGTCTGTTATACAATATGATCCCAATCGGCAGATCACACAGTGCGGACGTGTTTTTATTTGGCTCTGCAATTTTGACATTTTATTCTAAGTTGTTCACATTTAATATGGATGGTTTATACATCCCTGTGTTGGCGTTTTACCTGGACTTACAATGGAATTGTTTATTTTGTAATTGTGTTAAATTCACTTGTAAATATTGCGTTTTTTTCTTTATGGAATGACGGTAGAAGCGTTCATCGTGTGGTTCCACCATTTTTGGATCTATCGAGAATCACTTTAAACGTAGCACTATCTTCAGTTTTGGTAACACATTCCAAAGTGTAACTGTGACTCTGTGGCTAGGGAACAATAGACTATGATAAATCAAAGGGCCGCCTTGCAGCATGTAATGTGATATGGCGAGGGGGGAGAAACGCGTCGTTTCAGCGACGGTAAAACCGCCAAGAGATGGCCGATAACGCCCTTCGACCGTAGCTACAAGTTACTCTCTCAACAAGGGAAAAGCGGTACAAAGAAAATTAAATGCCTGGAACAACCCTCCCCATCTAATCATCAAGCAAACGAACAATGGTCAATGTTGCTCTGTTGAATTCCATAACAGCCAACACTACGAAATTTTCAAACACACTTGCCTAGAGTACTACCGAAACTGTTCTATTGAAACTCGGAGCAATCAACTAGACGCTATTGTTGAGGACAAAATAAGCACCGACCTCCTCACAATACATCTGTACCACACTAAAAATAAAATATTAGTTCAAGGAGCGACAGAGTGTGTACAGACTTGGTTAGACGTCGAATTTTCTCACCTCCAAAGATCAGCTCTAGATAAGACCATGATTGTAACTGATCTTGCCTCTCCACCAACAATCACAGGAGACAGGCCTGCCAACGTACAATCTCAGCTAACCATTGAAGCCAGTCCTTCCTCCTGTCCCATTCCAATCAGCTCTTCCCCTCTACTGATCATCACTCCAATAATTGTGCAAATTTGAGAGGAACCCAAAGAAAATGTTTTCCTTTCAAATGATGATATTCCAAAACGTACCCTGGATCTAGCATCATCTACCCTTAATACAAATATACCTACAGATAATCTATATCTAAATCACTCGCCCAGTGCACACGTGACATACCCATCATGCACCAAAGACACAGTTACTGGATGGATAATGCCTATCCGTCATCATTTATACTCCCCTCTTAAACAGCTCCTAGCTATTGAGTACACCAAGGAGCAAGACAGCCCCGAAGTGCGAAGCCTAGGAGAGGGAACAGAGAAGCGCTGCTGCCAGGCGATGATTACCGTCCTTGAAAGTTCAGTGAGAAACATCATTGCTGAACTTAAACAAGACATGGACAGCTCACTCAAAAGAGAACTTGACGCATTCAGGTCAAATCTCTCATACAAGAAAACACAAGGCTGATAAGTAGAATAGACCAAATACACGAAGCTTCAGACAGTAAAAACGAGAACGATGGTGTCCAAAACCCTCAAATATCGGGTCATTCAATTACACCACAAATATCACCTGCTCCTTTAACCTATCAACGTCAAACACCTGTTCCCAGAGACAAAATATGCCCACGACATCACAAGCTTGAAAACAGCCAACAGAATATTAAAAACAAAGAACGAAAAGAAACATCACCAAATAAGACTTACACGATTGAGGTAAATATTAGTCATCGTACTGAAAACCTACCAAGACAACCTACACAAGTAGATCCCGAAGCAACAAAAGCAACGGGACATGAAAGAATATCTTCTTCTTCTTCCTCGTTCGTCCTGAAAAGGACGGTGGTTGCGTTGTGTCTGTTTACGCCTAAGCTGTGATATCTGCACCTTTTGGTCGACACATCCGACTTCTGCACGGCATTTTTTAGACCGGGTTTGCCTTCCCATTGCGATCCACACTCGCTCAGCCAGTCTGCACTGCTGCAGACTGTTTCCAGGACAACCACGTGGAGGTGGAGTGCAGTCTTGACCAGCTCTGGTTCGCTGGTCCTGATGCAGGCAGTCAAGCTATGAGTCGCTGACTGCGGTCTCTATTGCTGCGTCTTCTGGTCCCTGAAAGAATATAACAACTGACACAAAAATCCGCTGAAGACCTCCAGCAAGAAGAGTATCAATGGCACCAACAACGCCGTCGTGCACGACCTCAGCCACAGCACCATCGACACATACCTCACAACACACATCACTTCATCATTGGGGACTCACTGCTAAAAGGTATTCACAGTGACAGAATGTCAACAACGCCAGAGGACATTGTCACAGTAATACCACTACCAGGAGCTGGAACAACCAATGAAATCAGCCAACAATAATGCAAATATTATATGTGAGCAATATTACCAATAATTATTTCACCACCTCAAAATCAATCAATTTCATGTAACAGTAGATAGTAATATACGAGGATGATGTATTAGGAGCAATAAAAGAACAGAGATACAAACAAGATGACTGAATACAGTGACAAGAGCTAAAGTAAAAGAATACTGAGGAATAAATAAGGCAGAAGCATATGATTTTAATTATAACAAAGTGAAACAAAAACAAAATAACATATAAAACACTTAACCTGGTGATACTTTAACTCTTTGACTTATTTTCCACCCTGCGCAGTAATTATTTTTTGAAGAATTCTAAACAGTGAAGTGAACTAACTTTTAGTGTAAATTTTATGTTAATATTGTCTGTGTACATGTACATATTATATACCAAACTGTAGGGAAATAGATAGAGAATTGTAATATATAGCGTCTTTGGTAGTATTAACACAAGAACGTTTGGTATAGTTAATACATTTTGTATGTAAAATTGAAAAACACTAAAGAGTTAATTGTAGGATACAAGCTTACCAAAGACGACTTACTGTTGCAGACAAAAGAGATAAAGAGGTTAGGGGAATGTATCATATTTACTTTCAAAGGGGAACAATTTTTTTATACAACAAATATTGAATTAAATAACATGTTTTCGCAACTTATTTAGTTTTGTTAATTTATTTTACAAAATTATATAAGGTATAAAATATTCTCTTATATTTATTAGTACGATTTTTCAATTATTAAACTTTTATTTTTTTCCCATTTACAGAATTAAAAAGACTTAAAATATTATGAGTATGATGCACAAGTTAAAGTAATGAGCACATATGTGCCGTGCCACGTTCAATCAGAGTTCTAAGGCTACCCCGAATTGTTCCCAAATGCACACACTAGAAAGTTTCATCGGCGCCAAATAGCGCACTTCAATAAACTTTTAATCACATTTTCTTACTTGGTGGTATCTATTCTACCCTGGTGGCCGGAGTGGCTAAGAGGTTTGGTTGTCAGTACAAGCAATATTTTTTCATGGAATATTTCTAAGAACCACTGGGTTCTAATGATGTCATAACCCCCATGTCCTCCCAGCGAACTCTGGGTCCTCTTGGAGATCTGGATTCATATGTATCGTGGTAGACATTTTTCTTCAATTCTGCAGACGTGGCCAAACCATCGTAACTGGGAATGTTCCACTCGGGTCTGAACAAACTGTATTACAAAAGATCACAGAAAGTGAGTCTCCGACCAGCGCTGTTATAAATACGCACATCATAAATATGACAGAGGAAGAGAAACAGCGGTTACAGAAAAACATATTCGTAATGAAGTTTTAGTTTTTGGATGTACGACAACTTGTTTTAGTACCTTTCGTAATTTACTGGTGGATCCTCCAAACACCAAGAGATGTTTGACTGGCCAGCGACCACATTTATTGCTTCTAAGATACTGTGTTGTTCCAACTTGGATAAGTTGATTCCCGACTTACATGATTTTAGAAAGTAGCCCATATTCATTACGGGGACAGTGCTGCATACAAGTAGATTATTTGTTTCTCTGGAGCTGGAAGAATGGTCTACTTAACTCTACAAACTCCACTCCAGAAAGTCACTTTTAATATCATTAATCGACGTCATAATTAATAGCAAAGACTTACGTACCGGAAAGATGGGATTTTACGTCCATGTAGAGTAGGGGTTCCCAGCCTATCCACATTAGGATACGCAAGGAATCTCACAAGACAGGGATATTCACAAAGAGAAGTAGCTGCTGAATTTTCTATGAATCCAGACGTTTGGGCCACACTGTATATAATCCAAATAAAATATTCCAACAGTAGTAGTGTTAGTGAGAAACAAAGTTGTGGAATGAAGAGCGAAAGACCAGTTCTTAATCTAATCCGAAGCAAGAAAGAAGACAAATAAATTGGAGTCTGAAAATGATATGGGGTTGTCTCTTTCAGAAACTGTAGAAAAATAAAACTGTTGGTTGACAAGACAAAGAATCAAGTGTATAACTAATTCGTATGAATGTATTCTTATAAACACAAACACGACAATTTCGTATACTAAAAAATGTTGTTATGTACCAAATAATGTTTTCGTAATCTCACATTAATTAACCTGATTGTGACGTTAGTTCTTTTTAGTCGTTCCACTTCTTCTGCCCATCATCACATAGTTAAATAAATTCTCCACTATATGACCTAGAATATAGTCAACATTATGGCATCTTGGACACCCACAAGTTAAATTGTACACAGTACTAATTTTCATAATGAAAGTTTGTAACCAGTGAAACAATCGCGCCACGTTTTTGGGAAAATACGGAAACGGCACATTAAACACTTTGACACGTAGATTCTTCTTCTTCTTCTTTCGTTCGCTTGAAATATATTGTCTATATCTCCTCAATATATCATATTTGGGGCAATCTTGAAGTACGTGCTCCGCAGTCTGGGGTGCCTGTCCACATGTACACATGGCTGAATTGCCAATCTTGAATTTTGTATACATGTGGCTGCGGAGGCGGTTGTGTCCTGTTCTGATGCGCAGAATGACAATTTGTTCTGATCTGTTCATAGCTTGGTAGTCATCCTGTGTTGGTGTTGGTGGCTTTCTGATTGATTTGATCATCTTTTTCTTCTGATGGTACGTAACTGGTACACCCGGTTGCTCGTCTGCAGCACCTTCTTTAGCCAGTCCGTCTGCCCTCTCGTTTCCTGGTATTCCACAATGAGACGGTATCCACTGCATGGCGACCCTGCGCTGGCTGCACAGATCAGAAAGTAGGGCTTGTATACCTGGCAATTTTCTGGACTGAAGTGCTTGGAGTGCTGATTTTGCATCTGTCAGGAATACTACGGGCTGTGGACCGAAATTGTTGTTCAATAGTTTCTCAGTTGTCACCTTGATTGCCTGGACTTCTGCATCATAGTTGTTACATAATTTCCCCGTTGGTACTCTGACCGTATCCCTAGTGTTGTTTGGGTATTCTATGTACACTCCTGCTTCTCCATTCATTACTGCATTCTGTGCTGACCCATCCGTGTATACTCGGACCCAGCGGTCCTGTGGGTATTCATCATCCAGGAAACTGAGAGTGACTGTCCTACGCTGCAGGCTGTTCTGTTCATCCCTGTCTAATATTCCTTTCACTTTTGTCTGGATGTGTACTGGTAGTCCAGGCTCTTCTCTCCAAGGGGTTTGTTCTGGCACATACTTTATGGGGCTGTTAACTTCAGGCAGGTCTGAGGTTTGTCTATGAAATCGTTTGGCCTGTTGGATAAAGCTGCTTCTTTTCAGTCGCCCCATTGCTAGGTTTTGGAATCTGTCCTTCATTGGATGGCTCGGCATACAGAGGAACTTTTCTGCCTGTGTTAGCACTTTCGTGTCTCTGCGTTCTCTCAGTGCTTGTATCCTCCCCATTTTCTCCATCTCCACTATAGGCGTTGATTTCATTGCCCCCGTGATGACCCTAAGCGCCTGGTTTTGCACCTTATCTAGCTCTTGTAATGTGGTGTTTGATGATGGACACCACGCAGCTGACCCATATTCCAGGTGTGGTCGTATGCCCTGCTGGTAAACTTTACTAAGTATTTTCCCGCTGGCTCCCCATGTGGTTCCACTTAGTTTTCTCAGGATGGCTAACGTCCTCCTGGCCTTTGTTGCTGCCTTGTTGATGTGCTGCTTCCATGTCAGCCTATCATCGAATGTAACTCCGAGATAGGTGGGTTGTTTATCTTCTCTCAGGAGCTCTTCGTTTATCTTGATGACACCAGCTTTTTGTTTGGGAAAGAGGGTGAAGAGCGTAGTGCTGCACTTGTCTGTGTTAATGCTGACACACCATCTATTTGCCCATGAGGTTAAGGCATCTATAGCTCTTTGTAGCAATTTGGTGGCCACCTAAAGCCAGCCTGCTGTGGTACCAGAAGGTTTTCACTTTCAAGGTACCACTGTAGCCTGAGGTTGATGATACGTTCCATTGTTTTGCAGAGGCAGCTTGTAAGGCTGATTGGTCTGTAGCTGGAGGCAGTGGAACTGTCTTTTCCTGGTTTTAGGAGTGGTATCATGATTGCTTCCCTCCAGGTCTGTGGAACTCTGCCTGAGTTCCAACAGATATTGAAGATCTGCAGCAGCTTTGTTTTTGCTGCGGTTCCCAAGTTTTTAATCATTTCATTGGACACTCCATCAACTGCTGGCGACTTTCCTTTCTCATTTTCAATTTGGATATTGCAAGCTCCAGTTCTCTGAATGTGATTGGTGCCTCCATAACTTCAGGTATGGTTCCATCTCGTCCTGCGTACTGTTGTTTCTCACGAGTCTCCTGTTGCTTCTCTGGGCTAACTTTTAAGTTGTTGTCTTTAGCAAAGGAGTCTGCAAAGTGATCAGCTGCCTGTTTTCCCATGAGGATGTTTCCATCTTTGTACAGAGCAATCCTTGAGTTTCTCCCTGTACCTTCATCGTTAAGTTGTTTTACCAGCTTCCACAGTTTCCTTGTATCTCTTTCGAAGATCAAGGACTCTGTTTTCTCCTTCCAGCTTCTTCGCCTTGCCTGCAACTTGGCCCTTTAAAATTTGGCCTTAGCTTGCTGGTAGTTATTGTGGTGTTCTTTGCATGGACTGGTCTCTGCCTGCTTTCGAGATGTTTCCACGTCGTTGTGCAGCTGCTCTAGTTTCACGAGCATCCTGTAATATGCATCTGCTGAATTCATCGACTAGCTTATTGATGTCTTTGTCTACAGTCAGATCTCTAGCCAGTATACTAGTACGAAGCTGGTACATTGTCCAGTCTGCCTTCTTGTAGTTCCACCTAGAGAGAACCTCCAAGTTGTTTCCCTACAACGTTTGTGGCGTTCCACTCCATGCCGGGTGAGTGGAATGCCAGGTCTGCGGTAGAAGTGGTGTGCCATGATCTCGAGTAGAAGGTTGGTGGGTCGATTGGCTGGTTAATCAGGATAAGCCCATTGTCATCCTGCCCGTTCTCAAGCTCCTCACCTCTCCTGTCCATGTGATCATAGCCCCAGCTCTGTGAGTGGCTGTTGAAGTCTCCGCATACAATCAGTCTTTCTTTTGCTGGGATTGTGTCTAGTGCCAGTTGGCGGTCGCTCGGACAGTAGTAATTGAGCAGGTGGAATTCTGAACTTTCTGTCCTGAGATAAAGCATCTGGTATTCTGCCCCCTCCATATATATTTCAAGCTGACATGCACTGATGTTATTCCTCACGAATGTCAGTATTCCACCCTTTCGCCTGTCTATTCGGTCAGATCGGTAGCACTGGTAGCCTCTGGTTTTGAAGGCTATGTCCTTGTTGAGGTGGTTTTCTTGCAAGCAACATACATTTACTTGCTCTTCATTCAAGATATTTTCGAGCTCCAATTTTTTGCTGTAGCCGTCTTTTTTACTATTGACGCCTTCAGTATCCCAGTGCATTATTTTAAATGATTTTTTCTATGCTTGGCCTGTAGCTCTATTCTCATACCTCCTGGCTCCACAGGGCAATTGAGAAGGACCCCCAGTAGTAGGGGTTGTGCCCTTCTGAGAAAGAGGGCCCGGCACTGCGCCTGCCTGGGTGTCCGTCACAGTTCGAGTGCCATAACATTTTGCATATATAGGCATATTTCCATTGCGCGTTTTCGTGGCATCCTAATTGCTGTGGTGCGCCTTTTGGCTGGTTGCCTCCGTCTTCAGCACCTTGACTTGCTAGGGCAGACTGTGGTCTTGCTCGAGTGTAGGAGGGCCTGGCCAGTCTTGGTTTTTCAGCAGCTGATGGCTGTACTTGAGCCCCATCTCCACGTCAAAAAGCTGGCCACGATGGGGACACGTAGATTCAACACTCACTTAAAGAACACGTATACCTTTCTCTTCATTATTTTCAATGTGCATTGTTGACTTTTGTCTTGGAATTGCATATCCTGCTTTCCATTAGTAGTCCAATAGTGGCCACAACTCAAGAGTATCTAATATGGGTCTTCAAAGGTGTCTACCGTTGCACAAGATTACTCTTGGCAGAGTTGTAGATAGAAGGATACAGATGCTTCTATCTCATGGGAGCTTTCATAAGATATTTCAGAAGTCAAGAACAATGCTGCATTGGGCAGGGCAATTGTTAACATGCAGTACATTCAAAATGATTAAATACACGTTAAATTTGTATATTTATAAATAACAGATTTAATAATCAACTAAGTTTAAGAATTTAAAAAAAAATTGAATAATCTTTAACAGAAAATACCCCTTCATCGTGTGATGGTATGGTGTTTTATGTAAAAAGTCGCTTGGCAGCATTTAGGTTTGACAAAGCTGCAAATAGCAGTTTCTGCTTCCGCTGGGTTTTCGGGTTCTGTGCAGAAAGGTCGCTGGAGTTCTCATGACTCTGGTCAAGAATAGATGCGCAGCACAATCCAAGTCAGATCAGGGAGTAACTGCAAAGCTGGTCTCGCGTCTCTACGACCCGCTGATGATGGTGCCTAGTTCGTAGTAATGCTACTTCTACCTTCACTTTGTTCCAGAGATTAGTACGCTCACTGGCACCACCAAGCCAATCTTGACTCACAGACTGTTTGCTCAGAGGAATAAAGTCACTTGACTAGGTCTCTTAAACGGTTCTGGGGTGTTGTTATGTTAACAAATAATTACCACTATGGCTCCGTGTTTTAGATTCCTCAGATTCCGGTGGTTCCTGTTGAATGGTAGAGTCTATTCTGGTCTCTGAAGTCCTTAAAATTGCTCAAACAGTGGTCCGGTTCCGATATAAGAATCTTGATTCTAACTTCTGGCAGTCTGGTTTTCGTCTTGGCAAGCGATTCTCACAGTGTACTAGACTTGCAAGAAATGTCAGATTATATTGCAAGTTTTCTGCCCTTTTAAATGTATGATGAAATATAGTGCATGACTCATTTAGTGCAAAATTTCAAACGTTACTTTTCTAAAAATGGGCTGTAAACATCTGATTATTACTTAGTCAAGTTACGTCTCTCACACTTCAACATGTCCTTCCAGATTGGGGGACTATCTGACTTGCCTATCCCACGTAATTCAACCATCGTTATCAAACTATGACTTGGCGCAATTCGACCGTCTTTTCTGGACATTTCGTGGCTTCTCCGCACCTCCAATACGCAAAGTCTATTATTCAACAGAATAATAGACAACCTGTTTATTGCTAAAATAATTGTTATATTCTACTTGTCTCAACTTTTTAATAAATGTTACACACAATGACTATAACAGAGTTGTGAACACTTACGTGTTCTGAGACAACTAAAGTCCAATGGGAGGTCACCTCATTCTAATGCTGACCGCTCAAAGTTTTGGGTGACACAAAAGGTTATCTACAACAATCTCTTGAACATTCATTATTTATTCATCACCCTTTAGCTTCCCAAGGAGCATAAACCTTCAACAAAATTATGTCACGTCTTCCTGTCACGTGATGTTGTCGTGAGAGCGTAGATGTTATTTAAAAAATTATAAGATATCCTGGACACAAAGTTGTATCAGGTGATACTAGGATAGTGCCAGATAAGAGTCTGGTCTTATAAGTAATACCCCCTTCTCTGAAAAGAGTAAGGGTGAATAGATATCAAAGGTAGGATCAAGCTGTATAAGTTCCTAGAGAAGATGGTAATATTTTACTCTAAGTCCCTACTTGCCCCTCTTCAGATCCCCCTCTGTTGTTATATTATTATTATTATTATTAGCTCTGCTAGGGGTTTTTAACTAAACTATTTACCAACAATCGAGGAAGTTGAGGGGAACTGCGGTAAGACGTGGAGTACAATGGGTGGGTTTGAAAAAAAAATCGAAAAAAGGTGATTCGTCTTACAAGGACAAAAGACAAAGAAAGTAGTCTACGTTACGGCCACAAGGCCTTCGTCAGGAAAAGAAAGGAAGTGAAGGCTAGATAGGAGACATAAGAACTTAAAGAAATATAAAAATAAAAATAAATAAAAATAAATATAAATGAAACCTAGGTACTTCCCTGAAGGCGAAGCATGGCTGAAAAGGAAGTGACTTCTGACCCCGGATGTACACAATACATACTAAGAAACTAAAAACTAAAAAACGAAACTGAACAAAAAACTACCCAAATATAATAAAAGTGGGGACTGGAAATAGAAGAGGACAGAATAAGTAGGAGATAAATGAATATGAAATAAAAAATCAAGACAAATTAGAAAACGTGTACATCCATACATATTATGGAGGATGGCATAAAAATAGAAGAATAGGATAAGAGTGGAAAGAGTCCAAATAGAGCAAGAGAGGAAAGGGTGACCTCAGAAAAATGTGTGGAAAGTGTTGAGACCGGCTGGTTTTAGACACCCCATGCGGTGGATAAGACGGTTCTCAAGCTGTTCTCGGCTGGCAGTGTCAGAGGAGCAGGATCGGATCGCAGTGACCTGGATGTCGATGGGACCCTGTGGTCAGGACTATTGAAGTGTGTGGCAACTGGTGTGGACTTTTGCTGAGAGATGTCATTTAAGTGCTGGCTGAATCTGTCCCCAAGTCGTTTGCCTGTTTGGCCAATATAGGTTTTGCAGCAACGTTTACATATGATCGTATAAATGACATTACGCGATTCACACGTGAAGCTACTAGTGATGGTGTACGTAGCCTTAGGAAAGGACACCTTCTGGGTTGAGATGACATACTTGCACGTGTTGCATCGTGTCCGACCACAGGGTAGTGTGCCAAAGTGAGTGGCATTCTCCTTTGGGAGACGGCTGTGAACAAGAAGATCCTTCAAGTTCTTGTCGCGTCTATATGCCACCAAAGGTGCTTCACCGAATATTTCTTGGGTCGCAGCCATATCGACCCAACAATGCCTGCTTCAGGATTTCATAATCTTCCTGGTCTTGTTTTCCAAGGTTTGCATAAACTTCATAAGAAACTCCTCTCTGCCCTTGTGATAACTTAAGGCTCCATTTCTCCTTCTCTAGACCATAGTTAGTTGCCAACCTTTCATATCTACTTAGATATGACTCATTTCATCCTCTTTCTCCATGTGCCCGCGTCATTGAATGCGCAGGTCACGGCATCAATTTGAAGATATGTGGCCGTGTTGGTTATACGGCACTAGTAGTTATATTGATTTTATTTAGTCAGAATTAATCTTTTAGATGTTGTGGTTCAAGTGCTAGCTGGCATTCCGCCAGAGATGGTAATACTTGACCTTTACTCACTTTTCTTCTTCTTCCCAGGTAGGTTCTTCCCTTTGAGTTTGGTGATAAGCAAAACAGTTTCAGCACAACAACGTATATCTAAAAGAAATTACGGTAAATTTCCGCAAACAGCAATCCAGCAGAAAATTATATTAGAGTTTATTGTTGTCATTAGACAAACACTGTAAATTTCACAAAATGATGGTTGTTTATCCAAAATGAAAAATATATAGTCCAACTAAATAATATACACACTTGTCTACTCAACAAAAAACTTGTCTTGATATCCTCAAAGACGAAGTTCACCTAACGTTATCTGTAAAAATCCTCTAGTCTAAAATCATGGTATCATTGGAATCATAAATCCTGAAATCTCTGCCTATCTCCCACATCTCTCCTTTTTATACTATTTTTTCCCGCCAATTTTCACACGATGCTTTCTTTTTTTCACACGATACAAATTCTCCCCACGTCTCTCTGTTTTCGACATTTTGCACACGACTTTCTGTTATTTCGACTTTTTTCACATGTGTGATCTTTTCCAACTTAACAATTGGATTTTTTAAAACCAGAACACACAAACATTCATTTCCCACTTTCCGCGCATAAAACCCATTCATTATTATCTGGGACTGACCTACGTTTGCCCTGTCAGAGCAGTAACTGCCAACTGAACTTTGAATGATACTGCGTTTTGTGTAAAAACGTTTTATTTGCTTTTGAGGTATGTCATTCTTTTCTGTAGCATATTATAGCACGCATAAATGCTTAGCGTGGAAGTAGTACGGATAATGCTAGCGTGGAAGTAGTAGGGATAATGCTAGCGTGGAAGGTCATGCGGTCACATACGGCCCTGGCAACACAAATGTATCCCAGTATCTTAGTAAGATCTGTTGAAATTGGTGTGAATAGTCTACGTCGCTGTACAAACTCCATGCTCGAAAGTGATCGTTAGTGTAATAAACCGACTGGACAATTAATAGCTTAGACACACGTAGTAAGAGTGACGTTATATAAGACAGTACTTACATATACGAACATGCTTACCTGTATGATTTGAACCTGAGACTTTGACAACAGATTTAGAGTGATGTCGCAAAATTGGTTTCAATTCATTGCAAACGTGTTCGTGTAGTTTTATAAACCTGTCAACGATCGATTGTCAACAAAGCGACCGCTGTCAAAATGGCGGTGTATCAGTGAAATGTGTATCAGACAGAGGAAATCGCCAAGAATATATAAAAGCAGAATGGAATCATTGTGAAAAGGATTTCACATTTTAGTCCAGGAAAGGATTGTGTACAACTGTGTATAAGTAGAAACGGTAGGAAGTTATCCTTTACGGAGATATGTGCGTATTTCGGCTGCCCACAGTTACACGGAAAGCCTGTAAAACCACTTCTGTTCTAAATATTAAAATCAACAAATAACAGTTTGGGAAAGTACATGGATAGGAATATAGAGATTTATCAGCTGTATAAAACAAAATAAGATGGAACAATATTGATACTATATAAGCCAAGGACGAGAAAGGAGAAATTTCAGTCAACGCACAGATCGGCTGAAATCGTTGTTTCGGGAAAGTTTTTCAGCCGAGTCTTAAGCTGTGACGTCACTGCTCTCCGATACGGCCGCGTTAGGCTTATGTCGTAAATTTATTTTGAGAGAAAGAGTCTTAGAAATAGTAGTCCGGTTTAGAGTGTAGAATGATGATGAAAGGCTCAGTGATAGGAAAAGGTTAGCGAGTAAATATGATGCTCCACAGAGTGCTGGAGGAGAGTAAAGACAGACTTATTTACGACAAATCGTTTCTCTCAATCTTCTCTTCCACTCTCCTGGTCAAACAATTATTTGCCAGTTTTCCAGACACACATCTGCGCTCACAACGATTTGGTGCTTCAGACACACAGACGACGTGGATACAACTATCTTAAACAAATATGAGGGATTTGGGCCTTGGTAGTCCAACACAGTACTATGTAAGTTTATGCTGTTTATTAGCATTAAACTCAATCACAACATCCAACAGGTGTTACATAAAAAGTATCATAAGTACCGAAAAATACAATTAACAAGATGAGGAGGGGGTTAAAGAAGATTGGTATCGACTAAACCCTTCCCGCTTATTAGACAAAGGGAAACCCAGTCCCAAGATAGATAGTTATCAGGAACGTAGGTAATATAACCTAACAATGAAGTTAATTACTCTGACAGAGGTGTTACAATATTAGGTATGGTGGTAGACCAAAAATACTGTTATCCCAATTGTGTCTTCTCTTTACTAAGCAAAGAAAAAAACGGGGGGGGATGAAACAGAGTTAACAAATTATCCCACTTTAAGGAACAATGCCGGGTATACAGAAAAATGTATTACCCGGTAGGCAAGTTAACAAATGGTTTTTTGCAAAAATAAATCTCCTGTCATTCATACACGCTGTGAGGATCCACACTCATATACACACACACTTACCGATTTCAGCATCAGACAATCCATAGCATGATATACACAGTAATTAAACTCTTTACGTGTGAAAACTGTCTAGTCCTTCTATGTCCCACCCCAGATAATGCGAGGTTTCACTGAGAGCAAATATCACCGCTTATCGCCGGACTTGAAGTTCTAAGAGTTCTTGTGTTTTATTATAAAGAAACGAGTCTATGGGATGGCACTGACGCAGTTCGACATAGGGGTGAAAAATGAGGTGATGGTATAAATCCTTCAGTGCGTGATGATAGCCCCTGACCGGTAAAGTTTTTAATCCAGTGAGGAAAAACTAGGCTCGGTCACAGTCAGGTAAATCGGTATTCTCTCACATTTAGAGCAGTAAATAAAATTATCGCTACTGGCACTGTTCATCTTCCAGTTTATCTCACAGATTGAAATTTAAATTTGATGATGATAATATTTTAAATGTTCTTGGGTAGGCTTTCTTTCATGTAATTATGACAGTTAGGCCGCACCGGACCGCCACAAGATTAAATTTTAAAAAATGTCTCATCAAACTGTCTGGAAGTTTAAGAACCGAGTATGGAAACTCTCTGTATGATTTATTAAGAATGCTGGGATCGCAAAGGTGATCATTCTAGAGAAAAAGATATAAAACCCATGACAATCATAATCATACTTCAAAAATCAAATAATATTCTTAACGCGCGATAAATTTACCGTTAAGGCTATATTATATATACACTCGCGTATTTAATTATGTATTTAAGAAAACCCGTCACGAGTCTAATGGTTAAAATACACATCTAGATATATATATAGGATTTAACTAAATTTATTAATTATAAATTCCTTCGCGACTTTAAAGTTACTTTAACATTTAAACATCTATTATTTTTGGAAATGTTATAATAGATATATCATTAAATTTACCACTGGAACTTATGGGATGAGTTTAATTAAATAGATTAAATAAACACAAAATCCAGTGAAATAAAATGAAAGCACTAGACCACTGATCAGTTTAACAAATATATTATACCGTGCACAGAAAAAGAAACACTCCAATTTGTAGCCACCAATTTCAGATGGGACTCTAGCAACTTTCTACTAATAGCTAGTGAATCTTAAAAATCTCTGGCACTGAATGATAGCCTGGCTTTCTAGTGGTCTGTATATATTTAAAATGGAATTAAAGATGAGGGGGGAATGAGAAAGTTGACACTTGTTTTGATCTCAGGAGACTTTCGGGGATCTGACCGACAGACTAAAGAGAGATGCCGTCCCCTGGTTTCCCGTTCCCCGTTCGTTGCATCTGACATCTTCCCCCGTTCGCTCCGTCTGCGGTCGGTTTAGCGCTTAACATGGAGGTGCAGAAAATGCCGGCAAGAAACTTCCCCGTTCGTTTCAGGGACCACTACTGCTTTGATCTCTCCCGCTCAACGTTACTGAAACCACTCTCTCTGTTTGAAGTAGGCAACGCCCCCACTGCCCAAGTTAATGAAAATAACTTCATATCATTGCTCAGGCGATGTCCGTGGGCGTGATTTAATCTTTCCTTAAATCAATGCGATGACCAGAATGAACGGTAGATAAACTGTCCACATATTAATCAGCCAACGTGTTGGCCATCTGCGTGGAACGGTTTCATAGCAATGAGTCCAGGTGAAAACAAATTCCCGTTTGATGAAGAGTTACCAAAATATTCGGGGGCTCTGGTGCTATACGAAGGGGTCGCTACAAAGGGTCGTGCTACAACGATTCAGGGCCAGCTGAGTTCGTCTGTGACAATCGTCCCCTCTTTTGAGACATGAAAACATATTTTCATATTAATTTCTGACAATGAAGCTGCCCTGATCGGTAGCTTTTGGGTGATTGGTATCTTCAACTTCTTCCTCTTCGTCCGTAGTCCAGTTTCTACTCAGGAAATCCGCCCCGACATTCTGTCTTCCCGGAATGTATTCCACTTTGAAAGAATAAACGCTTACAAGAAGGGCCCACCGCATGATCTTTGTGTTAACTTCTTTATTGGCACCAAGAAATGCTAACGAAGCGTGGTCTGTTTGCACCGTAAAAGATGTACCATAGAGAAACTCATGATGCCGTCTGATACCGTCAATCAGAGCGAGGCATTCTCTTTCGACTACGCTGTAGTTCCGTTCAGCTTTATTTAATTTCCGACTGCCATAGGCAACTGGAAATAGCATGTTTGGGTCCCTGTCATCGGCTTGAAGCAGTGTTGACCCGATGCTTCTTGAGGTCAGGCAACCTCAAAATGGGGTATGCAGACAACTGTCCTTTCAAAGTGCTGTATGCGTGTTCGCACTTTTGATCCCAAATGACCTTATCAGGACAACCTTTCTTTGTGAGGTCAGTCAGAGGTGCCGTTAGTCCGTTGAAGTTCTGGATGTACTTCTGATAGTATGCACATAGTGATATGAAGGAACGTACGTCTTTCTTCGTTCGGGGTCTTTTTGCTGCCACTATTTTCTCCACGTTCTTCTGAACAGGCCAACAACAGCCGTGGGAAATAGTATGCCCCAGGAAGTCTAACTGTTCAAACCCGATGAGACATTTGCTAGGTCTGGCTGTGAGACCGGTTTCTTGTAGTCTCCTGAGGAGCATAGCAACCGTAACAATATGTTCTTTGTAGTTTTCCGATTCAATTAATATGTCATCCATAAAATTATGGATATGGGGACTTTGCAAAGGTTCTAGAAGCTTCCTCATCATCCTGGTGAACACTCCTGGTGCGTTATGCAAACCGAATGGCATCACATTAAATGTGTAATGTCCTTCACTAGTGCTGAAAGCTAACAAGGGTTTAATTTCCTCCTTGACTGGTATTTGATAGTAACCTTTACTGAGGTAAATCTTGGAGAAAATCTTTGCCTTGCTAAGCTTGGTGAACAACTCAGAAACAGTTTGGAGAGGTTCGGGCTGGAATTCCGTAGCAGCGTTTAGCAGCCGGTAATCTATACACAGCCGAACTTCCTTATCGGGCTTCTGCAACAGCACTACACTGGAACTGTAAGGAGATGTAGACTCACTGATAATTCCTGCCTGACGCAGCTTGTCTATTTCTCCGCGAAGTGCATCAGCTTTAGCGTAAGGGATGGGGTAAACTCTGGTTCGAACAGGGGTCTCGTTTGTTAATTTCATATCAAATTCGATGAGATTTGTTCGACCAGGTACATCCGTTAAGACTGAACTGTACTGTTTTAGTAGCGCCCTGGTTTCTGTTTGTTGTTCTAGTGAGAGATTGTCGCCGAACTTGACATCTTTAAAGGATTCTGTGGGTTGCAATGGATACTCCATGCAACCATCATCATCTTCCTCGTCTTCCGTTGCTATGGCGACAGCTAGGAGATGCTCGGAGGATGGCACCGGTCTCTCCAGATATTTCTTAAGTAGATTTACGTGGAAGACCTTCTCCTTTCCTTTGATGGAGACCTTGTAATTGGTACGTGAGATCTTTTTTAAGGACGGTAAACGGCCCTTGCCATCCGATGCGAAGTTTATTGCTTCCGGTTGGAAGTAGCAACAAAACTTTCTCCCCTGGTTGTAGTTCTCTCTCTTTTGCAGCTTTGTTGTATCTTTTAGCATGTTTAGCGCGGGCTTTCTTAAGGTTGGTAGTAGCTAGATCCCAACCTAGCTTTAGCCTTTCCTTGAGCTCAGATACATACTTGCTTGCAGAGACGACTGTCTCGTCAGCCTTTTGGTCTGTCAGGGACCGAAGTAAGGCTTCTAGTGGCCCCTTAATAGGTCTGCCAAATAAAAGTGTAGCTGGCGCGAATCCCGTAGACGCTTGAGGCACCTCTCGGTAGGCGAATAAGGCAGCCGATATATATATAGGTCACAGTCTTCCGGTTTCTCCTGACCCAGCTTACGTAACATGGTGGTGAGGGTGCCGTTAAAACGTTCCACGAGCCCATTTCCGGCCGGATGGTAGGGACTGGTGTGGATATGTTTGGTCCTCAAGATCTTAAAGATCTCATCCATTAACAGGCCACGGAATTGGGATCCATTGTCCGTCAAAACTTGTTGAGGGAATCCCAACCGTGTAAAGATTTGCACGACGGCTTCTGCGACATGCTTGGAATTTATGCATGGTAGTGGTACAGCTTCGGCCCACATTGTGCAAGTGTCGACTAAGGTCAGGATGAACCTGTTCCTTCTTTTGGTCCTTTGCAGGGGTCCAATGATGTCGACAGCAACCCGTTCAAATGGAGTACCCACTATTGGCATTTGCCCCATAGGTACTGGGGGTGTCAAGTGCTTTGGTGCTACCCGTTGGCACTGGGCGCAGGATTTCACATACCTGGTAATGTCAGAGTTCATTCCTGGCCACCAATAGTGGTTTTTTATTCGCTGAATAGTGGCGTTTTGTCCCATATGTCCGCTAAAGGGAAGAGAGTGCCCCATTTCTAAGATCTGGCTTCTGTACTGCGTCGGTACTAGGAGCTGGTTATTCCCCGTGTCCGGGTTGCCCATTCTACGATACAATACGCCGTCCTTAGAAAATATGTCTCCGTTGTGTCTGGGGTCCTTAGCCATGGGCAGTTTTCTAAAGCAGGGCTCCAGAGTAGGGTCCTTTTGTTGCGCCTCCTTAAGTTCATTCGGCAACCAATTTGGCGCAGGCTCCCTCTCCTTCTTGGCTTGCCCTCTTGTGGTTACCGCTGCCACAATCGGCTCCATTGGTCTCCCAATAAACACATATCTACATCCCAGGATAACTGGGTAGATAGGATCATCCATAATTTGCCGCTTTTATAACTCCTCTGACAAAGTCAGAGTGTATTTCTACCAGTGCGATAGGAAGCGTCCTGGGTGCATCACTCCTGAAAACTCCACTAAGTTTGACGGTTTCCTCTGTCTCCTGACCTGGTTTGACTAGGTGCCTAGCGACGATACAACTGAAGCTTATTCCAGTCTCAAAGAGACAAGTAGTTGAGGTACCATTCAAAATTACAGTTCCTCGAGTTGAGGGTCGGTCCCCCTCAGGTTGAGAATCACTGACATTGACTCTACCTTTCGAGGCTGTATGCAAACATCCAACGCGGTTAGGCCCAGTCTGCTTGCACTGATTAGACGTTCCTGGTGTAGGGGTCTTTCCTTTTCCTTGACCTTGGTGGCCGCGCTGCCACGTAGGCTTGGTGGGTTGATCAGAATTGTTGTGGGGGGGGGGGGAGTTTCGGGTTTTGTAGAATTTCGATTTTTCCTGGGGAGGTCTCTGGGTATTATTTTCTCGTTGGTTATAATTCTGAGAGGAATTAGAAGAATAGGATGACTGCTCTAGATTTTGTTTTCGAGATGGCTCATCTGTGGGTTTACGTTTAGTGCTGGGAAGTTCGGCCATTGCATTGGTATAGCGTTCGGCCTTATTGAGGATGTCCTCAAGTCTGACTGCGCCCTGTTCCGCCAAAAATCTACGGGTTTCGTTTGACAAAGTTGACTTTATCTGCTCCACAAGAACAAGTTCAAGGAGTCCCTCATATGTAAGAGGTAGGTCCGATAATTCGATGCACTTTATCAAATAGCCCGTGAGACGTGAAGAGAACTGTGAAAATGTTTCCGTGCTCTCTTTTCGGCTGTTCCTGAACATTTGCAGGAATTTTCTGGCGGTCATCTCAAACCGTTCTAGCAAGGCCTTTTTTAGCATGTCGCAATCATGTTGGTTCGATCCCAGCTTTGTGTATACGTCATAAGCATTGGCTTTTAGTGACGTTGAGAGCTTAAGTGCCAAGCGGGAACTCTCTAACCCATACAGATTCGCGAGCCTTTCGAATTTTTCTAGGTAGCTGTCAATTTTTTCATTAGGGCTAGGAAAAGATTCTAAAGCAAAAGACATCGCCGTTAATTGGGCAGACTGAGTGCTGGAGAGATCCATTGACTGGGGCGAAGACGGCTCTCCGTTATTCGAAGTAGAGGCGCCCCGACTCTCTAAAGCCTTAAGCGCCAGTTCATGCTGTCTTTCCCTGTCTCTCTCCTCACGTTGTCTCTCCTTCTCTCTTTCCCTGCGGGCTTCCATTTCTGCCTCAATTTTCTTGTTCTCTACCTCAATTTTCTTTTGCTCCAATAGGCGTTCTTCTGTTCTTTGTTTCTCTTCCTTCCTCTCTGCTTCTGCTCTTTGTTGCTCCGCGTCATATATTTCCAGTTCCTGGTTGATAAACAGGTTCGCAGCTTCTGTGTCTAGTCCTGCCTCTTTCGCTTCCAGCCTCAGGATGGATCTCATCTTTATCCTTTCTGCCATTGTTAAAGAATAAGATGTAGTATGACTAGAGAATAGTACGAAAGAACAAGAAGGGAAAAAAATCAAAGCCGCTACGAGAATTACCGAAAGTAAAAAACAATTTACTTAATGACCTCGTGTGTTAACTTATCGCCGCTATTATTGTCACTTAAGACTTTTAACGCAAGCAACTATGCCAATTAATTGGTAAGTTACACTAGAAAAAAATCTACTATTACTAACAGTAGAGAAAGATTTATATTAAAACAATTTAAAAGGGAAAAAAATAAAATAAAAAATTTCCCCCGAAAATTTTAATTCTCTAACAACAAACTCCGTCCCTGAAGTCAATTATGAGATGAGACGTAGTTAACTTAATTTTTAAAAATCAGAACAATCCGTCTTTAGCTTAGCTCAACTCAAACGCTTCAAAAACCTTTAGTGACTGTAAAACCAGTCACGCGATCCCAGCAAATCTTATAAAGAAAAAAATTTAATTTACTCCGCCAGAGGATAATTTAGCTACCCAAATTTATGATTATCCGTACTTTCTACTGCTGTGGAAAGAAAACAACCTGTAAGTATGCTGTGTGGACGACCCAAATACTAAAAGGCATTGTCTAGGGGTGTAATTGATTATTTATTTATTTCCCTAAATCAAAAAGACAGATCACTCACACTCTTTCTAGTTAGACCCAGACTTAGATCAGACTCAAAATATCTTTATCCCGGCGAGCCAGCCAAATATTGTCGTAAATTTATTTTGAGAGAAAGAGTCTTAGAAATAGTAGTCCGGTTTAGAGTGTAGAATGATGATGAAAGGCTCAGTGATAGGAAAAGGTTAGCGAGTAAATATGATGCTCCACAGAGCGCTGGAGGAGAGTAAAGACAGACTTATTTACGACAAATCGTTTCTCTCAATCTTCTGTTCCACTCTCCTGGTCAAACAATTAATTGCCAGTTTTCCAGACACACATCTGCGCTCAAACCGATTTGGTGCTTCAGACACACAAACGACGTGGATACAACTATCTTAAACAAATATGAGGGATTTGTGCCTTGGTAGTCCAACACAGTACTATGTAGGTTTATGCTGTTTATTAGCATTAAACTCAATCACAACATCCAACAGGTGTTACATAAAAAGTGTCATAAGTACGGAAAATACAATTAACAAGATGAGGAGGGGGTTAAAGAAGATTGGTATCGACTAAACCCTTCCCGCTTATTAGACAAAGGGAAACCCAGTCCCAAGATAGATAGTTATCAGGAACGTAGGTAATGTAACCTAACAATGAAGTTAATTACTCTGAAAGAGGTGTTACAATATTAGGTATGGTGGTAGGCCAAAAATACTGTTATCCCAACTGTGTCTTCCCTTTACTAAGCAAAGAAAAAAAAGGGGGGGGGGATGAAACAGAGTTAACAAATTATCCCACTTAAAGGAACAATGCCGGGTATACAGAAAAACGTATTACCCGGTAGGCAAGTTAACAAATGGTTTTTTGCAAAAATAAATCTCCTGTCAATCATATACGCTGTGAGGATCCACACTCATATACACACACACTTACCGATTTCAGCATCAGACAATCCATAGCATGATATACACAGTAATTAAACTCTTTACGTGTGAAAACTGTCTAGTCCTTCTATGTCCCGCTCCAGATAATGCGAGGTTTTACTGAGAGCAAATATTCCCGCTTATCGCCGGACTTGAAGTTCTAAGAGTTCTTGTGTTTTATTATAAAGAAACGAGTCTATGGGATGGCACTGACGCAGTTCGACATAGGGGTGAAAAATTAAGTGATGGTATAATCTTTCAGTGCGTGATGATAGCCACTGACCGGTAAAGTTTTTAATCCAGTGAGGAAAAACTAGGCTCAGTCACAGACAGGTAAATCGGTATTCTCTCACATTTCGAGCAGTAAATAAAATTATCGCTACTGGCACTGTTCATCTTCCAGTTTATCTCACAGATTGAAATTTAAATTTGATGATAATATTTTAAATGTTCTTTGGTAGGCTTTCTTTCATGTAATTATGACAGTTAGGCCGCACCGGACCGCAACAAGATTAAATTTTAAAAAATGTCTCACCAAACTGTCTGGAAGTTTAAGAACCGAGTATGGAAACTCTCTGTATGATTTATTAAGAATGCTGGGATCGCAAAGGTGATCATTCTAGAGAAAAATATATAAAACCCATGACAATCATAATCATATTTCAAAAATCAAATAATATTCTTACCGCGCGATAAATTTACCGTTAAGGCTATATTATATATGCACTCGCGTATTTAATTATTTATTTAAGAAAACCCGTCACGAGTCTAATGGTTAAAATACACATCTAGATATATATATAGGACTTAACTAAATTTATTAATTATAAATTCCTTCGCGACTTTAAAGTTACTTTAACATTTAAACATCTATTATTTTTGGAAATGTTATAATAGATATATCATTAAATTTACCACTGGAACTTATGGGATGAGTTTAATTAAATAGATTAAATAAACACAAAATCCAGTGAAATAAAATGAAAGCACTAGACCACTGATCAGTTTAACAAATATATTATACCGTGCACAGAAAAAGAAACACTCCAATTTGTAGCCACCAATTTCAGATGGGAGTCTAGCAACTTTCTACTAATAGCTAGTGAATCTTAAAAATCTCTGGCACTGAATGATAGCCTGGCTTTCTAGTGGTCTGTATATATTTAAAATGGAATTAAAGATAAGTGGGGAATGAGAAAGTTGACACTTGTTTTGATCTCAGGAGACTTTCGGGGATCTGACCGACAGACTAAAGAGAGATGCCGTCCCCTGGTTTCCCGTTCCCCGTTCGTTGCATCTGACATCTTCCCCCGTTCGCTCCGTCTGCGGTCGGTTTAGCGCTTAACATGGAGGTGCGGAAAATGCCGGCAAGAAACTTCCCCGTTCGTTTCAGGGACCACTACTGCTTTGATCTCTCCCGCTCAACGTTCCTGAAACCACTCTCTCTGTTTGAAGTAGGCAACGCCCCCACTGCCCAAGTTAATGAAAATAACTTCATATCATTGCTCAGGCGATGTCCGTGGGCGTGATTTAATCTTTCCTTAAATCAATGCGATGACCAGAATGAACGGTAGATAAACTGTCAACATATTAATCAGCCAACGTGTTGGCCATCTTCGTGGAACGGTTTCATAGCAATGAGTCCAGGTGAAAACAAATTCCCGTTTGATGAAGAGTTACCAAAATATTCGGGGGCTCTGGTGCTATACGAAGGGGTTGCTACAAAGGGTCGTGCTACAACGATTCAGTGCCAGCTGAGTTCGTCTGTAACAGCTTATAAATATCGTATCTTTAAACTCAGACACACACAACGAAAGAGGTTTGAGACAGACTACGGCAGATAACGCCACAAAGCTACATCCATCTGAAGTGTGAGCGGATCGCCAGAAGTTTCAGTCAGTATCTGGAGCCTGAGGGTAAGCGAAATTAGGATAACTACCGTGTATAATATTTTTCTTTTATTTCAGGTTCATATAGAATTCACAAAATATGCCTGTATAATATTCATTGATATAACGTATTGTTATTTTAATATGATTTAAACATGTGCTTTGTGGAAGATGGTTGCTTGTACAAAAACGTATCAAATCTAGCCCCACAGCCAAATGAAGAAAATATTTATTATATTAAATGCTGGATCTCGTCGAAGATAAAGTCAGTCCCATGACCAGAGATTGTCATAGGGAAATGAATTGTTAGAAGCTTCAGCATGGAAGATACCGCTTTTACGAGGTTGGGTGACTAGTCCCCTTCCTCGCTGCCTTTTCCTTCCCTAGTTGGAGCGCACAACTTTGTACCCATTTACAGCTGGTAAACTGGAGTGTTCCACAGCCAGTTTCAATTCAACAACTATGTAATTGTACTACCGAAGAAAGCAACACTATCGTTTGGTCAGTCGGGCACTCACTTTATTTATTTGTGTATTAATTTTGTGTAGATGCTAGGAGTGGCATCAGTAATTAAATTTGTACATGATATGGTTTGGCAAGATCAAAGTATAGATAAGTAAAGGATGTATAGGAGCAGAATAAACCAGAGGATGTTTATTTCTGATAATGTTAATATTAATTCTGTATCATTGGAATGATTTTACTTGCTATGACTGTATAACTTTGACATCTGATGACTGACTAGTCTGACTTATGTGCTAGTCAGTTACAATTAATTGAAATGTTAATACTTCTATATCACTAAAATGATGTCCTTACTTACTATGATTGTATAACGGTGACATCTGATGACTGACTGGTCTGACATCTGTGCTAGTCAGCTACAAGTCTAGCCAGATACTAGCCAAGGCTGATATGATGTTTCAGGTTCCATGAAATAACTCAAACCAGACGTCAAGTATCAGAAACCTGTGTTGTTCATCAGAGGCAATCCCACAAAAGTGCAGGACCCAAAGAGTGAACTTCAACTAGTCATTGGCATCCCTATAGTTGGGTCTACCAAGTCTGATATCTACAAAGGACAGTTCAGTGTCAGCATTGTCAAGTTGAAAGATAAGTGTCATTTAAGACACTGACCACCACAATATATAAGAAACAGCTAATAGATGAAAACAATAGTTAATCATAAAGAAATTCAGTCAAGTGATTGACAATTATTTGGAAATTCAAGGACTAAGAACAGTGATTGCAGTTTTCAATAACATTATTATTATTCAAGATCTTGAAGTCTAACAGACAATAATAGTAATTGTGTGAATAATTATATATATATATATATATATATATATATATATATATATATATATATATATATATATATATATATATATATATATATATATATATATCTATATATATATATATATATATATATATATATATATATATATATATATATATATATATATATATCTTTTTATGCTCTTCTCCAACTAGTAGAAATAGAATATTAGTGTAAATATTAAAATATTTTAACTATACCTGAGGAATTATTCACTTCTTGCATTTGTGGTCACAGTGAATGTTCATTTTGATTATCCCCTAGAATATAAGTAATCATAAGATAGTCACAGGGAGGAGACGCCTTAAATCCTGGTACAACTTCTTACCATCTGGCCAGGGTTTTCACAGTCTGACAATTTCTATGATAGCCATACACCAGTGCTTATTTCTAAGACTGGGGTATTTCTTAGAAGACCAGAACTCTTTACTGGCATACTATCCTGGTAGCCTATGACATACCTGGATTCCTATATAGATAACTAAATTTAATTAACCTCCAGCTACAGTGGGGGCTCGTCTGCGGGATATCTTTGATATTCCAGAGCCAACTTTCTATTTCTGCTGTGTAGAACATTTTTTTTTTTGTAAATTTTTTGGGAAAGAGTAAACAAAGTAGGAGATGAAATATTTTTAGGAGTACCATTGAGTACAGATAAAGAAAGCTGTTTCATATATGGTGAAGTCAGTTAATTAACTTTAATTTTAATTAAGTTAACTATATTGTAGTAATTTAGTTTGAGTAAGACAGCTTACCCTACTAGACTACAGATACATCATGGCTGACGTGGTCAAGTTTAGGTCTGCCACACTGCAGGTGGGAAAAGAGCTTGGCATGAGTGGTGATGCTCTGGTCCAGTATGTCACGACGGAATGTGAAAAGTATATGGACAGAGAAGAAAAGAGATTGGAAGCAGAAAGAGCCCATAAATTTGAAGCAGAGAGAGAAGCCAAGAAATTGGAAGCAGAGAGAGAAGCCAAGAAATTGGAAGCAGAGAGAGAAGCCAAGAAATTAGAGGCTGAGAGAGAAGAAAGGAGGTTACAAGCAGAGAGAGACCATGAGCTGAAAATGAGACAGCTTGAACTTGAACTTCAGGCTGGGACTATCACCCATGGTAATAGCTCACCTCATTCTGCGAATAGCTCTTTTCAGAACACGGCAAATGGAGCCATGAGTTTCCACCTAGATCCATTTATTGAAAAGGAGGACGCAATTGAGTCGTACCTGGATAGGTATGAAAGACTACCCTCTACATATGGATGGAAAAGGAGAAATGGAGTTTAAAGTTATCTCAGGGATTGAGAGGTATTGCATATGATGTGTTTATGAAACTTCCTAAAGAGGTTCAGGAAAATTACGAAATACTAAAGCAAGCCTTACTCATCCGTTATGAAAAGACCTCTGAGGCATATAGGAAGAAATTTAGAACTTCTAAACCTCTACCTGGAGAAACATATAACCAGTTCTCAGCTAGGCTAGAAACATATTTGTTGAAATGGAGTAGTTTAGGTAAGTATCAGAAAACCTATGAGGATCTGAAAGAAATGGTTATGTTGGAGCAAGTGAAAGATTCCATGCCTCAAGAAATGAAAAATTCCTTATGGAACAAGGAGCAGAGAGGCTGGAAGACATTTTGAAATGTGCAGAGAGATACCAAGCAGCTCAAGCTGAACTGGTAGGAACAACAAGAAAGCCAGTAGAAGGATATAAGCCACCACCGCAGAATACCCAGTTTGACCAGAAGGATCAACCATACAGAAATAAGCAAAGATTTGATAATAAGGACGAGAACCCTCAGACTCAGGAAAATAAACCCCCTCGAAGGGAAAAAAATGGTGTAAGTTCTGCAAAATGAACAATCACAACACTGATAAATGTGGGAGGAAAAAACCTCTTCATCATGCTGCATGCTTACAGGTGAGGACTTCTGATAGGAAGGAACTGACAGTGAGTCAGAATAGCCTCCATCACCCACCTACACAGGAGATAGTGACTGTGAATGGCAAACAAGTCACAGGAATGTATGACACAGGTTTGTCTTATGACGCAGTCGTGTGTGCATCTCTGGTGCGCCCTGAACAAATCATCACAGAAACAGTGGATATTCAAGGGCCACTCAAAGGAGCATCACCCCTTACTTTACCCATAGCAAAGATTCATGTCAGTGGTCGCTATGTGGAAGGGGAGATAAATGCAGCTGTGATAGATGATCCCTTTTACCCCCTGATGGTGGGGTGTAGATATGTTTTCATGGGAGACCCTGTAAAACCTATGGTTATGGCAGGAGTCCAGACCAGGTCTGACTTCAGGAACAGAGAGAGGGACACCAAATTAAAATGTAATTCGACTGAAATGAAACGGGCTCAAGAAGCAGACAGCACATTGAAGCCTTGTTTTGGAAAATTGTCAAAAACTCATAACACTCCAAGGAAAGGACATTTCTATATGGAACATGGACTCTTGCACAGGAAAGCTGGCAGAGGGACGAAAAGTCATGGTCAAATGGTTGTACCATCCACCTATAGAAATAAGGTTATGGGCTGGGGGCACATAACAACTTTGAGTGAACACCTGGGTAATGGTGCCACAAAACAAAGAGTAGCCACCCAGTACTGCTGGCCGGGCATTACGGAAGACATTAATCGGTATGTAAATTCCTGTCCAGAGTGCACCCATGTAGATTCAGAAAGTCGACAGAAGAGACTTCATCAAAAGTCTACAAGAAAATCAGCAATCATGGGTACTTCCGAGATTAGCACTGGAGGGGAAAGGAAATATCCCACACAGGTTCAATGGCAGTCTGAACCCCATAAGCTGGAAAAAAGGAACAAATCACGTAGCGAAAATCAAACACCTACGGAGTTGCGAGGAAAAACCGCAACCAACTATCCACGGAAAGATGGCGGTAAACTTCAAGGGAAAACTACCGACCCCGTTTCACCAGCAGTAAGGGCCTGGATGAAAAGCCGAACAGGAAAAAGAGAGATAGTAAGGGATGAATATATTCCTGGAAAACAGAATGTAGGCGCAGATTTTCTCAGTCGCCATCCCACAGAGATAGAGCAAGATAGAAGGAAGGAAAAGTAACCTCGAAATGGTCGATTTGCAATTGTCTTATACCCAATAGTTAAGCTAGATATCATCCAGCTTAAAATATGGGGGAGCTATGTCGCAAAATTGGTTTCAATTCATTGCAAACGTGTTCGTGTAGTTTTATAAACCTGTCAACGATCGATTGTCAACAAAGCGACCGCTGTCAAAATGGCGGTGTATCAGCGAAATGTGTATCAGACAGAGGAAATTGCCAAGGATATATAAAAGCAGAATGGAATCATTGTGAAAAGGATTTCACATTTTAGTCCAGGAAAGGATTGTGTACAACTGTGTATAAGTAGAAACGGTAGGAAGTTATCCTTTACGGAGATATATGCGTATTTCGGCTACCCACAGTTACGCGGAAAGCCTGTAAAACCACTTCTGTTCTAAATATTAAAATCAACAAATAACAGTTTGGGAAATTACATGGATAGGAATATAGAGATTTATCAGCTGTATAAAACAAAATAAGATGGAACAATATGGATACTATATAAGCCGAGGATGAGAAAGGAGAAATTTCATACAACGCACAGATCGGCTGAAATCGTTGTTTCGGGAAAGTTTTTCAGCCGAGTCTTAAGCTGTGACGTCACTGCTCTCCGATACGGCCGCGTTAGGCTTATAAATATCGTATCGGTAAACTCAGAGACACACAACGAAAGAGGTTTGAGACAGACTACGCCAGATAACGCCACAAAGCTACATCCATCTGAAGTGTGAGCGGATCGCCAGAAGTTTCAGTCAGTATCTGGAGCCTGAGGGTAAGCGAAATTAGGATAACTACCGTGTATAATATTTTTCTTTTATTTCAGGTTCATATAGAATTCACAAAATATGCCTGTATAATATTCATTGATATAACGTATTGTTATTTTAATATGATTTAAACATGTGCTTTGTGGAAGATGGTTGCTTGTACAAAAACGTATCAAATCTAGCCCCACAGCCAAATGAAGAAAATATTTATTATATTAAATGCTGGATCTCGTCGAAGATAAAGTCAGTCCCATGACCAGAGATTGTCATAGGGAAATGAATTGTTAGAAGCTTCAGCATGGAAGATACCGCTTTTACGAGGTTAGGTGACTAGTCCCCTTCCTCGCTGCCTTTCCCTTCCCTAGTTCGAGCGCACAACTTTGTACCCATTTACAGCTGGTAAACTGGAGTGTTCCACAGCCAGTTTCAATTCAACAACTATGTAATTGTACTACTGAAGAAAGCAACACTATCGTTTGGTCAGTCGGGCACTCACTTTATTTATTTGTGTATTAATTTTGTGTAGATGCTAGGAGTGGCATCAGTAATTAAATTTGTACATGATATGGTTTGGCAAGATCAAAGTATAGATAGGTAAAGGATGTATAGGAGCAGAATAAACCAGAGGATGTTTATTTCTGATAATGTTAATATTAATTCTGTATCATTGGAGTGATTTTACTTGCTATGATTGTATAACTTTGACATCTGATGACTGACTAGTCTGACTTATGTGCTAGTCAGTTACAATTAATTGAAATGTTAATACTTCTATATCACTGAAATGATGTCCTTACTTACTATGATTGTATAACGGTGACATCTGATGACTGACTGGTCTGACATCTGTGCTAGTCAGCTACAAGTCTAGCCAGATACTAGCCAAGGCTGATATGATGTTTCAGGTTCATTGAAATAACTCAAACCAGACTGTCAAGTATCAGAAACATGTGTTGTTCATCAGAGGCAATCCCACAAAAGTGCAGGACCCCAAAGAGTGAACTTCAACTAGTCATTGGCATCCCTATAGTTGGGTCTACCAAGTCTGATATCTACAAAGGACAGTTCAGTGTCAGCATTGTCAAGTTGAAAGATAAGTGTCATTTAAGACACTGACCACCACAATATATAAGAAACAGCTAATAGATGAAAACAATAGTTAATCATAAAGAAATTCAGTCAAGTGATTGACAATTATTTGGAAATTCAAGGACTAAGAACAGTGATTGCAGTTTTCAATAACATTATTATTATTCAAGATCTTGAAGTCTAACAGACAATAATAGTAATTGTGTGAATAATTATATATATATATATATATATATATATATATATATATATATATATATATATATATATATATATATATATATATATATATATATATATATATATATATATATATATATATATATATATATATATATATATATATATATATATATATATATATATATATATATCTTTTTATGCTCTTCTCCAACTAGTAGAAATAGAATATTAGTGTAAATATTAAAATATTTTAACTATACCTGAGGAATTATTCACTTCTTGCATTTGTGGTCACAGTGAATGTTCATTTTGATTATCCCCTAGAATATAAGTAATCATAAGATAGTCACAGGGAGGAGACACCTTAAATCCTGGTACAACTTCTTACCATCTGGCCAGGGTTTTCACAGTCTGACTATTTCTATGATAGCCATACACCAGTGCTTATTTCTAAGACTGGGGTATTTCTTAGAAGACCAGAACTCTTTACTGGCATACTATCCTGGTAGCCTATGACATACCTGGATTCCTATATAGATAACTAAATTTAATTAACCTCCCGCTACAGTGAGGGCTCGTCTGCGGGATATCTTTGATATTCCAGAGCCAACTTTTTATTTCTGCTGTGTAAAAATTTTTTTGTGTGTAAATTTTTTGGGAAAGAGTAAACAAAGTAGGAAATGAAATATTTTTAGGAGTACCATTGAGTACAGATAAAGAAAGCTGTTTCATATATGGTGAAGTCAGTTAATTAACTTTAATTTTAATTAAGTTAATTATATTGTAGTAATTTAGTTTGAGTAAGACAGCTTACCCTACTAGACTACAGATACATCATGGCTGACTTGGTCAAGTTTAGGTCTGCCACACTGCAGGTGGGAAAAGAGCTTGGCATGAGTGGTGATGCTCTGGTCCAGTATGCCACGACGGAATGTGAAAAGTATATGGACAGAGAAGAAAAGAGATTGGAAGCAGAAAGAGCCCATAAATTTGAAGCAGAGAGAGAAGCCAAGAAATTGGAAGCAGAGAGAGAAGCCAAGAAATTGGAAGCAGAGAGAGAAGCCAAGAAATTAGAGGCTGAGAGAGAAGAAAGGAGGTTACAAGCAGAGAGAGACCATGAGCTGAAAATGAGACAGCTTGAACTTGAACTTCAGGCTGGGACTATCACCCATGGTAATAGCTCACCTCATTCTGCGAATAGCTCTTTTCAGAACACGGCAAATGGAGCCATGAATTTCCACCTAGATCCATTTATTGAAAAGGAGGACGCAATTGAGTCGTACCTGGATAGGTATTAAAGGCTAGCCTCTATATATGGACTGGAAAAGGAGAAATGGAGTTTAAAGTTATCTCAATGATTGAGAGGTATTGCATATGATGTGTTTATGAAACTCCCCAAAGAGGTTCAGGAAAATTACGAAATACTAAAGCAAGCCTTACTCATCCGTTATGAAAAGACCTCTGAGGCATATAGGAAGAAATTTAGAACTTCTAAACCTCTACCTGGAGAAACATATAACCAGTTCTCAGCTAGGCTAGAAACGTATTTGTTGAAATGGAGTAGTTTAGGTAAGTATCAGAAAACCTATGAGGATCTGAAAGAAATACTTATGTTGGAGCAAGTGAAAGATTCCATGCCTCAAGAAATGAGAAAATTCCTTATGGAACAAGGAGCAGAGAGGCTGGAGGACATTTTGAAATGTGCAGAGAGATACCAAGCAGCTCAAGCTGAACTGGTGGGAACAACAAGAAAGCCAGTAGAAGGATATAAGCCACCACCGCAGAATACCCAGTTTGATCAGAAGGATCAACCATACAGAAATAAGCAAAGATTTGATAATAAGGACGAGTACCATCAGACTCAGGAAAATAAACCCTCTCGAAGGGAACAAAAATGGTGTAAGTTCTGCAAAATGAACAATCACAACACTGATAAATGTGGGAGGAAAAAACCTCTTCATCATGCTGCATGCTTACAGGTGAGGACTTCTGATAGGAAGGAACTGACAGTAAGTCAGAATAGCCTCCATCACCCACCTTTACAGGAGATAGTGACTGTGAATGGCAAACAAGTCACAGGAATGTATGACACAGGTTTGTCTTATGACGCAGTCGTGTGTGCATCCCAGTTTTCGTTCTTACCCTTTTAGGTTTAGTGATAAGCAATATCGTGTAATGGTTTGTCGAAAAAATCCAACTGTAATGTTCCAAAGACAACTCAGCAATGTAGAAAAATAAAATAAAGTTTATTAACGTCATTAGAATATCAATGTTATTGACACAATGGTGAAGTACGTTTTTCTTACGCTTACACAAAATAGTGAGTATCCACAATGAAAATATATATCCACAAGGAAAATTATATCCAACAGAATAATATAAAAACTTGTCAACTTAAAATATAAACTGGTCTTGATAATCTCGAAGATGCAGTTCACCTATCTCTAATAATCCTTCTAATAAATCATTATCATCAATCATGCCCTGTCTCGCACTTCTCTCCTATTTATACAGGCCACTCTTTTTTCCCGCCAATTTTCACACGATGCTTTCTTTTTCACACATTACAATTATCTACATTGGCACACATTTTCTCAGCTTTTCGACTTTTTCCACACGTCTCTCCCTCTAACAACGGAAAAAACCAAAATAGCAACTTTCATTTTCACAAAATTTTCCACTCAAAAACAGTCATTCAATATTATTTTCTGAGACAGCTGTACAATGCCGCTCACAGCCATGATCAACTGAACTTTTAGTGATCCAGCGTTTTGTGCAAAAACGCAGTATCTGCTTTTAACTCGGTCATTCTTATTCTATTTTAGCACGTATAAATGCTAGTGTATGCCAAGCGGTCACAGTAGCACACATTCTAGATCACGTAAGTCGAGATTCAACTTATCCATGTTTGAATAGCACAACGTCTTGGAAGCAACAAAGTTAGTAGTTAGCGGATTAAACATCTCTTTGTATGTGGAAGACATACAATTAAATTATGAACATCGCGTAAAAAGACGTTATAAATCCAAACAGAAACTTCTTTGAAGTTGTGTTTATCTGTAACAGCTGTTTCTCTTCCTCGGTATAATTATTGTCCGTGTGTATAAACAACAGCGTTGGCCGTAGATACGTATTTCTGGGATGCTTTGTAATACAGTAATGCTCAAGGGATTGATGTCAAACGCGTTTCAGCGCTGAGCGATAAATTTACACCATACCAAAAACTTGTGGTTTCTTATTATCATTGAAAGTAGCAGAGGAGATATGTTTTCACTTCATTGTCACGTGCATCAAGTAAAATATTGTTTTAATATTTATAAATAACAGCAAATAACAACATTCACAAATAGAATGTAACAGTTTCTTTTCTTAAAGTGGGCATAACACAATATTCTTTGTTTTATATATTTTTGCTTTTAGCCAGATGCAATTAAAACTGAAAGAGAATCTTTTATTTCTTTTAGCATTTGCTTAATGGTTAAATTCTTTCCCTTGAATTAAAAATTAAAGAATAAACGAATAAGTTACCTCCCCTAACTTTTAAATGTCGACACGTAAAGAAATGTATGTATATACAGTATAGTGTATGTTCCTATTGGTCACCTTAGTACTTTTTTAGTCCACCTACATTTTTAGCAAACATTGGCCTGAGGTCATACATTGACGTGATTTAAGCTACTTTATCATCCTACACAATATCTTACACTTATCTCTTATATGAGAACATATTTTCCAGAGAAAAATAAGTTTGAGTTAAACGTTTGTTGGATTTTAATTATTCTATCTCCACAATGATCAATATCAAGTATTATCCGAAGACATTTACACTGTTTCAGTCCTTCTTCCGACCCGCCAATTAAAATAGTGGTAGTCATCACGGGATTTTGTGAATCAATATGGAATGTTTTGTAACACAACGCGCTTTACAGATTGGTGATAACCGATTTTTAGTGATAGCTGCCCGTTGCGGTGTCCAAGATAGATTGTGAATATTTTGGTTCAGCCACGCGCCCATCAGGTGGACAGCGAAAATTGATAGGATTTCGATGTCTTGCCTTCAGGGAAGTACCTAGTTCTTATGTGTCCTATCTAGCCTTCACTTTCTTTCCTTTCCTGACGAAGGCCTTGTGGCCGTAACGTAGACTATTTTCTTTGTCTCTTGTCCTCGTAAGACGAATCACCTTTTTTCGATTTTTTTTCTAAACCCATCCATTGAATATTTTGAAGTGAGTTGTATTTATTTTTGTTTTAATTAAGTTTTTGGTACGCTTGCACGCAACGCGTCACATTCAACCATTATCCATGTGCATGGATATGTTGTTTATATTAGGGTGTCTTAGTGTATATTCTGATCTATTTACTGATTGTTTTTCTTATTTTCAAGCGTTTCTTCGAATCCTGTACTTGCTTTCTTATGTTTCCATCACGCACGCTGCATCCCTCAATTATTCCAAATGTCACCATAAAGTAACAACATTCATGCACACCGCTCAAACTTCCTTCGTTTGTTATCTAGGCTGTCAATGAATTTTTACTGTTCTTCTAAGAAACCATATCTCGCTTCTCTCCCGCGAGTATTTCGTTATTTATCATAATATCCACAGCTGTGTGTCACGTGATTTACTGCCCTTGCTCTGCATTGATGGTCCAACAGTGGCAACAATTCAGAGTTTCTACTGAGTTGTCTTCACATGTGTCCACCTTTCGTTCAAGATTACTCTAGGCACAGATGTCAATTGACAAATAGTGCTTCAATTCTAGACAGCCTCATAGGAATTTAAAGAAATCAAGTACTAACGGCTGATAGGATCCAGGCCTTGTCAACTTTTATCTTTCCTGACCTTTTATGAGTTAGGATTTTAGTTCGTTCTGATGAGCCTCCAACTGATTTAACTCAGCAAAATATTACTTAAATAGCTCTGTTATACATATTTAAAATGACTGAGTCATACGGGTGCAGTTAAAATGACTAAATAAACTATACATTTGTATTTTTACGGATAACAAATTTAATAATCAATTATCGTTAACAGGTGTAAAATAAATTAGAGGTGGGGTGAATTTAGATAGAGTCTTTACAATTTCCTCACAGGCGATGGTCTGATTTGAATAGTAAATAAATATTAGACAAACATAAAGGTATGTTTTCAGGCACTTGTTAGAAATAAAGAAGTAGAACACTAGACAACAGAAAAACCACAGACGTGAGTGGCTTACCCAGGACTCGAACCCAGGACCTTCCGTGCGACAACCTTGCCTAGCTATGTAAGCAAATAACACTATCCTCCCTACCATAAAGGCATCACCAAAAATGATGCTTCGATGACGGGTCATTAGTGCAAACCGCAAGACATAACATCGGAAATTTACCATGGGCAGTCCAGCCTATTATATATATATATATATATATATATATATATATATATATATATATATATATATATATATAATATGCTGGACTGCCCATGGCAAATTTCCGGTGTTATGTATAGCATGAATCAGAGGTGCTGGAATGTTCTTCCTTGCCAAACAGTCCGAAAGTTTGCTCCAGGAGACCCTGTCAAACGCCTTTTCCAGATCTATGAAACAAAGATGGATTTCACTCTTATACTCAAGGGCCTTTTCACAGCTGTCTGAGCGTGAAGATTAGGTCTTGAGTACTTCGGTTTGCTCGGAATCCGCACTGGACCTCATACAAGTGTGGCTCAACTAGGCGTCGGAGAATCTGCTCTAGGATTCTAGAGTATATTTTACCAGGTACACTGAGAAGGGATATGCCTCTAAGGTTTCCACATTGCCGACATACTTCCACATTGCATACATATTTGAAAATTGGTGTTATGATGGCAATCTCCCAATCCTTTTGTATGGTCTTGTGGCACCACGCTGCCTGTAGGACCCTTAAGAGTAATAGTTCGCCTGATGCTCCCATGTAATTAACAATTTATGGTGTTATACCATTATGCCCTGCTGCTTTGCCCATCTTGATTTTCTCCAGTGCTGCCTTCAGTTCTTCCATCTTTATGTCATCTTCACCATCATGGGTTTTCTTTTCTGTGCTAGTGGTTATCATTTCTGATGCTTCACCATGCTCACCATCCAGGAGTTCTGAGAAATATTCTTTCCATCTTTCCATTACTTCCTTCGGGGCAGTAAGCAATTTGCCTTGCTTATCCTTTATAAATTTGAGAGGGCATTGTTTTTCCTTCCTCATGTTCTTTAGTGTTTTATAGAACAATTTCTAGTTTTCTTTTTCTAGCTTTTCTCCAAATTCTTCACAGGACTTCTGTTTTGCTGCTAGCACCTTGTTCTTTGCTTCTGTTCTGAGTGTCACATATTCTCTATATTTCTCCATTTGTCCTGTTGTGTTTTTAGCTCCTAAGTATTGTTTGAATGCCATTTTCTTCTCTCTTATTTTCTCTTTGACTTCCTCTGTCCACCAAGGTGTCATCTTTCTCTTGTTCCCAAGTCGGACTTCACCACATTCTTCTGCAGCAGCGGTCTTTATGATGTCCTAGAATTTAATCCTGAGGGTTTCCAAGTCATCAGGTTGTTCTTCTGTGTTGCTCACCTCTGCAGCAATAAGCCCCTGATATCTGGTCTTAATTTCTGGTGCGCTCAGCTTGTAGGTCTTAATGCTCATTTCTCCTGTTCGTTTATTTAGTTTCTTGAGTGATGTTGGGCAGTTCCTAGGCTGAGCAACTCTTTCAGTTGTTCTTTTGATTGTAAGCATGTAGTGATCACTTCCAATCTCTGGCCCCCTCCAGACTCTAGCATCCCGGACATATTTGAATGAGCTCCCCTAACAATGGCAAAGTCGATCACTGACTTCTCATTCTTTGTTGGTTCACATTTAGTGTATGCATGTATGCGCTTATGGGGGAACTTTGTGTTTGTAATGATCAGATTCTGCTCACTGCAGAATCCAAGGAGTCGCTTTCCATTTGTTACCGCTTGGCATACACTCAAATTAATACGTGTTAAAAACCAAGTAAAATGAGAAATAACAACGTTAAAAGCAGTTAAGACATTTGTGCACAAAATACAGTATCACTCAAAGTTCACGGCTTCGGGAAAAGTTGTCCCAGAACAACAAAGTAATAAGTGCCTGTTTATTGAGTGGAAAAATTTGAGAGAAGTTGCAAGTCATGGGTTTTTCCGTTGCTAAAGTCGAATTAACAGAGAGTCGTGTGCATAAAAGTCGAAAAACTGAGGAGCGGAGTGCAAAATGTAGATGTTTGGTGCCGAGTGAAAAATAAAGCATCGTGTGAAAATTGGCGGGAAAAAAAGAGTGGGCAGTATATAAAGAGGAGACTTGGGCGATTGATAGGAACCCAGGACTTGTACAGATTTTAGGAGTCGTTAGGCGAGAGAATTTTTACAGAACTTCGTCTTTGAGATTATCAAGACAAGTTGTTTTTAACTTGACAAGTTTTTCAAGTGAGCCTAGTATGTTAAAGTAGACAGTTTGTATTTTACCCTGTCAGATATATTATTCCTGTGGATATAATTTTCATTTTGTTTTGGATATTCACTACTTTGGGTAAGAAAGAAATACGTGCTTCATTATTGTGCCAATGACATTTTGCTGTTCCAATCACGTTAATAAAATATATTCTATTTTTCTACATTGCTGCGTTTTCCTTGAAACATTACGGTTGGATTATTTGATTAAACCACTATACAAGACATTGCTTTTCACTAACCATAAAAAAGGTACGAAAGAACCCTGGGTTAAGGAAGAATAAAATAAGGTTAAGTATTTCCATCTCAGGCGGTCAGCCCTGTAACGACTTGAACTAAGAAACGTAGAAGAGTTAGCGCTCTTCAAAATATTTACCTGCGGTCAACCATTAACAGAACTGACCCGGTCAGCTGACGGACACACACACATTCTTTTCATTGATGCCGCGACCTGCGCACAAATAGCTGCACGGTCACACTTTACTACTTGGTGCCATAACCAGTTCGCTCCTGCACTGCCACACTTTACTACTTGGCGCCGTGACTAACCCTTTTTCGTTAGTGAAAGCATACTACAAACATTTACGGCGCGACCAGCCCTTTTCGTTTGTGGAAACATACTCATTTTGGCGAGCGGACAGCTACATTTTTTAGTGATAGCAGACTGGCCTAATCACTATTAATCACTATCATGGATCCACAAGCGTTGCAACAGCGGCTTGACCAGCAACAACACTTGATTAATATCCAGCAACAGCGCCAACAACAACACTTAATAAATATCCAGCAACAGCAACATGATTTTCAACCATACAAACCTAAATGGAAAAGAGACACTGTCCAAACACGAGCAGATTGGAGGAGTAGTTTACATAGAAGACATCAACGGATAGCTGTAAGAAATTTTGTTAGTCAAATCAAGAGAGGAATGACACTGCACATAACTAACATCAACAGTGGGAAGTGTCAGTTAACAACCGAGAATGGTTGGATAATGTATGTACAGCCGGTATTTCCTACGCACAACCTTCTCCAACCACAACGCAAATATACGGAAGAAGATCGAACAGACAACTTCGACATCCTACAGGAACAAATGAAAGACCCGGAAGTTGTTACACTAATGAACCAAATTACAGAAACACCAGCAACAGTCAAGGATAGCAACACAACTTTACAGGCAGAACAGGCACAGAAGTGCTGTACTTCAAACCAACCGAAACCCGGTACTGGCTGTCACCACTCACATTCGCCTACAGGTAGCGAAGACAACATTCCACCTGGAATACAACAGGAGCGGCTGGCCCAGCGGCAGCAGACTGTGCGGGATACCAACACCCATCTGCCTACAACACTATCTTCTGATGCAGAGCTATCATCTGCCTCATCAACTAAGCGAAATGCTTCCGTTTACACTTCCACACAAGATGAGTCAGATTCAAATTTTATACGCCTTCCACAGCAGCATATTCGTAAAAAGCTGTACGCGAAACGTCGAGCTAAACCAAAGAACATCGCACAGCACAGTGCATCAACTTCGCAACACCCTACGTGTAACACTACAGCAACCATCACTGCTATAGACACTGAGAAGAAACACGATAGAAGATTGTCTACGACAGACGCTCTGTGCAGGAAACGTTCAACTCAGCGACAGAACATCGCACAGCACAGTGCATCAACATCGCAACACCCTACCTGTAGCACTACATCAACTGTCACTGCTGTAGACACTGAGAGAAAGTACGATGGCAGATTGTCTAAGAGAGAAATCGCTCTATTAGAGATAGCCAGGTTGCTCTAGCCAGGTCTACTCTAAATGGGTTCATATTCCTTGTCCGTGTACGATAGCAGATTTGTCTAGGAGAGACAATGCTATATTTAGAGTTAATCCAGTTTTGCTCTCGCTGGGTTACTCTAAATGGTTTCATTTTCCTTGTCCGTGTACGATAGCAGATTTGTCTAGGAGAGACAATGCTATATTTAGAGTTAATCCAGTTTTGTTCTCGCTGGGTTACCCTAAATGGTTCCATTTTCCTTGTCCGAGTACGATAGAATTGTCTAGACGAGTCAAAATATAGAATTGTCTAGACGAGTCAAAATATTTTAGAGTCGGCCGGCGTGCTCTGCTGGCTGCTCTGAAATGTTTTTTTTTGATGATGCCAGCCACCTTCTATGTCATCCAGTTGATGCTATCAGCGGCAGTCATAACCGCCAGTGAAGAGAAAAATCTGCAGAGGCGCAACTATATTCAACATGCACAGTTACAGTCTTCATAAATATATGCCCCCATTTCATATTTTATCCCAGTACGTATGTTAGGGACTTGATTTTTTTTTAGTTGATAGGACGAAAATGTCTCCACATGGGATACATTTTTGTGGCCCCGGGACTTGTGTGACCGCTTGGCATACACTCAAATTAATACGTGTTAAAAACCAAGTAAAATGAGAAATAACAACGTTAAAAGCAGTTAAGACATTTGTGCACAAAATACAGTATCACTCAAAGTTCACGGCTTCGGGAAAAGTTGTCCCAGAACAACAAAGTAATAAGTGCCTGTTTATTGAGTGGAAAAATTTGAGAGAAGTTGCAAGTCATGGGTTTTTCCGTTGCTAAAGTTGAATTAACAGAGAGTCGTGTGCATAAAAGTCGAAAAACTGAGGAGCGGAGTGCAAAATGTAGATGTTTGGTGCCGAGTGAAAAATAAAGCATCATGTGAAAATTGGCGGGAAAAAAGAGTGGGCAGTATATAAAGAGGAGACTTGGGCGATTGATAGGAACCCAGGACTTGTACAGATTTTAGGAGTCGTTAGGCGAGAGAATTTTTACAGAACTTCGTCTTTGAGATTATCAAGACAAGTTGTTTTTAACTTGACAAGTTTTTCAAGTGAGCCTAGTATGTTAAAGTAGACAGTTTGTATTTTACCCTGTCAGATATATTATTCCTGTGGATATAATTTTCATTTTGTTTTGGATATTCACTACTTTGGGTAAGAAAGAAATACGTGCTTCATTATTGTGCCAATGACATTTTGCTGTTCCAATCACGTTAATAAAAATATATTCTATTTTTTTTACATTGCTGCGTTTTCCTTGAAACATTACGGTTGGATTATTTGATTAAACCACTATACAAGACATTGCTTTTCACTAACCATAAAAAAGGTACGAAAGAACCCTGGGTTAAGGAAGAATAAAATAAGGTCAAGTATTTCCATCTCAGGCGGTCAGCCCTGTAACGACTTGAACTAAGAAACGTACAAGAGTTAGCGCTCTTCAAAATATTTACCTGCGGTCAACCATTAACGGAACTGACCCGGTCAGCTGACGGACACACACACACATTCTTTTCATTGATGCCGCGACCTGCGCACAAATAGCTGCACGGTCACACTTTACTACTTGGTGCCGTAACCAGTTCGCTCCTGCACTGCCACACATTGTCATTCAGTTGTGACACGGACAGAAACTAAAAACATAAATACATATTTATCTCGTATATGACTAGTGTCTATGAGTGTCATCGATTGTTGTATCTGCTGTGTTTTTTGTAGCGTATATGTGATCATACGATATCAGCTTAGGTCTCTTTAATATTGTATGTAGGTTTATTACATGGCCCTATAACATATTAGCGACGACTTTCTGTAAAACCTCAACAATGACGGATTGATGGTCAGGCTTTTGAGCCCACCGCAATAACAGGGCGGTGAAGGGTGGCTACACTTTTCTGAAGGCCCTACCCTAGACAACTCAACTAAAGGGTCCCTTTTGTATCGCACATCGTTCATACACTGAGACAGCACAAGTACTAACGCAACTAGCAATATAGCTCAATCTAAACCAGGAGTGACCAACTAACCAGTGGTTCCCAACCTATTTTCATCTAAGGACCACTTTTCCAAATACACGTAAGTTGCAGACCACAAGCTTATATGTAATATCGCAATACCATAAACACTTAACTGCTTTTAATTGAGTGGATTAATGTCATATCACATCGTGCTTTGTGTTCCGCTGGCGCAATGATGGTTATAACCGCAACCCAAAAAAAGTTCCCTAATGAACCAAAATTAGGTTTTTGAATGCAGAAATAGAAAAATTATGCTTCCACTGTTTCAAACAGTTTGAAAGGTCATACTGAATTTTTTTTTGAAATTTCACAACCCTCAGTATCTGTCACATTGTTAACAAAATATCGCATATGATAGAATAATAATAGCCCCTTCAGTCATAACTGACTATGGGAATGCGCCCCTGAGGTGACAGCCCTCAGCTGCTTATTTTCCTGGTGCTCCTTTCGACGTTCTCTCCTCACCTCTGCTTCTAGTGTGAGCCTCTCTTCGCCCAATCTGAGGTGGCGCCGTAAATAGCATCGCCACTTAGTGCGATTGGCAGCTTCATCCTCCCATGTTGCTGGATCCATGTCCAGTGCCCTCATATCTCTCTTGCACACATCTTTGAACCTCAGTTGTGGTCGCCCAACTGTTCTCTTGCCATCTGCTAATTGTCCGTAGAAGATATCTTTTGGGATGCGACCATCTTCCATGCGGCGAACATGGCCAAGCCAGCGAAGTCTGCGTTGTCTAAGAAGCGTATACATACTTTGAAGGCCAGCACGTGACAACACCTCGACATTTGTCATTTTATCTTTCCACGAGATGCCGAGGATGCGGCGTAGACACCGCAAATGGAAGGTATTGAGCCTTCTTTCTTGCTTAGCATAGGTCGTCCAGGTCTCGCTGCCATATAGGAGTGTGCTGGTGACGCAGGCATTATATACCGCAGCTTTGGTCTTCATTGTGAGTTTAGAGTTTCCCCAAACACGCGATGTGAGGCGGGCAAAGGTAGCTGCAGCTTTGCCAATGCGGCTGTCGATTTCTGTATCCAGTGAGAGTTTGTCATTGATGGTAGACCCTAGGTATGTGAAGTGGTGCACCACTGCCAATTCATAGTTATCGATAGTGATAACTGGTGCAGCACCCACATCCTGACTCAGCACATTCGTTTTCTTTAGACTTATTGTGAGGCCAAAGTCCTTGCATGCTTTAGTGAAGCGATTCATCAAGCTCTGAAGCTCCTGTTGGCTTTGAGTGACTACTGCAGCATCATCAGCGAACAACAAGTCTCTTATAGTGACCCTTCTGATTTTTGTTTTTGCCTTCAGCCTTGAAAGATTAAACAGACGGCCATCTGACCTAGTGTGAAGGCATATTCCTTCAGTTGCATCTCTGAATGCATGTTTCAAGAGTAAGGCAAAGAAGATTCCGAAGAGGGTCGGAGCCAGAACACAGCCTTGTTTAACGCCACTTCGTATATCAAAGGGCTGTGACGTGCTTCCAGCATATTGGACTGTTCCCTTCATGCCGTCATGGAATGACTTTATCATTTCCAGCATTTTAGAAGGGCAGCCTATTTTTAGGAGGATTTTAAAGAGTCCATCCCTACTAACCAGGTCGAATGCTTTTGTGAGGTCTATAAAGGCGATATATAATGGTCTTTTCTGCTCTCTTAATTTTTCCTGAAGCTGGCGGAGAGAGAAGATCATGTCTGTTGTTGATCTACCAGCTCGGAATCCACACTGTGACTCTGGATATATGCGCTCAGCTAACTTAAGTAGTCGCATTAAGATGACTTTGGCAAAAACCTTACCAACAATACTAAGAAGAGAGATGCCTCTGTAGTTATTGCAATCACTTCTGTCTCCTTTATTTTTATACAGTGTTACAATCTTGGCATCTCGCATGTCTTGAGGAATAGTTGTCTCTTCCCAGCACTGGCACGGCATCCTATGCAGGGGATGTAATAGCGTGCTCTTACAGCATTTGATTAAATCAGGAGGAATCCCATCACTGCCTGGTGCTTTGCCAGAGGCCAAGCTATCAATGGCCTTGCTGAGTTCCTATAATGTTGGTTCGGCATCCAGCTCCTCCATAGTTGGCAGACTGTTGACACCATCAAGGGCTGCAGGCGTAACGGTATTGTCTCTAGCGTAAAGCTCAGAGTAGTGCTCGACCCACCTCGCCCTCTGCTTACCCTTATCGGTTAGCTTATCTCCGCTGATGGTTTTTAGCGGTGCCGTCTTACTTTTATGGGGGCCAAGTGCTTTCTTTATACCGTCATACATTCGCATATGATATACGATCATTAAAAACGTAGGGAGCCTTAGAGCAAAATCAAAGCAAATCAATAAATCGGCCGCGGGCCACCTAATTATGCGCCGCGGACCATAAGTTTTCCACGTCCCACAGGTTGGAAACCACTGAACTAGACGAAATTTGAGACAACACAACAGATACTAACACAACTACCAATGCAGCTCAATCTAAACCAGGAGTGACCAACTAGACGACCTTTGAGACAACACAATAGGTACTAACACAACTACAAATAAAACTCAATCTAAAATAATGGTGACCAACTGTTGTTGTTCGTCCATCACGGGTGATGAAGACCACTTTGTTCATCCAATTATTAGGAATATGTTAGATTATTCTATGGGTACGAAGGTGACTGATGAGCCCGATGCGGGCCTGGACAGATCTCGGACAGTGTGGGCAGGGAATGTTTGCTTCATGTGAAGGTTTTATTTCACGGTCTTTTCTAGCTTGTCTCCGCTGTTCCGCTGCTGCTCTTCTGGATGATTCACATGCCGCTGCACCTTTACGAAGAGATGTGCGCCAAGCAGTTCGGTCTTGCGCAGCAGCTCTTCCCATGTGTCTGGGTTTATGTCAAAGGTTTTCAATGACGTCTTTAACGTGTCTTTGAGGCGCTTCTTTTGGCCACCATGGGAGCGTTTACCCTTCTGCATCTCACCATAAAAGAGTATCTTTGGCAGTCGATGGTCTGGCATGCAGACTATGAGACCTGCCCAGCAAATCTGTGACTGCATCAGAATAGTATGGATGCTAGGGATACCAGTTCTGTCAAGAACGGCGGTGTCCGGGATCTTGTCTTGCCATTTGATGTTCATTACCTTCCTGAGACAAACTGTATGGAAGTGGTTTAGCTTCTTTACGTGGCGCCTGTATACAGTCCATGTTTCACATGCATAAAGCAGCACTGGAAGCACCGCAGCTCTGTACACCTTCAGCTTTGTCTGTAGACTAATGCCACTTCTATGCCAAACGTTGGTGTATAGTCTGCCTAATGTGCTGCTGGCTTTGGAGATCCTGGTGTTTACCTCATCATCAATGACGATGTTCCGGGAAAGTGTGCTACCAAGGTATGTGCATCTGTTCACAACATTCATTTCCTCACCATTTACCTTGATGATTGGTAAGCCCAAAGTTGGCACAGGCTTCGGAGAATCTATCCACGCTGTGCTGCAGATCAACCTGTTAACCAGCATTGCAGGCACAATCGTCAGCAAACAGAAGATCTCTGATGGTGTCTGATTTGACCTTGGTTTTCGCTTGAAGCCTCCTAAGGTTGAACAATTTTCCATCAATACGATATCTGATGTCGATTCCTGTGTCTCCGTCTCTGAAAGCATCAGCCAGCCTAGCAGAAAACATGATACTGAACATAGTCGGTGCAAGTACACACCCTTATTTAACTCCGTTTGAGACGATGAAAGGCTGTGACAACTCACCGTTTTCCTGAACTCTAGCCTGCATTCCATCATACAGTTGCTGCACCATTGAGATACATTTCTTTGGGCAGCCGTATTTTGCCATGATCTTCCATAGACCCTCTCTACTGACCGTGTCAAGTCGATGAAAGCTGTGTACAGGTCACAGTGCTGTTCTTGGCATTTTTCTTGTATCTGTCTTGCAGCAAACACCATATCGGTGGTTCCACGTTCTTTCCGGAATCCAAACTGACTTTCAGGTAAAAGACCTTTGTCAAGATGAGCCGTAATGCGATTCAGAAGTATCCTGGCGAATATCTTCACAGCGATTGATAAAAGAGAGATGCCTCGATGATTGTTACAGTCTTGGCGATTACCTTTACGTTTATATTGATGTATAATTGACGCATCTTTGAGATCGTGTGGGATGGTTTCACTCTGCCACATTTGCTGGAAGATCATATGGAGTTTCTCTATCAGAACTGTACCGCCATCTTTATAAACCTCAACAGGAATTGAATCAGAGCCGGGGGACTTTCCACTAGAAAGTTGACGAATCGCTTTTTGAGTTTCCTCCAGAGTTGGTATATCATCTAGTGCTTCATTTATAGGAAATTGGGGCAGGCGGATGATGGCTTCGTCGTTTATAGATGATGGCTCGTTCAGAATATTATTAAAGTGTTCGACCCAGCGTTGGAGAATTTTTTCCTTGTCTGTAATTAGTGTTTTTTCCATCTGCATTAAGGAGGGGAAATGATCCTGATGATGTTGGACCATAGACCGCTTTGAGTGCATGGTAAATGTCGTGTGGTGAGTACTGGGGCAACTACAACAGTAGTTTTTGCCTGGAATAGTCTATGAGATATTAGATATAAGGTCTCTAGAAATTCCAGGCAAAAACTACTGTTGTAGTTGCCCCAGTACTCACCACACGACAATTGGGGGCTCGTCCGGGATCTAAGGGCAGAAGCTAAGGTCGTGGGGAAACAGAACTCTTTCCATAATTAATTAGAAAACACTGTCTAGTGGAAAGCATTCGCATTCCTGTCTTCTTGTCCCTATCTCGAATAGGTCTTTATTCTTTCTTAACGAGCCAATTTCTAGAGACCTTATATCTATATCTCATAGACTATTCCTGGCAAAAACTACTGTAGTAGTTGCCCCAGTGACACACCACACGACAATTGTGGACTAGTCTTGGGATTAGTGAACCCGGACTTAGAAGTGTGATAAATCACATTATCATCCCTGCCATACAATTGCGATAATTGCAAAATTGGTTGGCATTTCGAGAGATTATCTCTTAGACTGACTATTACTATAATTTGTCTATTTCATAGGGGAATAATTTATATCTCTAAAGCACGAGTGATACTTTTTAAATTGAGTATCAAACGGACCGATTAAACACTTTTTGAGAACAGAGGATACTGTAGGGAACTGAAAATTTTTTTTTTCAGTAACTGCTGGAGAAATTGTTATCATAAATATTTAGTAAATTTTTCATAGAAAACTTCGAGATAATCTGTTACATAATTTTTCAGAATATGCTGAGTGAGTGATTTTTTAAAGAACTATTTGAACTTGATTACTAATTTAAACCTAGCTGGTTTTAAAGAGATAATTACCTGTGCGAGTCTAAACAATTTGCTTGGAGGTCACTGCCAATTTTTCCCTTCGTGAACCCATACTGCATATCATTGCAGATGCCGCAAAAATTAGGACTAGTTTAATGGAGGCAGGGCGTGAATTCGGGTTAAGTGGAAAAGACCTGATGAAATATGTAAGCGAGGAAACTGATAAACTCCATGAAAGAGAGATGGAAATGCAGAAACTTACAATGGAGAAGGCCGCAGCAGAAGCAGCGGAGCGGAAAGAGAAAGCCGCAGCAGAAGCAGCGGAGCGGAAAGAAGCAGCAGAAGCAGCGGAGCGGAAAGAAGCAGCAGAAGCAGCAGAGCGGAAAGAAGCAGCAGAAGCAGCGGAGCGTAAAGAGAAAGCCGCAGCAGAGCATGCACTTAAGATGAAGCAACTGGAAATCCAGGGACAGACCAATCAAATAGAGCTGGCAAAAAGTGCAGCGGCTTCCAACTTTGATGGAGGGTACTCACCCCACTCAGATGGTGTGCCTACTTCACAACCTGCGCCACCCAATGCCATGAACTTTCCGCTGGAACCTTTTTCAGAAAGGAACGATACCATGGACGCCTTTTTAGACCGCTTTGAACGCTTTGCAACAGGGTTTGGACTTGAAGAACGGAAGTGGAACCTGAAACTTTCCCAGGGCCTAAGAGGAGCCGCCTACGAAGTTTTTAATAAACTTCCGGCCGGAGAGCAAGATGACTATCAGGCATTGAAAAAAGCTCTCTTGGTGAGGTACGAGCTTCATTCAGAGGCTTACCGAAAAAAATTTCGAGGTTCTAGGAAGGAAGCCGGAGAGACTTTCTCACAGTTCGCAGCCCGTATTGAAGACTACCTAGTGAAGTGGTGTACACTGGGAAACTTTACCGAGAATTATGACGGGTTGAAAGAGCTGATTGTGATAGAGCAACTAAAAGAATCTATGTCGGTGGAAATGCGTAGATTTCTCACTGAAAACGGCGCTGACCGGTTAGAAAATATTCTTACACTGGCAGAGCGATTCCAAAATGCTCTCATGGAGTCTCAAGGAGCCAGAAAGAAGTTTTCGGATCAGGCGCCAAAGCAACCTGCTCGCTCCCAACCAGACCAACAAAGCAAAGAACCACACATCTCGCATAAACAGCACGCAAAACAAGATAACTACAAAGAGCAAAACAAGAAAAATGCTGCGCCACACCAGAGACATGGAGATAAATGGTGCAAGTACTGTCGCTTGAACAATCACAACACTAATGAGTGCAAGCGCAGACCTCCTCCCCAACATGCTGCCTGTCTGCAGACAAAATCGTCACCCCGGAAGGAGCAGAGGACCATAAACGTTTCTCATCCTCCCGTCATCGAATCAGTCCTCGTGAACGGACAATCTGTGGAGTGCCTTTATGACACTGGACTTGCTTTCGATGCGGTGGTCAGGGCATCTCTTGTCACCCCTGACCAGATAACAGAAGAGAGTGTCGACATCCAAGGTCCGACGAAGGATGTTGCACCCATGACACTGCCAATTGCACTTATCAGAGTGGAATCTCGCTATGTGACAGGAGAGATTCGTGCAGCTATCATGGAAGAACCAATCTACTCTTTAATCTTGGGATGTAGATATGTGTTCCTTGGAGAACCTACTCGACCACTAGTCATGGCGGCCGTACAGACTAGAGGACAGTCAAGAAAAGACGCAGAGCAGGAACCTCCTACCAATATCCTCCCCGAGGAATTGAAGAGGGCCCAAATGGAAGATTCCTCACTGGCGCCCTGTTTTAAAAAAATTACCTAGGACACACAACCCACCTACCAAGGGAGACTTCTTTATGAAAAATGGATTGATGTATCGCCGAGCTGGAAATGAAGGACAGGAACACAACCAATTAGTAGTTCCTGCAACCTATAGGAACCAGGTGCTTGAGATGGGCCACTCTATCCCATTTAGTGGACACATGGGAATGAGCGCCACGACTCAAATGATCGCCTGCCACTATTATTGGCCATGGATCACCGGCGACATTGAACGTTTCGTCAAGTCTTGTCCTCAGTGCCAGAAAGTTGCACCAAAACACTGGACGGCACCCGCGACCCTTGGGGAGATGCCAATCTTGGGCACCCCATTTGAAAGAGTGGTCGTGGATATAATTGGACCTCTGCTGAGAACTAAGAAGAGGAACTCCCATATCCTTACCTTAGTGGACACCTGTTCCATGTGGGGCGAAGCCATAGCCATGCCAGCATGCGACTCAGTGCATGTAGCTGACGCTTTACTGAATATCTTTACTAGATTGGGCTTCCCGCATGAAATTCTCACAGACAACGGGTCACAATTTAGAGGCAAATTGACAGAGGAGGTGCTATATATTCAAGACTAGGCATATCCATACTTCGCCCTATCACCCCCAAAGTAACGGGCAAGTGGGGCGGTTTAACGGGACGCTCACCTCTATTCTTCGGAAGTTGGCACAGGAGAAGCCAGAAACTTGGGATCAGTATCTTCCTGCCGCATTATTTGCTTATAGGGAAGTACAGCATGCGTCAACTGGAGTTCCTCCGGCCACATTACTCTTCGGAAGACCTATTAAAGGTCCATTAGAAGCATTACTAAGAACATGGACAGATGCCAAGGCAGACGAAACTGTCACATCAGCCTTCCAGTACGTCACAGACTTGAAACAACGCCTGAAGACTGGCTGGGAATTAGCAACAGCGAAAGTACGGGAGGCTAGGCGGAAACATGCCAAATATTACAATCGCAATGTGAAGGACCGAGAACTAGCAGTAAGAGAGAAGGTGCTACTTCTTCTGCCAAGTAGCAGTAATAAATTGCAGATTTGCTGGAGGGGACCCTACAAAGTGGTGGAAAAGATTTCTCGCACCAACTATAAAATCGCCGTGAACGGAAAGCAGACAATTTATCACTTAAATCTGCTTAAGAAGTTTTACGAGCGAGCCCCTGCCGAACCAGCGCACCTCATGACTATGGCCATTGCTATGCAAATGGAAGAAGAGCCATTATCATCCGTAGAGTACCCGGTGTTACAGGAGGAATCACATTTAGATGTGAAAATAAGCTCCATCTTAACGGAAGCCCAGCAAGAAAAAGTAAGAGGTTTTGATGGAAAACCACGCCGACTCTCTAACAGACAAACCAGGCCGGACAAACCTGATGGAGTTTGACATGGAAGTCACGGATCCTACGCCCGTCAGAATGAGAACCTATCCGATTCCGTATGCCAAGGCGACGGCATTAAAGCAAGAAATTGATTACTTACTTAAGGAAGGCATTATTTCGAAGTCGGAGTCCCCTTACAGTGCGGGAGTGGTGCTGTTACGCAAACCCAGTGGAGAACACTGCCTGTGCATCGACTACCGACAGCTGAATGCGTTAACACAGTTCCAGCCAGAACCGTTACCGGACCAGAACCAGCTATTTACTAAGCTGAGCAGGGCTCGCTATTTTTCAAAGATCGACCTCAGTAAAGGGTACTATCAAATACCGGTAAAAGCTGAGGTGAGGAACCTGTTAGTCTTCAGTACTCCAGATGGACACTTCGAGTTTAATGTGATGCCATTTGGACTGAACAATGCTCCTAGTGTCTTAACAAGGATGATGCGAAAGTTATTGGATCCTTTGAATCATCCCGCCATCAGCAATTTTATGGATGATATCCTAGTAGCTACTGAATCGTTTGAAGAACATATAACAGCGCTATCCTTGCTGTTTAACAGACTCAGAGAAGCGGGACTAACCGCCCGCCCAACCAAATGTCAAATTGGGTGTGAACAGCTAGAGTTCCTAGGACATACTATATCCCATGGGACCATGTTCCACGAGACTCAAAACGTTGAGAAGCTGAGAAATGCACCGAGACCGTCCACTAAAAGGGATGTCCGGTCATTTGTATCTATCTGTGGATTCTACCAGTGATATATAAAAGATTTTAATAGCCTCTGTGCACCGCTTACATCGCTAACCAAGAAAGGAAACCCAGATAAAGTGACTGATAAACTCTGTATTGTTGTTGTTAACTCATACTGGCTACTAGTTGTTGAATCACGCTTTATTTGTTAAATGACGTGAATGTCCACCAGTTGATAAATGTAGATGTTGGGACTGGTGTAGTAAAGTGTAACGATTGTCAACTCATTAAACCCAGCACAGTTTTGGTCATACAGGTCATCTTGTCCTGGAACGTGATGAGGCTCCGACAAGAATGTGAGTGTAGACAATGAGTGTGTATATGAATGTCAGAACGCGAATGGTAGAATGATTCGATAGAGTTGACAAGTTGGTAGTACATCACTCATACTCACACTGTTCGAATTCAAGAAGTACTGGAACTACGGTGGTCTTTTTATAACATTTAATGAGACGCACACTTGGACAGTACGTGTATGGTTACAGGAACAAATGTCGACATAGACAGCATAATGTTGATCACAGGCATATCATCTTAAGTTAGCATTCATGCTTGGCAAATATCATAATGGAGCATTCGTAAATAAGCATTCAGAGTTCCATCATGTAAATCATCTGGCTTTACTGACTGGGCACGTCAGACCATAACCAATATATAGGAAGGCTCCTAGACCTAATCTCGTCTAGCGAATATCCCTTCACGTAAAGTTCAATATATATATTTTTCCATAAAGATATAGGAATCCCAGACATGGGTTCTCACATGTAGCAGTGATCTCTTGGTTCATCGAGCGATAGTACAGGCATCCCTTTTTCTCACTCGATAAATACAAAGTATATGAATTTCAACATGGCTGTTCTTCTCTCGTGAGTTTCACTCACTATAGGATCCAGACCAAAATTGGTCATTCGTTAAATGTCCTCATTTCTTCATAACTTCTGTCATAGAGGTAATTGAATAATATCATATAATCTAGTGCTGATACATAGGAATGTCATCTTCCTTTGAATAAATATTCTTTTCAAAAGTACCACTGTGCATCTGTTTATCGACAACGATGGCGAAGCCCAAGTTCATAATAAATTGTGGTTTTACCTTTCTATGCGAAATATAACTTTGCCATTCCTTGGCAAAAGAGAATAAACACTGGGGTAAAGTACATACAACATGTCTAAATGACTATCACTTTTCCCCATCTACTTATAGATCACTTTTTCGGCGATAGGCCGGCTACATCAAAATTCTACATCCAGACAGGATGACAGCCATGAATCACACCCCTTGCTAGCGATACTTCCGCTGCATAGCCTTTGACCTTTTCTAGCGACAACCAACATAGTTCGACTTAGAAATGTAAAGATATCCATATATAAGACAGACTCGTCCTACTCATACAAACACTACGTATAAATTCAGGCCATAGATATATTGAAGCAAGAATAATCTATTCCTACCCAGCCAAAGAATAAATCGCAGTAGGCCTAAATTCGTCCGCGGAGTCCGATCGAAGATGACGGAACTGCCTTCAAGGGAAGTAACTCAAAAATGACTTCTCCTTAAGCACTTAAAAAGGAAACACTTTGTTTACCAAAATATTTGCGAACATAATAAGTATATAAATGTATTATATTGCAAGATAGTAAAAATTGCCCTTTACAGTCTTACCACACCTCCCGGGAAAAAAAAATAAAATTTTTTTTTTTTTAAATACATCTAGGAGCACCATACAATAGGCTCAAAACGCAAGAATACTGCGCAGATGCAAATATCAAGAATAACTATAATTCCTAATATGACCGGTGAGAATATATCTCAAAATCTGAGAGAAATTGTTTCTCTACGAATAAATGTTTCCAGGAAGGTGTGATGTACGTATAATACAATTCTGGTAATTATACAATGCATACCAAAAATTCACACTATAATCTTAAATTTATGATTTATGAAGAAACAATCATCAAAGAACAGCGGTGAATAAACATCAATAAACCGCTAAGTAGAGATACCATCATTCTATTATTAAATTACAAATGTGTATCTTAGTAAAGAACAAAAAATAACTGTTGTAAAGTTATACATATTAAAAAATCCAATATTTAACAGTTAAGTGGCATCATGTGGGCATCTGGACAGAATGTCCGCCATCACATTTTCTGAACCACGGATAGCTCGTACCGAAAAATGAAAAGGTTGAAGAGCGATTGCGTATCGAGTTGATCTCGAGCTCTTCGAGTTCTTACTTTGGATAGCCATAAGAGCTTTTTGGTCAGTTTCCACTACGAAATGCGCGCCCAGAAGGAATCTTTGGAGTTTGAGAATTGCCCAAACCATTGCCAATAATTCACGGTCTAAAACCGAGTAATTCCTTTCTGCAGCATTAAGTTTTCTGGATATATACATTACAGGATGCAGAGTTCCAGAGTACTCTTGCATTAGTGCCGCTCCAATCCCAGTGGATGAAGCGTCACTACGAAGAACAAATGTCTTATCTGTTGTAGGTAACACTAAAATAGGTGGTGATGAAAACATAGTTTTGATCTTCTCTAGTGAGGATTGGCATTCATGAGACCAGTGAACCATGTTAGGCGACCCTTTCTTTAATAGTGTAGAGAGAGGTGCCATGGTAGAGGACAGATTCGGAATGAAACGTCCATAAAATTGTATGAGACCTAAAAGACTTCGCACTTGCTTTTTAGTCCTAGGGATAGAGATGTTAAGTATCTTAGTGATATTATGGTCTTCTGTCTTCAAGAAACCGTGACCTACTCGATGGCCTAAGAAAGCAATTTCGCTAAAGCCAATACAAGCTTTAGATGGTTTTGCTGTCAGGTTATACTCACGCAGAGTTGATAATAATTCAACTAATTCTGAATAGTGATCTTCCCAAGTATCGCTGAAAAGACAGATGTCGTCTAGATAAGCAATGACATCTGACCGATACGATAGGATTCGACGCATCATGCGTACAAATGTAGCTGGTGCGTTCATAAGGCCGAAAGGCATAAAATTCCATTGGAAAAGGCCTCTGGGAGTAGAGAAAGCGGTAAGAGGTTTGGCGCGTTCGGATAATGGAACTTGCCAATATCCTTTAGACAAATCAAGTTTAGTGAAAAAAATGCGATTTAGAAAGACGAGTAAGTAACTCTTCTAGTAAAGGCATAGGTTCAGCATCGAACTTCGTAACTTGATTCAATTTGCGATAGTCAACGCAAAGACGTATGTTATTGTCTTTTTTCCGAACAATAACCATCGGCGAAGAATATGCAGAAGTGGATGGTTCGATTATTTGTAAATCTATCATTTCATCCAACTCCTTTTCAACCTGTGTTTGGAAATGTATAGGGATAGGATAAGGTCTAACCCTAATTGGAGTATGTTCAGTTAGAACAATGTCATGCTCAATGACATGAGTTTGTCCAGGGATGTCAGTGAGGACATCCTGAAATGTTTGTAACATAACCGAAACTTGTCGCCGTTCTCCTAGAGACAAATCAGGAGAAACAGTAACGTCTTTCCATGATTCACTAGAATGAAGTGGGATCATTGGAAGCGGAAGATTAACATCCGAAAAACTTGTTTCCTCATCCTGTATTACAGACAGTGATGAGTAATGACCATGTTTGACATGAGAATCGTCCGTTGCCTGGAAAATAGGCTGTAGATAGTCAGGACGTTCATGGAACTCCGTAAGCATATTGATGTGGAAGGTTTTATGCTTCCCGTTGATATCGACGATGTAGTCAACATCTGAAATTTTCGATATTATATCGTACGGACCTTTCCAACTAATAAGGAGTCTATTTTCACGACAAGGTAGCAAAACAAATGCTTTGTCACCAGGACAAAGTTGTCGTAAAGTTCTCTTCTTATTAGCAAATTGTCTTGCCTTCTGCTTAGCAAATTCAGAAGAGGACGTTGCCAATTTGCATGCTTCGATAATCTTCTGTCTCAGCGCGATGACATACTCGTAAGAAGATTTTGTGTCATCGTCAATATTGTCAGCTGTTATAAGATCATGCAGCAAAGACATTGGGCCGCGCGGTCGCGCGCCAAAGACAAGTTCAAAGGGCGAAAACCCTGTATGTTCATTGGGGACCTCTCTGTACGCGAAGAGGGCCGCGGGTAAAACCCTATCCCAATCTTGAGGATGATCCTCAGTTATCTTCCCTAATAAGTTCTTAAGTGTTCTATTTAGTCGCTCGACCATCCCATTGGACATAGGATGATAGATGCTACTCAAAGATCTCTCTATCTGTAGAGTAGACATTACTTGAGACATGGTATCCGATATCAGTTGGGTGCCATGATCTGATAATATTTCTCCGGGGAATCCCAGCCGAGAAAATATAAGCCAAAGAGCATCTGCAATGTCAGCGGTAGTAATGCTCTTTAGAGGGATAGCCTCTGGCCAACGTGTGCACATGTCTACACACGTTAAGATAAACTGATGTCCTCTAGCAGATTTGATCTTGAATGGACCAATGATGTCTATCGCCATTTTCTGGAATGGACGAATAGGAATATCTGCAGCCTGAATAGGCGCAGCATGACGAGGACCTTTGGATTTGACTTCTTGACATACTTTACAGGATCGACAATAGATCCGTATGTCCTTGTTCACAAAAGGCCAAAAGAAAGCCGCAAGAACTCTTGACTTTGTACGGGAAAAACCCATGTGACCAGCACACTGAGAGTCGTGTGCATGTTGTAAGATTTTAACTCTCAAATTCTTGGGTACAAGAATCTGAGAATGACTTGACTTAGTGGAGTCTTGCACCATACGTACAAGTACGCCATTCTTCATTGTAATCCAAGATTTACAATTTGAATCTTTATTCGGATCACCTTTCGTTACAAGAGTGAAGAATTTCTTAAGAGTCGGATCTTCTTCTTGTTGTTTTATAAACGAGTCACGAGAAATTACCAAGGGATCATCTTGGTTATGCACTTCATTATCTTCAACAGATGAAGTTTCAGGCATATTGAGAGCTTGAGCTCTAGTGACTACCGCATTAGCAGATTGCATATTTTGATTTTCCCAAACGGAAATTTGCTCCGGAGTGCATTCTTTGACTCCGTGAATGCGACCGATGATAAGATCAGCGATCGGATTCGGCAAAAGACATGCGTGTACATCTCCTGTGAAGAAAGGAGTAGCAATCCTAATTATAGCGGTAGAGTATTTCTCTATGGTGCCGCCAAATGTTACGCATTTGACTACTTTGCCTGTAGAATGAGAAGGATCTATGAGTGACTGCCTAACCCCAATAGTTGTGCATCCAGAATCAAAAAGTACTGAGACTGGATTGTCATTTACTAAACCTTTGTGTAAGACAAGAGAACCTCTCCCATCATGCGCGATTGACGCAGGAAGAGCGGGAAGAGGATGCCCACAGCTTAAAGTAGACACTGTGGTTGGCTCAAATAATGTTTTGCATTGGGGGCACTGAGATGCTCTCCCAAAATCAAAAGCGGCACATGCCATATTATTAGAGTCATCATTATCTTTATTTTGTTTATAGGCTTCGTGGGACTCTTGCTGTGCAGAGTTCGCCTGGTAATGAGCTTTATGTTTTTTGAATTGTGCTCTACCTCTGTTATTATTGCCTCTGTACTTATCATTGTTTCCACTATTATAACCCCTACTCGGGTTTGAATCATAGCTCCTTTGGTTACTATCATCATATTCATTATAATGAGTATCTCGGTAATTATGATCCTGTTGTCTCCATGAAGGAAAACTTGGATAGTTTCTAGAATGACTTCCTTTGCGGAAGTTCCTGTAATTATGACCACCCCTGAATCGAGGGCTGTCAGCTCTTCTCCAGGTATTCGAAGAAGAACCCTGAAATGATTGGTTACCTTGGTTCTGATAACTGTAATAGTTACCTTTTTTATTAAACCTATTTTGAGGTCCTTGGAATTTGTGAGAGTGATTAGGGTTGTATGGTGTTGCAGAAGCAACTGGCATACCTTCTTTAACCTTACTGTTGCTAATAGCTACGTCCGGATGTGCAGTGACGTATTGGGTACAATACTGTTCCATTTCTTTTAGAGACTTAGGTTTACGCTCATGTAAGAATTCGAGGAAAGGTTTATTTATACTTGACATAATCTTGTCTCTGAGTATCAAGTCCATAAGGGCTTCATAAGTCTTTTCTGTTTTGGATAGCTCAATCCAACGATCAAATGTAAGACGTGTCCTTGCAATGAATTCTGAGAATTCTACACCTGCCTCAGGCACCATTGTCTTAAACAACTTCCGATAACCCTCTTCAGACAACTGATACTTCTTTAATAAGGCTGCCCTAATAACATCATAGTTATCTTTGTCAGCCTCTTCAACCAAACTTAAACTAGTCAGAGAATCACCTTTCAGATTTTCTGATAACTGGTTAGCATATTGTGATTTGTCCACATTATGGGCTCGACACGAGCGTTCAAATCTATTTAGCCAGAATGTTATGTCATCACTGGAAGGGTTGAACGCTGGTACCTTGACCTTGTAAGTAAAGGGTTTACCATTACCACCAGATGCTTGATTACCATCACTTATGTTTGTTAACTTTAACTTTTCTAACTCAAATGCTAAAAGTTCTTTTTGGTGTTCATGTTCTCTTATTGCTTTTTTCTCTTGAGCTTCAGCTTGTAATTTTCTCTCTTCTGCAGCAGCTTCATCTTTTCTTCTCTCTTTTTCCATTTCCATCTGGAATCTTTTTTCATCAGTCTGTATCTGCAATTTCTTTTGTTCATCCTCTCTTTGTAATTTTTTTTTCCTCAGCTTCTAATCTTTTCTCCTCAGCTGCTAATTTCTTTTCTTCAATCAATGCTTTTCTTTCTTCAGCAGCAGCAGCTAATGCTTTGTCATATTGAGCAACTGCCCATTCTTCTAATTGCTGACCAGTCTTATCAAGAGCCCTGCCTTGTGTGATAAAATAATCTAATGTAGACATGTTGTCTAATAAGATCAGTAATTTGCAAAAGTAAATAAATTCACTTTCTTAGTCTTAATCAAAGACCTTGTATGATAACTTTTTAACCTGTGGAAAATAGTACTTAACTATCCCAATCACTGTGGGAAACAAGCCTTACAAAGGTCTTGTATAAATCCTTATATAATAACAGCTATAAGTTGCTGGTTCACTTTATAATATAAGTGCAGTGCACCAGAAATAGTGTTTTATATCATCAACTGTGTACCTTTAGTAATAGCAATTAACTATCAGTTGATTCTTGTACATCAATTTATATGATCAACTATATTTTAAATAGTGTATGTCGATCAGGCACAAAACAAAACAGTTATACAGAAGAACATGAAAACATTTGCGGAAATGACATAAATCAAATGGGAAAAACAATAAAAGATAACCCGCAAGAGGATAACAAATACAAATAACGCCACAGTATATAAATATAAATTGAGAATAGAACTGAAAGATAGAATAGGGTAGACCAACAAATTACAAACAAATCAAAACAAACTAAAGAACAGAGGAATATTACAAAAACAACAATGAGTACAGTCTTCACAGCTAACACTAATAGCAACAGCTGTCGCAGCAAATTTTCAATCAAGAAAATTGCACCTATAGAAACGCACACATCAGACCCTCTATTACGTGGGATACTCTGTTGTGTGACAAATATCACATATAAATATTTAAACATAAATACATAAATGCATAAATAGTATGGCAATATGATGTAAATAGAGTGTTGCAGAAAGAATGTGTTGTAAAGAAGGCTCAGTTACACTGCCTAATAGTACAGTACTGTGGTACTTTATTAAACAAATACTTCTGGTCTAATTATTTTAAATTCAACACAGAAATAGAAGTTCCATCGTTGATGTGAATGATAACAATCGATGTAGGACTTCTCAGTTCAATAACATTTCCTTTCGCAAACACTGTCAAATATTCTCCAGTCCTGATGTGTAATGTTCTATGTTTCAACCAAGCTTGCTGTGTAACACTGTCAGTTGTATGGCAAATGTCCAACGAACCAAATGTCAACAAACGCTGACCTAGTTACCGCATACTCTCGACAGGACAGGTCACGCTGACATCACTGTAGAGTTGTACTGTTGATGTATTTGTGTGTCGTAACAGACCCCAAGGAACGTCTGGTCTCAGAAGTTTACTTCTCAATATGGTCACTGTGCAGGTTGACCCAGGAAGCTGGCACACCAGTTGATAAACTCTGTATTGTTGTTGTTAACTCATACTGGCTACTAGTTGTTGAATCACGCTTTATTTGTTAAATGACGTGAATGTCCACCAGTTGATAAATGTAGATGTTGGGACTGGTGTAGTAAAGTGTAACGATTGTCAACTCATTAAACCCAGCACAGTTTTGGTCATACAGGTCATCTTGTCCTGGAACGTGATGAGGCTCCGACAAGAATGTGAGTGTAGACAATGAGTGTGTATATGAATGTCAGAACGCGAATGGTAGAATGATTCGATAGAGTTGACAAGTTGGTAGTACATCACTCATACTCACACTGTTCGAATTCAAGAAGTACTGGAACTACGGTGGTCTTTTTATAACATTTAATGAGACGCACACTTGGACAGTACGTGTATGGTTACAGGAACAAATGTCGACATAGACAGCATAATGTTGATCACAGGCATATCATCTTAAGTTAGCATTCATGCTTGGCAAATATCATAATGGAGCATTCGTAAATAAGCATTCAGAGTTCCATCATGTAAATCATCTGGCTTTACTGACTGGGCACGTCAGACCATAACCAATATATAGGAAGGCTCCTAGACCTAATCTCGTCTAGCGAATGTCCCTTCACGTAAAGTTCAATATATATATTTTTCCATAAAGATATAGGAATCCCAGACATGGGTTCTCACATGTAGCAGTGATCTCTTGGTTCATCGAGCGATAGTACAGGCATCCCTTTTTCTCACTCGATAAATACAAAGTATATGAATTTCAACATGGCTGTTCTTCTCTCGTGAGTTTCACTCACTATAGGATCCAGACCAAAATTGTTCATTCGTTAAATGTCCTCATTTCTTCATAACTTCTGTCATAGAGGTAATTGAATAATATCATATAATCTAGTGCTGATACATAGGAATGTCACCTTCCTTTGAATAAATATTCTTTTCAAAAGTACCACTGTGCATCTGTTTATCGACAACGATGGCGAAGCCCAAGTTCATAATAAATTGTGGTTTTACCTTTCTATGCGAAATATAACTTTGCCATTCCTTGGCAAAAGAGAATAAACACTGGGGTAAAGTACATACAACATGTCTAAATGACTATCACTTTTCCCCATCTACTTATAGATCACTTTTTCGGCGATAGGCCGGCTACATCAAAATTCTACATCCAGACAGGATGACAGCCATGAATCACACCCCTTGCTAGCGATACTTCCGCTGCATAGCCTTTGACCTTTTCTAGCGACAACCAACATAGTTCGACTTAGAAATGTAAAGATATCCATATATAAGACAGACTCGTCCTACTCATACAAACACTACGTATAAATTCAGGCCATAGATATACTGAAGCAAGAATAATCTATTCCTACCCAGCCAAAGAATAAATCGCAGTAGGCCTAAATTCGTCCGCGGAGTCCGATCGAAGATGACGGAACTGCCTTCAAGGGAAGTAACTCAAAAATGACTTCTCCTTAAGCACTTAAAAAGGAAACACTTTGTTTACCAAAATATTTGCGAACATAATAAGTATATAAATGTATTATATTGCAAGATAGTAAAAATTGCCCTTTACAGTGACATGGTCAGCAGAATGTGAACATGCATATGCACTCTTAAAAGAGAAACTCACAACAAAACCTATTTTACGGCTTCCGGATTTAACTAGAAAATTCATCTTGCGCACAGATGCCAGTAACATTGGAATCGGGGCTACATTACTACAGCCAGATGACAGAAGCCCACCAAATCTATTTCCGGTCGCATATGCGAGTCGGAAGTTAAACCGAGCAGAACAAAACTATTCCACAATCGAAAAGGAATGTTTGTCCCTCGTCGGAAGAATACAAAAATTTCAAGCATACCTGTACGGAAGGAAATTTACAATCCAGAGTGATCACCAACCTCTGACCTTTCTCGCCAATTCAAAGAATTTGAATGCTAGACTGATGAGGTGGTCGCTTGTTCTACAACCTTACACGTTCCAAGTGGACTATATCCAAGGAAAACATAACGTAGGAGCGGATTTTTTAAGCCGTCATCCTATGAGGCAGGACGGAGAGCACAGACAAGTAGAGGAAAGTGTGGAAACCGGAGAGAAAAACGAAGATGAGGAAAAGGATTAAGGAATCCCGAGCAAGAAGGCTAAGTTCTCCTGAGCACTATTGACATCACTCTTGAGGAGGGGCTATTGTGATAAACGAGCGCAAAGGCCTTGTTGCTCCATCTTTTCCTACATTTTTCATATTGTATTTTCTCTGACATTTGCTCTTTCATCTCAAATTTGCGATCCACATTTGCTATTTCATTGTTGTGATTTATCGCGACCGGTATCTCTTCTTCTTCTTCGATCCTTAACCACCGACCGTCAAAGCAGTCAGTGGCCATCACGCCTAGTGGCGCCTTGTAGGGCAACAACAAATTGATTCCACTTTGCACCGTCGGTGGCCATCCTTTGTACAGTGCCCCAACTCTGGTTCATTCTTTGCATCTCATCCTCCACAGTCCTCCGCCAAGTTGTTTTTGGTCGGCCTCTCTTTCGCTTTCCTTCAGGGGTCCAAAGCATAGCTGTTCTTGTGATGGCATCGGGGTCTCTTCTGAGGACATGACCAACCCAGCTCCAGCGTCTGCCAGCTATGATGGTGTGCATGTCCTCTTGCTTGCTACGAGTAAGCATATCTTGGTTGGTGATGGTATTCGGCCAAAAGATGCGGTGAATTTTTCTTAGGCATGTTGTGTGAAAAGAGGACAATTTTGACATTTCCTTCTCTGTGACTCTCCAGCATTCCGCACCATAGAGAAGCACAGAAAGCACGCAACTCTGGTATAATCTTAATTTTGTGCTTGTGCTGTATTGGGAGGACTTCCAGATGTTATTTAGGCTAAAGAAGGCTGTTCTTGCCTTATTCATTCTGATGTTGATGTCTTTGCCTGCCCCACCGTCTGGTGTTACTATGCTTCCTAGGTATGTGAAGGTATCTGTCTGTACCAATTGCTGATTCCTTACTGATATGGGCTCAGGGTTGCTCACATTGAGCGTCATGACCTCAGACTTCTTTAAATTGATGTTCAAGCCCACCTGCTGGCTAAATTTATTAAGTCTATCCGTTTTTTTCCTGGATGTGTTGATGTGAATGTGCCAGCAGTGCAATGTCATCTGCATATTCCAGATCTTCCAATGTAGAAAATGTAGTCCATCTTATTCCTCTTGGACTGCCCTCTGTTGTCTGGCGCATCACCCAGTCTATGACTGTTAAAAAAAGAGTGGTTGATAAGGGGCATCCCTGTCGTACTCCTGTCTTCACCTCGAAGGTTAGGTTGCTCTGCCCAACACTACACGTAAAGTTGGCATAGAGGCTTTTTATGATTGACACTATGCAGCTTGGAATTCCATAAGCCCTCAGTATTTTCCATAAACTGTCCCTATGTATGCTGTCAAAAGCCTTTTCAAAATCAACAAAATTTATGTAAAGCTGTCTTTGCCATTCTGAGCACTGCTCTATAATGTTCCTGAGAGTGAATATATGGTCTACACATCTTCTGTTCTTTCTAAATCCTGCTTGTTCTTTCCTCAGTTTGTAGTCTACTGCCTTTGAAATTCTCTGTATAATTATCCTGCCTAGTATTTTGCTGGGAACTGAGAGAAGAGTGATTCCTCTCCAATTATTGCAGTCTGTAAGATCTCCCTTTTTGGGCAATTTGACAATTATTCCTTTGTTCCACTCTGATGGTGTTGTCCCCGTTTTCCACACTTGTGCAAATAGTGGTTCTAATAGTTCTGTTGCTAGCTCAGGGTCTGTCTTAAATAGCTCTGCATTTAAGTTATCATGGCCCGGAGCTTTACCGTTCTTTAACCCTTTGATTGCTGTGATGATTTCTTCTTTTCGTGGAATGTCTGTATTTACATCTAGATCGTTTTCAGCCTCAGGAACATTCAATTGTGTCTCTGGTATTTCCTTGTTCAGAGTTTCTCTGAAGTGCTCTGCCCATCTTGTTTCCTGTCCCTCTGCTGTCTTGATGAGATTTCCTTGCTTATCTCTTACTAATGTAATATTGTTTGCACCTTGTTTTCCGCTGATGAATTTAGTTATTTTGTATACTGTGCTTTGTTCATTTCTCAGTGCTGCCTCTTCTGCCTGTTTTGCAAGATCGTCTAGGAAATTCCTTTTGTTGGCTCGGGTTTGGCGTTTAACTTCCCTGTCCAGCTGGCTGTACTGTTCGCTATATAGTTGCTTTAACCTGGGGCACTTCGCTTCTGTTTTCTTTCTTTTCATTTCCTTTCTCATCTTTATGGTGTTTAGTGTTTCTGGTGTAATCCAGTCTTGCTTCTTCCTTTCCTGGAATCCTAAGCATGATTTGCTACTTTCCTTATATACTGTTGAAATGATGTTGAAATTCTGGTCTATTTCATCAGTCAATGTCTTTTCCTGGCTTTTAACAAATTGATATCGTTTCTTAATGTCAGCCGCAAAAGGTTTTCTGGTAAGGAGGTCCTTCAATTTGCTGATGTCAAACCTTTTCTGTGTAGTTACAGTTGGTCCAGCCCTTCTTAGTTTCACTTTCAGTTTTGCTACTACTAAATGGTAATCACTTCCCACATCTGCACCTCTTCTTACCTTCACATCTTGTAATGCATGTCTCCATCTACCGTTAACCATGATGTGGTCTATCTGGTTTCTGTCCCGACCATTTGGTGATTCCCATGTTAACTTGTGAATTTCCTTATGTGGGAAAAGTGTTCCTCCAATGACCAGGTTGTTAATGCTACAGAAACTTATTAGCTTATCCCCATTTTCGTTTGCTGTTCCGCTGCCGCATTTCCCCATTGTTCTTTCATTATATGTATTGTGTGTACCAACTTTCGCATTGAGGTCTCCCATTACTATAACAAGATCATATCTAGGTGTGTCTTCCATTTCTTTCTGCAGTTGTTGATAGAATTCATCCTTGATCTCCTCATCGCTATCATTCGTTGGTGCGTAGCATTGTATTATTGTAGTGTTGGTGAATCTCCCTCTCAATCTCAATCGTATCAGTCTGTTGTTGATGGGTTTCCATTCCAGTAATGTCCTTTCTATCCCTTTCTGTAGAATAATGGCTACGCCTTCACTGTGCTGTCCATCCTCTCTTCCAGAGTAAAGTACTGTTTCTCCTGTTGCTGTTTTAACTTTTCCTGCCCCTGTCCATCTGCTCTCACTTATCCCCAGGATGTGTAACCTATAGTTTCTCATTTCTGTCGTGACCTGTCTTAGTTTACCTGTCTCGTACATTGTCCTGACATTCCAAAATCCTATTCTTGTATCCTGTTTTGCGGTCAGGACATCCGTTTTCATGTCAGTATCTTCCTTTCGGCTTTCACCACTGACAGTCATACGAGCCACAGACTCCGAATGTCCATCCCGCAGCAAAGTTTGTTCATTTGATGTTGTTTCCGTAACTTCATTATTTTTTTTTACATAGACAGGGGTGTCAGCCCTATGCTAAAACCCCCAACCTGGAGGACCAGGGTACCAGCTTTTGTCTGACCCCTACCCACACAGACCAGTCCAGCTTGGTTGAACCTACCAGGAGTAAAACTCCCACTGGCATAGCTCTGGGGATTGTCAGGGTACGCAAGCTGCCATACCGCTACAAGGTATAGGTACCATTGATGGCAGGCGACCGGTATCTAGAGAACCACATTTGTTCTTTGATCGGGGGAAATAAAGTCCTTTGATTGAGTCCACATGCCTGACAGTATCGTTTGAAGCCCACATAGTATCGTGATAAATCTGGTAAAAACACATCTGGGCATGCTGTAATTTCTATGACACCACATTGGACACCCAGATTGGCCAGGGGAAAACGTCTCATGCTGTAATGGTGTTATCTTGGGTCGGCCGCGGTTCAGACAAGCGTTGATTTACCACATTGGACGCCCACCTTGGCCAGGTGAACAATAAACAATCAGAGGTAAAACTACACCCACGTTTGCACTGACAGGGGAAAAGAGCGATCCTGTGAATGAGTGACCTGAGGGGCCATTAATGATTGGTTGGTATGAGCTGTACAAGAAACCCATATTGGACTGGCAGAAATATAATCTACTGCGTAGCTTGTTCTGGGAAGGAGTCCAGTTTTCTACCTTGTTAGGAAGAGATTAATCCCAAAAACGCCTAGCCTAATACACGTGTTTATTCAGAGTGGATGATAATTCAGTTCTGTGATTAATTGTGTTCTTAAAGGATTTTGCGAAGGAAAAAGAAGGTTAGTAGATCGTATACTTATTAATACATTTTCTTATTTTTGTTTATTTTAACCTCACAGCTAAAATGTGCGAAAGATAAAGTTTCAAATAATTCTTGGCATAACTGATTAATAAAATCAGAAGATTTTCCTAGAAGATGATAGGATGATAGGAGGTAATTAATAGTTCATATTTCACCTTTATCATCATCACAGTCTCCCATGCGCACACACTCTCATTCACAAGATATTTAACATCATTAGAATTGAACTCAGAGAGAGAGAGAGAGATGAATAATGAGCAGTAGTTTAAATGCAAGTCAACCAGTGATGTTAAATGTGAAAACTTACGAAGACTTTTGTGTGTCTTCAGTTCATCAGAAGTCTGAGTCTACACGCAACGTGTCTGACGTCTAACCAGAAATAAGTTATTAAAAACGGACATTTGGCTAGCAGAATTCGCCATAGGACAACTTTCATTCCTCAATTAAAAAGGAATATTGTCTCACCCACAAGTCAGAAGGTGGACGCAGCATTTTTCGTCACCATATACTGCTTGCTCACAAGTTCAATACATCGTTATCACAAGTTCAATACAGAGTCATCATAAATTCAAATCACTCGAAAGATCATTATTATCTGAAGTCAAGCAAAAGAGCTCAAAAGAGGAATCGCATATTCATACCACGTGCAACACACTCTTAAGCGCATTCTATGAAGCAGACTATATATATATATATATATATATATATATATATATATATATATATATATATATATATATATATATATATATATATATATATATATATTTCATGAATCACAACTACATATGCAAGGTTATGAGTCTACATATCACTAACATTTCGTGAAAATATCCAGTCTGGCCAGTACCCTCGGGATATTAGACAACAGACCTTTTGTTCATATGACAGCTATTAACTGTTGATCAACACTACAAAGATATACTCAAACAGTGAAGGAATATACATAGATATCTCGTCAGCGTTCTCCGTACGACAACAGTATTCATCAGAACGTCCTCAGCTTAGAGATACCCCATTCGACATAACGTATAACAACTTGGGACATTTTATGCATACATGTGAATCCTCATATCTAGGAGAAGCATTTAGAGACACATGGACTGTGTAGAGTACTCACCATTTTGGTAACACGTATCATATCACATCATCATTTCACTTTACACCAGTTCATTCTTAATTAACTATTACTTAATTAACTGTAATTTTATTATCTCATCTGTGTGTTTTGTGTGAATCGTCTTTCACCATCATCACGTTCTAACCATTACTAACCCTATATGTGTGGATATTTCATTAATAAACCCAACGATCGGTTGATCATTATCAAGAGTTTGTTAATGTATCACTCGTGCTGTCGGTGTTACATATTCACCTATAGGAACCTTTCTCTACTCAGATGAGGTTGGGGGCTTTTTCTTTACGGGATCTAAGGGCAGAAGCTAAGGTCGTTGGAAAACAGAACTCTTTCCATAATTAATTAGAAAACACTGTCTAGTGGAAAGCATTCGCATTCCTGTCTTCTTGTCCCTATCTCGAATAGGTCTTTATTCTTTCTTAACGAGCCAATTTCTAGAGACCTTATATCTATATCTCATAGACTAATCCTGGCAAAAACTACTGTAGTAGTTGCCCCAGTGACACACCACACGACAGTAAAAATGTGTCAAGTCATGGCTGTCAGCAAAGCCTAAGAGCTCATCTGCTTTATTACTCAGCCATGAATCCCGCATCTGGCGTAGTTTATGGTGGACGATTCTACGCATGTTGTTGAAAGCCTCTTTCTTTGATGTAGATTTTGGATCATTTAAATATACTTTATGGAGATGGTGTTTCTCAGCCAACATCTTCTTGATATCATCTGAGTTCTCATCAAACCAGTCATTTTGTTTCTTGATGGCGGGACCCAGGACCTCTGTAGCAGTGTTGTAGATCTGCTCACTTAGGGCTGCCCAATTTGTTTCCTCACTTTGGCCATCTAACGAGATAGATTTGAGACGGTCTTCTAGGGTATCAGTAAATGACTGTTTGATTTTTGTCTTCTTTAGTTTGGTGACATCCAGCCTTTTATGAATTTTCTTCTCCTGAGGGCGCCTGGCTGGTTGGATACGAATTTTAAGTTTAGACACAATGAGGCGATGATCAATCCAGCATTCGGCACCACACATAGACTTGGTCATGCGGACATCTTGCCTGTTCTTCTTCCTAACAATTACGTAGTCAATTAAGTGCCAATGCTTTGAGCTAGGGTGCATCCAGGAGGTCCTGTTGCGGGTAGGAAGTCGAAAAATGGTGTTGGTGACAAGAAGGTCATGTTCTGCGCAAATCTGGAGAAGTCCATTGCTGTTACAGCGACCCACGCCGTACTTTCCGATAGTGCCACTCCACGAGATGTTATCTGAGACTACTCTAGCATTAAAGTCACCAAGAATTATGAGCTTATCTGCTGTAGGAACTGATGCAATGACTGCATGTAGTTCTTCATAAAACCTATCCTTGACGTCATCCTGGTTTGTCATAGTTGGTGCATACGCGCTAATGATGGTGGCATGTTATCTTCCATAACGCAGGGGGATCTTGACCATAATGAGTCGGTCATTTATTCCCTTTGGGGGCCCCGCTAACTTGCCGACAATTGCTGTTTCGATTGCAAATCCAACCCCTGCTTCTCGTCTTTCTTCAGTACCTTTTCCGCTCCAATAGAATGTATAACCTGCACCATTTTCGCAAAGTTGGCCCTCGCCTGCAAGTCGAGTTTCACTCAGTGATGGTATGTCAATGTTGTGTCTAGCCAGTTCTCTCTCAATCAGGGCAGTTCGCCTCTCAGGTCTGTTTGCGTTAAAGTCTTTGTCAAGGAGCACCAACCGCGGTAAGCTGGTTAGGTAATGGTGGAGCAGGCAATGTTTAGGGCACCTTTTCTAGCCCCTTCCTTATGCCATGGAGGTGAGCAGTGCTTTCCTAAAGAGGGCTGCTCAGACACTCAGGGGGCTGCCGAATCCCATTGCTGCTCCGATTAGTGGAAGACGACCATATGACCTGAGCCGCCTGTGTTTTGGTCTGCGACTACGACTTCCAGTGTACAAACGCCTGCCGCTTCGCCGCTCGCCCATTGCCACAGGACTTGTTGTGAGTGGATGGATGAATGGATGAAAGAGTGACTTGCGCAGTTATTTGGATTAAAGTGAGGAAGAGTTGCGCAATTCGTTGACCTCACTCTCTCGCCTGGGTCCATCTGAATCCAGTGGCAAGACAAGTCAAGACGACTGGAGGTGAAGTCAGGTGCAGTGGATGACCAGGGCTTTCTACGTGCCTCGCCGTGCTCCTTGCGCTCCACAGCGCGTTGCTGGTAATCGCCGTCATGCCCGTTGAACCAAAGGTGGTTTCTTCCGCGCAGTCTATCGAATCCAGTCTTCGCATGCATGGGTAAGCAGAACCTAACTCACTGAAGGTTTATAACCAGTCGGCTACCCTCACCTAGTTTAGCCGGCCTGTCAAAGCCGTTGACCGGGGGTGGCCGCTGTCGCATGCTGACAGCTACGAGGAGCCACAGGTGAGAGCTGGATGCCAGGTTTGGACCAAAGGTGGTAGAGCTGCCCTGAAAAGGGCATGGCAACTCCTTCACCAGAGGTACTATCAATACCCGACATCCCATACCCCCTTAGTTGGTGACCAACTAGATGACCTTTGACCTCAATACTGGAAGACATTTTGGAAATATCCATATATTTTAGAGCTGTGTAGTTCCCGTGATTCTCTGAAGAGACAAAAATAGAATATGACCACTGTACCGTCATGCATGTCGTACATGGCGACTCATATGAGGTTGTACATGAGCTGGCAAACTCATCATTGCCACAAAATGACCGTGGTCTTTATTTTATCGTGTTGCAGCTGTCTTTTTCTCTATTTGTGTGTTCCATTTATTTCTTCTTTACTCATATTTTCTCTCGCATTGGAAAGAATGACTCAGGTTTCATGTTGTTATTTTTGCATGCTCTATCCCGGGTAGAGATAACTTTAACAACCCAGCTAGGAGCAGACAGATACATCTGCCGTACATGTGAAAAACAAACACAGACGTGAATGTATCTTGCTCACACCAAGCTTGGCACCGATACTTCTCGTGTTGACAATCAGAAGATAAACTGCAACGGTACCTTGTGTATGGCA